>LUCM01008590.1:56720-120314 GCA_008360955.1 Fasciolopsis buskii
GGCGCTTGTCTGGACGTATCCATGAGCGACATTCATGGTTGGGCACGGCAACAATTATGCGCTTAATAGTCCAGCCGTTTCAATCTTGGCATAAACTAAACTCATCGTGAATGTGACGTAAGCTTTACGGACCCTGTATAGGGTCAGAAGTCAGCAGTCTAAGTTGACGAAGTGTTGCTTCTTGAGCACAGCGGAAGTTGTCGCGATCCGTCTTTACAGTCCTCCACTGTGCGTTCAAAAACAATTTGTGGTTGCCCTTCCACACTCCCTTTGGTCCGCCTTCCGACTCAATGCAAACCCTAGTCCACAAAACAATTAACACAACACGTTCTGGGGTATTCAGGTCATGCATGTAAGACGACAAATCCATCTATATATTTATCAGACTAATCCGATCCCTCATAGGGAAAATTTTGCCAAATATGTTGTAATGTAATGGCATGAGTACAAATCACTGAAAACGAGCTTCCTCGCCAACTTGTTTCCTCAATGTGCTCAGTGGGAGTTTTCAAGGATTGTCATCTTATATCTTGGAAACTGCTTTCATTTATTTAGAAATTTGCAGACATAAACCAATGATATCATTTTGGTTGATGATTGCCAGTTAATATAATACACATCGATTTAAGACGATCAGAACTTAGCAGTCGGATAGTACAAGCAAGTCGAGATTCTACGAGCATAGTTCATCCGTTTAAGTCCCTTATCAACAATATCAGCTGTGAGGAGTGCATCAATGCATTGCCTGACACCGCTACTTTAGTTGGGGTCACATACCAAAGCTAGACAAGTTACTTGGTTAAACGTGACCTTCTGACTCGTCATAAGTGGACTCATTAGCAGATATCAATTGCTTCAGCCTGGGCTACGGTCAGTAATTAAGTGAGGACGGTATGGTAGCAGGTGCAAGTAGTCCGCACCGTTCGTGGATGTGACTTGCGGTCTCCAAGCGATTAGCATTGTCGAGTTCGAACTTGAGTGTTACACACTCGAACCCTCTCCCATCATTTGCTTCATCATTTGGTGGCCTAAGAGGATAAATTTTCACATTACCTTGCAATAATACAACGACGGTAGTGTTAATTCAAATGGACAAAACCTTCAACCTCGGCGGGTTTCAGACTCATGTATGGACACAATCACCTATTTCTACGTTTTGCGTTCCACCAGCTGAGGCGTGAAACTAAGCCAGAGTGTACTCCAAGATTTTTGAAAAAGCTCACCGGTCAGTGGGCCAATTCACGTCAGCACGTGGTATCCACTGTAGTCAAATCGGCTAAATCAAACTTATTCATTTCAGCTGTCGGGCGCTAGTATATCCGTAAAGTAATCTTCCTCTAGCAGTTAAATTACGATACTTCTACACTGATGGGTTCTATTGGGTGCGCTGATGAGTTTGAGCCCGCCATTGGTATTTTGTGAGAATTGATCCGGTTAACACATACGCACTCATGTGGCAACGGTCGGCAATTGATCCAGCCGATAACTATGGGTATGCACTTATGGCGAATATATGCCTACACACACGCAAACTTAAAAGTCCTTGATTTTGATTGGCTCTCGATATCTGCCAGGTTAATCTCATGGATTTGGTTATTCAATTTGCCTACTTGTCATGTTCTGAATGTGGCAGAGACTATACTTTCACAATTTGTCCTCGTAATCACCGATTCCCAGGTGAAACGTTCGAACACGACTTGGATGTCGTGTAAGTAACTAGCGTAATTTATAGGGCCAAAAGTGCGCATGTTTGAATGGAAACAGTAAATCTGAATTAGAAATGAAAGGTGATATCGCAGACCATTACTGAGACCTGTTACTGGGCAATCCTTAATACGACATCTGATCAGGCAGTTTAAATTTTAACCCGGGAATATTACATTCACAGTCCTGGTCAGTTGCACTCGAAGACCCATTTCGGATCACAGAAAGTGGCGACTGCCTTTGGCACAAAAGTATACTTACAAAACTACACAAGGTCAAATTCTTTTCGGCTCTTGTATCCGGAACACTAGGTAGTTCTATTGTTCAAATCATTTTCTCGAGGGTCAGGGATATCTATCAGATCCCAGTCCCGTTGATTCCCGTACTCGCTGAGGTGTCGTGACTTTCTTTGTTCCCTTCGTAACACTCCTACCCATCACCTCTTACAGGACCAATTGTTTTGCCGTTAGCACTGCTGTCCAATCACAGTTCCCGTCATGCTACCAGCAACACGAGAAGCAACCGCACTGTGATCGGCACATCAGTAAATCTCGAACGTGAACAAATTTATCCCCAAGGCCCCCAAAGATCTGTGGAGTTCGAAAATCCTACAAAGCCTCCATTTCCAACTAATCTTCCAGACACAAATTGTTTCTCCTAATTTTCACTTTTTTCAAAACAGTCAGCTTTCTTTACATTCCACTTTTCCTCCTGAGTTACGTATATCTCCTTTGGCATACTGGTCATCGTCTTCCTTCATTTTTTAGCGCACATTTGATGTCATTTGTTTACAGACATTTACTTATCTATGGCTCATTTTTCTTCCACAATCCAAACCTCAAATCCACCGAATACACGAACGATGAAACCTCGTTTGGAACGGGAACCACCTTCCTATTTCGTGTTTTGTCTTCACTAAAAGTCCATTTGACTAATCAATCGACTTTACCCAACCTTCATTCTGAGTACATTAGTCCACCGTTAAGCAGTCGCAAAGTCCTTGCAATGTGATTCCCGTACTTCAGAGACTGTATCAGTAGTTGTTTTTTCTGTGACTCCTACCTGCTTTGTTTGTTCCCGGAAGGCTTACTGTGTTCTTATTCTATAAGCCAAAGGCACGTTTGTCGACTTTTTTCCAGTAATGGAAAACTGTCAAAAATTCCCCCACTCTCTGTTTTCTTATGCACACTCAAATTTTTCCTCCAGGGAGTAGCTGAGGGATTTGTTCTTTGAATATTCGGAACTCCCTCTTGGAGCAAATATTTTGGCTGCAGATTTGAATTTCGCCACGGTAGCCAGTGCACAAGCTCTTCTTAGATTAGGCTTTTACCCATTATTTAATCACTATTATTATTATTGTTGTCTAGCACTTCGTACGAAGCAGATATTTGCGCAAATAGATTTATTAGTCAGAGGTAGATTGGTAGAACCCAGCGCCGTTCTCATAAGCGTTGTTGCAAACATAGAATTTTGGTTTTTGGATGAAGTGGGAATAGTGTGAAGTGAAATAAACAATCGAAGAATGAAACCATCTTTTACAACAGCATGGGTAGAGTTTCGAATCCCATGTTCGCCAATCAGTTTCATAGTCGACAGCAATTCATCATTGTAGGGATAGTCAGCAGACTTGACTTACTAAGAACATCTAAGATTCTGTGTCACTCCAGGTTTCAGATCAGGATCGCTGACCTGCACCCAAGACAACGGATCCTGAATGCTACAAAGAAAGCTCCTTCTGCCAAGCTCATGCACGAAGCCAGTGATAAGAATAAGAAATTATTGTTGATCGGTTTTCTTTATCACCTAATGTTTACAGAATCACGTAGAAAACTTGAGGCTTAAGTGACCGGAAACTCGTACAAATATCGTGAATCTGCATTGCTATTGTCGTGCCAATAAGTGCGCTCTTCGGTTCTAGTACGTTACTACTGCAAATTCATAGAAAAGAAACATGACTGATTGCCTTTGAGAATGAAATGAACAGTGGCCTGATTAAGTTTATCGGACCCCACGTAAAAGGAGTTTTCGGTAGCTTAGCAAGCCCATCAATGGGGATAAATATTTGGATGGAATTTTTCATAGATGCAGCAGCCGACACAGACTGTCTGATCTAAAGGAGGCAACAGTAGACAACAGTGGACCAAGAAGCATTTCGATTTCATCAGATGGTCAGCAAATTCTAATAAACTGAGCCGGAACAAATATACAGTCTGCTATATCACAGGATTTAAAGAAAAAAGTGAATCTCGGATTTTTGAAATATGAAGCAAGCTGAGCCTTCTTAAGTTCACGATGTGGCACCATCCCAAGTTAAACGACATCTCAAAACCCCGTTACTAAAATTAGTAGCGTTGTCAAAACTACTGACGTTGCCAAAATTAGTGACATTGGTGAAAGTAGCAACATTACTGATTCAAGATCGCAGACAGCATCTGCCGAAGTTGGCTTTCTCTGAAGGTCAAGGTAACATCTAGAGAGCAGCACTGTAAATGCAGCTGGGCGCACAGGTCACTGCCTGCGCACTGGTGATGGACCCTCGGCTGGCGATAGAACGTTTGTGATCCAAACGTTTACCTCATCACCCACAAAACTTAAAAAATGGTGTCCCCATTATTCGCTGGTGACGGGAATGTCCTTCTGATTTCGCGCGCTTAATCAACACTAGTTGGCTAATCGTATACCTACAAACCTATTTTGTGATAAATTTCCATTTGTCTTTGAGTCCACAAACATGAAGTTGTGCAGACTTTCTACCCGCAATGAGGATCTTATTTAAAAGGATATGCTCTTGAGTTCTCTTTGGTTTGATGAATTCATTAGTTGTCAGTTGATAACTGAGGTGAGGAAAAAGTGCTGACAAAAATGCAGTCGAAGTCACTAGTTCCTTGCTGTTTGTTCGAAGCAGACCAGCCGAAGGAAAATAGATCGACAGTTCACTGTTTTGCAGCATAAACGGAGCACAAACATGCACTTTACCAATAATGTGGTAAAAATTGAATGAAGATTGCTAAAACAACATTATTACAATAAGGCCATTCCCATTTTCGCCTTTTTCATTTAGTCCCCGAGGCAACCATTTCCCCGAAATTGGTAGACCGATTTATGTGAATCGGTGGAACGAGAATGTTTGTTCCATTTCCCATAACAGGGCTTGTTCGGTCGATTAGACGCATGGGGAAATGGCAAACTCGTGTACGTATGGTGAGGCGGCGTTAGTCTGAAACTAAATGAAAATAGTGAAAAGCGAGGGATAAAGAATGATAACCGTGATATTCCAGTCACGATGGCGGTGGTGGAGGAGGAAGTGGTAGTGGTAATGATGCCCAAGCTGGTGACATTTCAAATAACACAAAAAATAGACGTTTCTTCTCATATCCTCTTGTTGTGTTCGTCTGTTATCGGGGTTCAGGATACAAGGTAACCAGACCGATAACAAAAGTAAAGGCGAAGTGTGTGTGCTTGTGTGAGTGGAAGCATCTGTTTGACTATGTGAACACCAGTGACCAGAATGTCCACAACCACAGTAACTATTGGAGAAGAAACCCTTTCGGTCCAATGCATCATCCACAGCAGCAGCAGCGCCAAGAGCACCAACCGAACCATGAAACAGTTAATCACGCGTGTGCGCTTATTCGCAGTTTCACGTACGTATGTGACAAAGCGAGACCGCAATCGCAGTATGGGACCCTGTGGAGGTCAGTTCCCTTCGTCTTGTTTCTTTCTTCTGTCACAGCTCAGTTCAAGTGACTAACGAAAAACATTGTTGGCTCGTCAAGTCAGAATAGTTTAAAAACTACCCCTGAGGAAGCCGGGTTGGCTATCACACTCGGGAGCTTTGTTTGCCCACTCTAGTTAGAGCGGGCTTTCGACTTACAGTTTGTGCGGTTTTGTTCCCATGGCCCATGAGATCTTACGTGCACGTGGATTTTATAACGCGCAAAGTCTTATCGGCTGCTTTTGCTTGCCAAATTCCGGACTTGCGCCAATTCCACCAAGAGCATAGATGTCATGCATCTCCTGTTTTTATCCCTCGTTGAACGGTACTGGTACATCCTACCAGAGAATCAGTTTGTTGAGAGCTGTTAGATTCGTCGTACCAACCAAATTTCTTAGCAAATATTTCTCCTCAATCAAAAGATGTGCGAATTACGATGGCAATGCATTTTTCAAAAAGACCGAATTGCAAGTCTGCACAGACGTATCGTCTTTGCCAGTGTGAAATATAAAAACGGATCAGATTTATCACGAAAATGAACAAAATTAGAAAAATAACCTAAAAATACGTATATTCGGAAGTGGACTTTACACTAATGCTTGTTCTAATTACCAAATGCTGGCTGATTCATAGGGAAGTCCTGTTCATATAGCCAGATTGTGAGAATTTCGCTGTGGTGGATGCTATGTGATTACGTAAGTTAGCGGGTTAATCGTTAATCCCTAAGCGAAGTAACCGAACACCTTTTGAGTTGGACCCATAGAGCAGGCGTATGCTCGAATCCCGCCGAAGTGGAAGACTTTCACAGTTCACTCAATTCCACATTTGCCACAATGAGTCAACTCAGACTTTCACTATCTACAACGCAAGAAGAAACATTTGATGGACAAATTTACCCCTACCACCCAAAGGAAGCGCATTTTCGTTCCCTGTCAACGGTCTATAAAGCATCTCACAGAGAAATCATCTTCACGGTAATTGACTCCTGTGAGCAGGTGACTGCACATATGCAAAGCCGGTAGCCAAGGGGTGCCACTTTAGTGCCTCTTTTGAACACCAAAATCGTAAACATGTTCTCCAAAACGTTGATCTGCGATTGCTCCAGTTTCCACGCCAGCATTTTTAAGTTGGTCAATTAGGAGACGAACGGGTGCACCCCAGGAGCTCGCGTAGTTTCAACATTAGGTAGTTGTCCAATCGACATTGGGGTTTGTGACTCAGCCATGATAGGTTAGTTGCTCCTAGAAATGATTTCCGTTTGTTAGCTTTGGTTCTGTGAAGCAATTCAAGACTTCAAAGCCTCAAGACGCAATATGGTGACAGACAACTTCAACATGGGATAACCAATTCAACTGAGTGACTCTCATCAGTCATATCACAGCATACATGGTAGATTACATAGAACCGTGACGGACGTCAACAACTAAATTAATCAATCCTAATAGACAGTTCCTAACTAACAATTGATTGATTGAAGCACCCATGTTTAACCCAACGTCATACTATCCGGTCATGGCACATGGCCACATTTGTTCTCCAATCTCCGGAAACGTGGCATACCGTGGGTTCACTGGTCTCACTAGGTGGTTTGGCACCGCTGCGTCCCCAAATGACTTTGTTCTACTTCTTTCCTTTAGTTGGAGAATCAAAGATTGGGACCCCGGGGGAGGGGGGAAACTGATTCACATAACTGCAACATGCACTACTGCAGTTCGACAGACTGTCATGAGCCACACTGGTTTGCTCATTGGTCATGGAACTCGGCTTACATCCCTTTGGTCCTTATTTGCGCCCTAATTCGGGCGTGATAACTGTGTACACCTGATTATGTCTAGGAGGACCGAAAAGAGTGAAGTGCATTTTCATGATTTCCAGCCATTAGACCGTAGTTTAGACTCCTTAATGAATAAATTTGCTGAAAACTACTGCACAGTCGAACCCTCCGTGTATTTTTAGATTGTTTTGGATTTTTCAAGCCTTGACATGAGTAAATAAAAACACTGTTTAGCTCGGTATCTGTAAAGAATAATTCTTGAATGATAATATCCTCCGGTTCCTGAGACAAGGCATTGTTAATCTTCCTCTGGAAAATGTGTCAATCAACTCTAGGAAAGGTACTAAAGGATTCAGCGCTTGGAGATGGCAGATTGACTAAAATTCTTCATTTTTACTAGAGTTAGTTCTTCAAGCCAGCCCCAGTTGTAGTGGTCCAAGATTCCTTTGTTCATCCGTTGGCAAATCGGATCAGGTCGGATACGATCACACTGTTTCTTCTGTTCTTCTTCGTAACCAATACCATAGTCACCAATGCTTAAACCTACGAAGTGTGGATTTGTCAAATTTCCTAAACCACTGCAGGACTGTTATCTGCCCGAAACCACAACTTCGATGGTTTTCAGCCAAATCGTAGCACATTAGTTGTGCCTTACCATCCTAGCTGTATTCCCCCAATAAGGTCACATAAAGCACTTTTTTAGCTGTTGTCACATTTGAAATTCTAAATTAACCATCGCATTTTTTCTTCTCAGTAGTATGTTCCGCATATGGATGGATGAACAAAATTTCCCGGGAAGCGCACGGCTGATTTCGCGGTTGCTGCCGCTCTTCAGGTATGCGTACCCGGTATTCTTCTGTCTAAACTTCCATAAACTAGTGAGCTCCTTTCTTATTTTCTCACTAGAATCTCACTTGAATCGTTAGGAGTGTGAATGAATGATAAGTCCATCCATCCGTATGCCAAACATACTATTTGGAAGAAGAATATTTTTGGGCCTCGGGTCCCCTTTCTGAGGGTTAGCCTTGCCTGACCGGCTAAAATGCTCCGATGAATCACCATGTGATTCCTAATTAGACTTATCATCCATTGAAGCTCCTAACGATTCAAATGAGTTTCTACTGAATAACCGTTCAATTCTTACCGAAACCTCTTGCATTTTCTGTTCGTATTTTCTATAATGCTATATTTCTTCCTGTCTACCTAGTTAATTATTTGGACCGAATTTTTCTTTACAGCAGCGGCCCAGGAGCAAATCAGCCGGTTTCAAAATGCAGTCATGTTGAGAATTCCAATTAAACAGAAAGGGATAGCAGACCGCCGATTCTCAAATAATCGACAGATAGATCCAGGCTCAATGTCTAAGACAAACAACGTGTGAAACAATACGGTTGAGGTGAGTTTAGTCTGTGCGGAAAAGTGCGAACCTTCTCCGAGGAAGAGGTGCTTCTCTGCCATCGCATCGATTGCCTATTATGTAATCAGGGGATAACAAAAAAGTTGTGGACGCTCTTGATTCGTGGTCGTCCGAAGTTCATCGTGTGGGGCACTGCTTACATCTGATCGGAATGCCCAGGTGAATGCACGTTGCTGATTCCGAATCTTATTTCGAATGTTCGAACCCTCTCCCTTGCACGGCTCGCCATCTTGATTCACGTTGATTGTCTCCTCTATCTGTCGACTACTGGATATACACACACACACATACACACGGGCATACCCACCAGTTCACTGCGCCAAGTTTTCGCTGACCGATAAATGGATTGGATCAGATACGAGCAAATCCTTGCGAAACACTAAATGAACTGGTGCCTCCATGACTTTTTACGCCCTGGTGACAGGGAGCAGCCATCTACTGCCAAAGTAGCCGGAGGATCTGGAGTTCAAAATTTTGATTCTCTTTGGGTGACACCTGCGTAGTCCACTCGACTGCTGTGGTTCGTATCTCCGCAGCATAGTTATGTAATCGACGAAGAACACAAACCTTGACTGGGTATAAACAATGCGTATTACGTAGCAGGCAATTCGTTGTACTCTAACTACATTATCAGATTCAGACGCTTAGATTATCATCGAAAAAACAAAACCCACGAAGTGCAAAAATAAAAAAAGATCTCAAACAAATGGAACACTTCTTACCTATTTTTGTGGCTGTTAATACCAACTTGAAACCTGGTTCCTGGCCATTTTCCATCGGAGTGGGTTTTGTCGATCTTGGAAAACAACAATCAAGATTACAGGTTACCCAGTGATCAACAATTCACGAGACTCACTCACAATCAAAGAGGATTTCAGTAGCTGTGCTTCGAGTGACTGGCTGAATAGTCGAAGAGTATGAATGGCATCGAAATAACGCTCCCAAATACTTTAATACTCCCCACCTGAGTAAACGAGCGAAAAATTTTCTGGCAAGTTTATTTGCAATTTTGGTGAATCGCATTCATTAGGGCTTAAAATACCAGGAACTCACAGGATTTTATTACGTCCGAGTAGAGGGAACTGCTGAATTTTAAAATGTCCCCACTTCAGTTTCTAACCCTGTTAATACAAGCGTTTGCTCCCACAAACGAGGATTCGATGCGCAATCTACTGACGTGTGAAAAACTACATTGAAAAAAGTCCAAGTAATGGATCACACTGTTGTTTATCTTTCTGAGCCTAAGTCACCAGTTTCATTAAGTATCTACCATATAATGGACAAACCAAATTTAGTAATCTGTCAACATAAATGAAGCTAATCTTTGGGCAATTTTTGTTCTTCTCCCGATGACCAGAATGAAAGTGAACAAAATAGATCGCCAGTTAACTTCCTCACATTAGTAAGGAAAATCAGAAAATGGAAAAGAGTAAAAGCAACTTTTTATATGATAAACGCAGTACACATCTTTACGTCTGCTAGTGTATGAGGGGAGTGGGCATTTCTAGTTATCAAGAATGCTGATGCGGTTCATGCAAGAGATCAGTGGTTTTCGGTGATTACGTTGTTAATGTTTCACGCGTACACTTTGAATAGAAATAAAGATGGTTTTTAGTTCAAACATAGAGACAGTAATTATGGATCCTGTCAAAAATCGGACTAGAATATAATGCGAAGTTAGACTAGGTAGCCGTGCCAACTTATAAAATTTTTCAGGGCGTATTGAAATGCACTAGAATTAACGATTTCTAAACTTGGCAACGAGCAAAATGGTCCGATGAGTCGATATTACAAATCGCCCGTCTGCATTACATTCATCCTTTTGTACTTTGGCTCAACTGCCCCTAAATGCCCGGTTTTACTAGGTCCTGTATGTTACACAGCCTGAAATCAGGAAATTGATATATATGTATATACATACATATATATATATATATATATCAAATTTGTGGCGTCAGGAGTGTGCATAGAAGCTCTTCGTCGAAAAGTCCACAGAAGAACCACAACTGTGATTCGTTGATAATTCTTTGTCAGTTGGGCTGAGCCAACCATAGGAACGAGGGCAAAATGCCCCAGAATATACATATGTATATATAGAAGCAGCAAGTAGTATCTGGATGCGTGAACACAATATGTATATTCTGGGGTATTCTGCCCTCGTTCCTATGGTTGGCTCAGCTCAACTGACAAAGAATTATCAATGAATCACAGTTGTGGTTCTTCTGTGGACTTTTCGACGAAGAGCTTCTATGCATACTCCTGATGCTACAGATTCGATTCTGGTGACAAATATCAATTCGGAGTGTACAAGTATGTGGATGTTTGAACAACAGAGTACCGTGTACACATGCCTGACGAACGACGATAACCGTGAAACCGATCGTGTGCTTGCGGGGTAATTTCGTTCGCTCCTCCAGATACTACTTACTATATATATGTATACATATTTCAGGTGGCACACGCTTAATTCAGTAAATATCAAACGTCAGCATGAAATAATATTAGTTTGGTAAGTATTGGTGTTTCACCGCCGTTGTCTTCGTAGTACTGGTAAATATGGTGTGAAATCTTCGTCAGTAACTCACAGTTTGGATGTAAGATGCTGCTCACTAGGAACCAAATGTAATTGGATTAATTTGGCTGGGACACTTTTGCATATGCTTACAGGACATCTGCATTGCTGTACACTTCTGCCGAGCAGGTAACGGTAAGGTGGTCTGAGGATGATATGGAAAAAAGTATGAGAGCTCTAAACAGGTTCAGCTAGACTAACGGGTTTGTGCCCACCAGAATTCTCCCCTCCAATGGATGGTGGAAGACAATAAACGACACGCCTCAGTGGCCTTCTTTCGTTCGGAAAATTTTCTCTTCTATGTAGTTGTTCGATTAATTAGCTCTCATTTGATCGCTCACCGTTTCTCCTCCCTTTTGGAGAGCTGGTGTAGTAAGGCAGTGAGGTTAATGGTCGTAAGAACTAAATTAAGACCAAGTTGGGACCAAAGCGGAAAGAAAGTTGACTTACACTCGCATCGACCACTGCGGTTTCCATATTGGCACTTCATCTGAACCAAACCTTGCATTCTATTTCATTTTATCTCTTTGAGAATAGCCCAAACTCATTTGTGGAATAAATTACTCTGCTGAGGAACAAGTATTTTCATCGAAACATTCCATTTTTTTACTTTAGATTGAGGACAGTGATGACAGACTGATGATCGCAAGTCTACGGCGTTTACCGCTAGAGACAATCAGAACAATTTAATTACATCATTCTATAGAGATTTAAAGGGACTTTTGTTTTTGTTTAGTAATTCCGTGATGTCTGTTTTTCATGTTACGGATTTTACACCACTCGCTTAGTCAAGGCCTTTCAGGGCTTAGAGGATAGGTACTCGAATAATAATGGTAATAATGGTAATAATGATAAGACTTTTTAGACAGAAGGAGAAAGATGTTGTATCCTAGCCTCGGCGTGAAATGAACTTAATATTCTAGATCGCAGCTCCATAAATTCGAATAATAGTAGCAAATTTTTCCTTCAAGAAATTGCGTCAATGCCCTAAATTTTGGCAAACTTTCGTTTCCAGAAGTTCCCGGATCTACATTTCCGAAAATTATAATTCATTTCGAAGGAGCTGCGTTTCGCCTATTGTCTCTTCAAATTTGGACCACATGAGGCGATTTTCTCGCAGGGAGAAAAACATCGGCGTAATTGTCCACTCATTCTCACCTCTACACTAGACCCAATAAAGATGAGTCATGTTTCGTGGATAGTGTTTTACAACCAGAAAGTCCATTAATCTTAACTTCGTTTACCAGGTCGACCGTTCATCTGCTTCGTCACTGTCCACCGTTGAGGATGCAGCGGACGGCATAGTGACAATGGAAAACAGCCTCTCGGTGGGTCTCTGTGAGTTGCAGTCACGCATTGCACGCCTTAAAATTTAGCATTTCACATAATGATACGGCACGGAAACTGTTTACACTTTAACTGCGGTCCAAATAACCATGCGGAATTTGTGCAACATTTACTGTGATTGGTGTACTACTATCACAAGTGTATTGACAAACCTACACTAGTTTAGACAAGCTAAAGTAACTTGACAAATTCTTTACTTTTTTGGGCTGACAAAGCGCCACATAGAGTATTTGGTGCACACCAGTAAACTGGGTAGTGACCCAACGAAGACTAGTCTATGAGGACCTAATTCAGCAAAAATAAGCGGATTTTTGTGGTTGCTTTCATTGTGAATTAGGGCTTTAGCAAATGATAAATTCAGATATATTTTTATTCTAAAAGGGAAACTCGAATGTTTTCATTCGCAATTTTCAGCTCAAAAAATGATCAGAAAGTCTTGTTGGGCAGGAGAAGATTACTGTGGGCAACTCAGGTCAACAAATAGCACGTTTCAGAATGAGACTTGGAATTTTGCAAACCGTGATGTGCATAGACCGGAAACCTTTTGTTTATGTTGCTTAGCGAATGTAGGAATAGGTATGCGTCAGTAAAACCTTGCTATCCCTGGAGGTGACGTTGGCCCAATTTTCCGACTATCGCGAACGGAAAACGCGACTCTTGTCGCAGGTTAGGAAGTAACGAATTTACGAAGATGCGACAATTGCCCATTAGACTAGTTACCTATAGATTTTGCTCATGGTTTATCTCTGTTTAACCGTGTCTTCAGTTTTCAAATGGTGCAGGTAAAGTTAGGCGATTGGAAGGCGCAGCAGCAGCACGTTTGCGATACCGCGGTAAGATTAGTCTGTCTAGCAGGTGAATTTGAGCAAGCCGTATACAGTGGGTCATCACGCTTCTTGTAACGTATGAGGAACATGATACAGCAGTATTTTGAATTACTAGTGGTCAAATACTAATGGCCGGTAAATGCTTCTAGCATAGCGTTGAGCCTTGACAAACTGGGTACCTAATCAACAGCGAAAGGAGAAAAAGCAGATCAAAATATTGCTGCCTCCGGTTATGGATTTCACGAGAGTTCATCACAAGCTGCCCTCAGAATCAAAACTGGAGCGACACTAAGCTGAAGGATTCAGTTTCCTCAGGCCATCGGTCAACAAGAAGGTTGCCAACTCCAATTTGTCAGACGATCCTCTTCTCAATTCCAGAGTGATTTGGAATTCGGAGTAAATCCCAGAGAAACCCACGCTATGGACTGCAGTTGGCAGCACAGATAATATCACGTCAGCTGGGATTTGAACACCGGGTTCAACGAGCAGGTAGCTATAAAGGCAAGACAGAGTGCAACATACACGTACATTCATCTTGATAGAATAAAACATCAACTTTGCACCACTTCGGTGATTTGTAAAACCACAAAAGTTTGGACTCGATTCAACTATAAGTCGTCGCTAGTGCAGGATATCAGACTGCGGAGTTAAAGTTGTCTTAGGGCACTGGCTTTAAGCTAAAATGTCCGGATAATGTTTTCCTGCTTCCTGACGGAATACAAGCGATTCCATAGTTTCTGAGGGTTTGGTGATCAAAGTTTTCGGACAGAGTATGACCTCTGTTTCTTCTTCGCAAAATGAACTTTGGCACTATTAGCTGAACCATTTAAAAATGAATAGAAAACACAAGTTGGCGAACAAGCTCGTTTTCAGTGATTCGTACTCATGCCATCACATCACTATATATATCTTGACAAAATATTTTCACTATAGTGAAAATATTTTGTCAAGATATATATAGTGATGTAATGGCATGAGTACGAATCACTGAAAACGAGCTTGTTCGCCAACTTGTGTTTTCTCAATGTGCTCAGTGGTAATTTTCAAGGAATTAAAAATGAATAGTTTGTTTTGATTAAGCAACACTAGATGTTCATTGTGCATATAGATGATTTTATGAGTCGGTCTGAGCGACAATTCCAACAGTCTGAACTTCCGTCATTAACCGGAAAATCCTGTAACATGCCTAATTCATCTGGCTACTTGTAGTGTTGACAAATGGCCACTATTACGAAATGTCCGGAATACACAGGATATTCACAGTAGACGTCACGCACCACAAAAATAGACACATAAATCTTAGACTCTCAGAAACTATGTTCACAAATGCTCCAGCGGCTAACCAGAGGGTATACAGTTGGAGTATAGCACACTGGCCGTCGAATACGAAACAAGCACACGAACGAAAACTGGACTCTGCTATTGTTTGCTGCATTCAACGGGCTGGGGGCGTGATTCAAGGACTGGTCTCCTATCTAGCTTAATTGGGAACATAAAATGAAGGACAAGAGTCTACCGAGGCAGACAAACCAGCAGCCAAGTTTGAAAACCACATCGTGTGCTCGGAGAGCTCTAGCTTATATGCACTCCGAATTAGGCAAGGAGGCAGTGAATCTTGCGGCCTGAATCAAAAGTGCGGTAGTCGGCTGATAAGAAAATTGTTTATACTAATCAAAATAAAATAGAGACTAAAAGATTACGCCAAGGGTTAACATGTGCTACAACTTTGGCATCCATGAATTTTGGAAAATTCGATCGTTTCCTTAACTCTACACCTTACCATAACGGTGTATATTGCCGCATTTCGTAACAATTTTATGTACGACTCTGACGTCCAGTCGTTTTTATTTGCCAATATTCCAATTCTTTCCCCATAACTACATCGATAGACCGTCAAGCTAACGTTTAAGTTCCATGATGTTTGTCGCATTCAAAGTAACGTGAAAAAGGGAGTTATTTCACCACCGATGTCCTCGCGAATCGCGGGTGGTTCTATAAATAAATAAATATAGACACCTACTAACCACTATATGGCGACTTGGGAAATGGAAAGCTGCTTGAGGACGAAGTTTGATTCAGTGAATGCAGGAACGAGATGACTAGTAGGAGGCTGTACGGTAGATTGATGGATACCAACGTAATGATTTGAGTGTCCACCCGTCCACGTGAACGTGCAACATCAATATCAGTATGCGTATTGTGCAGCTTAAAAGAATGCTCGTGAAAGGATTCATTACAAATTACCACTTGCAGCGAAAGTCCAAAAGACAGATGACTCTTCAAGTCGGCAAGCGTAAAATACACAGGAACGAGAAAGATGGATGCATCAAACAATTCCCTCGAACAGGGCTATTTTTGTGGATTGCTGCAAGTGGGTCATCGGCAAGTAGAAACTAGAATGATCAGCTCCCACAGCAAAGCCGGAAAGTTAGAATGTCATAAGCATGCAACGAAATTAAACGGTTAAATGACACTATAAACATTCGCATCGGACTGCAAGAATCAATAAGAGCGAAATTCGATGAAATCAAGTGCAGTATAGCCCACGTAAATAACTTATGAAATAATTCACCGTGTGATATCATCGCTCAACTCACGATAAAGAAACCATGGAAGCACTGTACAGCTGTTTCATCCTTGTTAGGAATCATCAGCAGTGCATATCCACCGCGCCCGAACTGGGACGCGAACCCGAACAAGGACGAACGATTCTGAGTCGGACGCCTTAGCCATTGCGCTACCGGGCAGGCTCTGAACGGTTCGTTGAACTTCACCACATGAGCATGTTGCACCTATCCGTCACTGATTTGCACGGTTACTGTCCGTTAGCTCAGAGCGATCGACCCCTACTGATAGATGACTTCTGTGCAGGTAGCCTAAGTACGACGAAGGCTTTGGATATGACCTACACAGCTTGATTACTTGATACATTTTAGTAGTAGGAGATTGAATGTTTACATGAAATAATTCACCATGTGATATCATCGCTCAACTCACCATAAAGAAACGTAAATATCTCCGTGTCCATATGTGAATAAAACGATAAAGAAGCTTATCAATCAAAATTTTAACGGTTCACTAATTGTAAAAGTTAAACCATTTTTACTGGAATCTCATCTGAATCACTAGGAATATGGTGGGAGAGAACCACCACGAAAACATACGACTGCTTTCATGGCAAATATTACTCTTCCTGTGATTCTACGGGAGCCCCAGTCCCTCATTTTACATGGAAAACATATTACTTGTAACATCAAAACTTGTCTTTAAGCAATACTTGCGTGAGCTTAACCCTTGAAGAAGAGAAGGGCAATAAATGTTGGCTGCATTAATATGAAAATAGTGGGACCAACAGATGAAAATACACAAAGGGATAAGTGATCATCAACTGACTTTTAGCCGAATTCATTACGCGAAATACGGAACAAAAGTTAAAAATAACAAAAGTATGCGTGGCATTGCATAATTTTTTGATTGAGGACCTGAAAATCTGGCGGCCAATTTCAATTTTAGTTTTTACCGAAATTAGCCTTCCACCAAACTACTCTGGATTTCGCTGCTATCTCACAACATCAACTACTCAAAGGGAACAAGGAATAGTGAAATGTCGGCTGCAAAATAACTGTTCTAACAACCAATTAGAAGAATAATCTCGAATCCAAGAACATTACTGATTGCAGAATTGAGCCATATCACCTGTTGTCTCCAACCCTCGCTTGCGGGTGGGGGAACTCGTGGAATTCAACCCGGTAGTCCACCAACACCTAGACGGGTTAGTCCGCTAGTTAGTTACCATGCTCTCATCTTGCCATCGACTATTCATTTTGGCCTATTTTCCAAACACTGGCTGCTTCGGAGAACAGGTTGCAACAAGGGAAGCTTTCTGTATGAATCCAAAAGCCTCCCGACAATCTAAGTGCATTAATATAAAATGTCATTCTAAATTTTGGACCCTTGGACCCAATGTCTCATGTCTAACAGAATTTTGCTACCATATTTCATTAAGGCTACTAACACAGCAGTGTTAAAATGCCGAAAGTCTTCGTGCATCTTCTGCTCTGGACGACCTTGTTTCGGAGCCGTGTAGCAGCACCGACCTCACAACTGTTATATATATATTCAACTTTTGGTCGATAACCGGATATGACCCCAACGCCACAGATGCCTTAAGTTGGTTGATGTTATTCGTGCTGACTGTATGCGAAAAGACATCTTATCTTACATGCGACCACCAAGTGAGACGCAACTACCCAAGTAACTAATTATATACACCTCACCCAATCCTTCCTCTGGTAAGGACAAGGTTCGGCTTAGAGTCAATCCAGTTCTGTGCCGTTTGTGATTTTCTTCCTGTCAGAGTTAAACAGCCCCTGAAACTGACTAATAAGTATCAATTCATCCGATAGCGGGAACTGAGCATCCGTTGTCTTTCACGCATTTTGTTGGTAGCACTATCGCTCGAATACAATAGGTCGGAATTCCTCAACTAATGCTGTCTGAGAAGCATTCACGTGGGTTCATCACTGTACTTAAGACACTCAGCAGTTTGCCTAATTTGTGGTTCGCGCAATTGTCAAGAAACAAAACTCGACTGTCATCGGTATTCATTATTAGGATGTATATAAGGTAAGACACAGATTTACTAAACTTTCGGCACATCTCAAACGGAAAAAACGTTATGCTGAAATGGAAGACTGGACTCCAGATCTAGGTGACCATGTATGAGTCAGATTGCACAATGAAGATTTGCTTGATCTAATTGTGAGTAATGGGCCAGAACCGTAGTTTCATCCTGCTCTTTAGAGGACAGGTCTTCATTCGTCAGTTCGAAGATGTGTTAAAATATCTTCCCCACGATAAGGCCAGTCATTTTTACCGTTCGACTAAACAATATTTGTAGTTATTTTCTGTCACATGCACGAGTCACTAGTGAAGTGGAGAAAGTATATCTTATAATCTATGGTCTAACAAAGTGGCATGTGGGAAAGAACAGAAAGTCATGACCCCGGGAGCTAGGGCGACGTAGAAACACGAACTCACACTAGACTGGGTATGGTAACGATCCGAGGACAGAAAATCGCCGTTTAACTTTGAAGTGACCGTCATATACAGGGTTTAGACCATTGACTATCCTGGGGATGATACATATTTAATCCATTTCATTATCCCTAGCTGTGGTCGACGAAATGAGGAAAATATTTGAAAATCCGATTTAGTGGACCGGCTCGTACGGATAGATGCTTATGGACAACCGGGTTGAATTCCACGAGTTCCCCCACCCGCAAGCGAGGGTTGGAGACAACAGGTGATATGGCTCAATTCTGCAATCAGTAATGTTCTTGGATTCGAGATTATTCTTCTAATTGGTTGTTAGAACAGTTATTTTGCAGCCGACATTTCACTATTCCTTGTTCCCTTTGAGTAGTTGATGTTGTGAGATAGCAGCGAAATCCAGAGTAGTTTGGTGGAAGGCTAATTGCGGTAAAATTAAACTGTCCCAAATATGCTCGCTTGATTATGTAGACCAGGTGTACGTGATACTTTGGTTGCCTAACCTTGTCCAAACAATGGCTTAACTTTGAAGACGATCACTGGCAGCCAGTATGACTATCAGGTAGCCCTCTGCTGGCTGTGGCCCCCTTCCTGAAAATTGATGTACATTGTTATTTCATTAATAAAGGAAGTGAAAGATAAAAGGTACTATTATGCGGGTTTATCAGTTAGGCCATCGAAGCTCATTGACCTACTTCAGTCTGTTGAAACCAAACAATATTGAACCCTTATATGAACCACGAAGTAGGATGATTAGTCCATTCAGACACCTGCTCCAAACATTCGAGACACGTACACTATCCCTTGAACGCTACATACCCCACCCGTTGTGCAATGTAAAGGCGGTGTAGGGTATTTTATAAAGGGGTATCAATTTGTATTGACTTTACATGGCCATCAAAACCTTACCATAAATTTAGAAGGTTGGAAACAATGTTGACGTATAAGAAAATAGCTCAAACAAACTAGTTACAGATGCAGATCAGTTTACCACCCCAGAAAGTTGTTTCCGAATTCCGGTGCTTAAAAACAAAATGTTCAATTTCATATAAAAATGTACCTGCAGTCTAAGGCATCAAGCAATAAAAATATTCAATATCCTTACCTTAAAGTGCCCCTAAGAATTTCACCAAAGGTGAACACTCAAGCACCGTGCTGCCCCACGCTCCTTGGTCAGACTCGCGGTAGGTTTCAAGCTCGCTAAAACTCTGGAGCACCGGCAGGCCTGCTCAGGACTTTTGAGACTAGTCTCACCTCCTTGTTTGTGCCGCCTTCCTCTTGCACAATTAGGTCTCTTGCTTAAAGACTCCGGCTCATGGCAATACTAAGAGTAATCATTAGAAAATCTTTTAATTTGGGTCCCGTTTTGCTTAAATGTGACCGCACGGATCACCTGATAGCTAACTGATTACTCGTCCCTACGACCAAAATTAGTCAGACTACTCCGCGCTTACTATCACAGAGGACTTAATGGAATGCCCACAGTTTTTAAGAAATGAATACACTGAGGAGATTTTGCGGCGGGATGTGAAGATGTTATCGGGAGGGAGCTTTGCGGGGAAAACACTTTGTGATTATTACAAATTGGGGTACCCTGGTACTAATAAGTTTATCGAAATCCGTCGACTGTTATGAGAAGAATCGGGATACGAAACAAAGCCTTAGGAATGTTAAACTGTTTGGTATACCAAATGCAGTAATTTCTGCCTGTTGTTCAAAAGCTAATCATCAATGAATAGGCCGATTTCACACGCTGGCGAAAAGGAACAATAAACCTGCAAAGGACACTGTTAAACACAAGGCTGCGTCCCTCTCTTTTCGCTAGCCACCAATATTTGTTAAAATATCGAAAAAACACGATGTCAGGCACTCAGCCTTTTTCAGTTGAGTTTAGAACTTGTAAATGCAATCGTGGAATTTTGAATGGCCCCTGCATCAAAAGAACGAAGACTAGTAAAGTTCACCATGGATAGGATGCTGAAGAGATTTTGGCGATGGATACCTCGCGGCTCTCCACATCAAGAGAAGGGTTTTTCTTCAGGATTAGTAACCGGAGCCTCTGACTCAAACGCATCACCCACAAAGAAGAGGGGTATTAACACAGCACAGAAACTCGGTGTGTTAGCCCGCCCGTCACTCTTAATTCCATTGGAAGCAGTAAGGCCCGCTGTCCTGATTATTTCAATTAACTATCGACAGAACATGCTGTTAATCTTATTTGTGCTATTTATCAGTAGTACACGCATTCTGTTAGGGATTCCGGCGAATAAAGAGAGCAACGATTAGGGTTCTCATACGAAAATTTTTGTTCTCACAAGAACGATGCATCTTGTCTTTTCACTAATAAGAAAAGCAGAATTATGAAAAAAACATCCGCAATTCCCGAAAAATAATATGATAGACTTACCGAAAAACAATGGTCATAAAGGCCTTGGTGGTAAAAATTGGTTGCTCTGGAAATTGTCTCTGACAAAGCCCTTTTTCTCCCCCTGTCTCGACCTGAAAGATTCATGTGTTCTGAATTTTAGACTTTTGCCATGCGGTCAGAGCGTGAACTTTAAAAACGCAAAAGGTAATCGCAAAACATTCAAAAACCAAGATAACCTGATCCAGTGTGAAATACATTGTTACCTTTATGAAATATCGGTCTCTTCATGAGCATCCCAGTTTACGATTCGGTGCTGAAATCAGTGCGACAAATAAGGTTGACTGAAAACCCCCACTGGGCATAATCAGAAAACAAATTGACGAACAAGCACTCTTCGAGTGATTCGTCAGAGTATACTGGGAAAAATTTTGTATGATTGAATTAGTGAAATAAAAATACTTATGGTAAAGAAATTGGGAGTGCTCCGCGTCATTTCCCTAAAGTATTATACGGCTCATTTATTGTTTTCTCAAAGTTCTGATATTTCATTTTGGCGATTAGATCGGCCGTGATATCGCCAGTTCGTGATGAAAATTTTGCGATGAAAATATGAAACTCGACCATCATAGTCTTTCGGAATCCAATAGCCTGGAATAGGACCAATATCATTTTTCAAGAAATGATTCCGTATTCTGTCTTTGACCCCTTTATTTCTTCCAGGAGAGATTTGAAAAATGTATTGCTTTCCGGTAAGAAACCAGTGCCTGCTGTAGGCTAGTATGTGTCAAAGTTCCCTAAACGTTTACACGTATTAAGAAATTCAGCGATTTGGAGAAGACTTCGTCACAAACAGGGGCTTGCTAGTCTTTGTAACTGTCCCATCGGTCGTGACGATGAACATCATTTGATGGCAAAAGACAATGAATGAAGAGAAGATTGGTATCTAAGTGATCAATGACTTTCGGTGTAACTGGATGCATTAAATACGGAAAGATGAGACGGGGATGGGGCCAGAGATCAAAATTTCTTTAACCCTATCGACTGCGAAATGATCGCTCAGAATTACACGTATTCTATAAGTGTAGCTAGAATTGAGTAGATGGCTCTTTTTCCATTTTTCTATGTTAAAAAGGAATAAAATACTTTCTATTAAGTTTGCACAAAATGGGCGAATCGTGGGATCAAGGTCTCTTATAAATTAGTGAGAAAATCCGGAATCCACTCAATTCGTTTTTGTCTCGGTAAACCAGTGATGACTTGTGATTGAAAGCCTAGTGAAATTATGCGGAAAGGGACAAAGCTTGGAATAAAAAATGGTCACCATCAAGAATTAGTCCTACTAGTGTAACGACTAAGACTTTCAACTCAATCATTTGTCCTGGTGTTCGCGTCCCAGTTCCGGCGCGACCGATATCCTCAGCAGACGATTCCTGATGAGGATGAAACAGCAGTCTTTCACTGATCTTCAAGGGCAAATTGGATGTTGCCACTGCATAAAAGATCATCAGAAGTCAAGTCATATCTGCTAATGAAAGTAATGTGAGTCATCGGAAACCTTCCATCATTCCACACGTAATGAAAACAGCAATATGGGCTGTCCTATGCGTTTCAGACGCTTGTGTTTTATCGAGTCCGTGGATCTTGTCGCAAATGATAAAATATGGATACAGATTAATAAGTCGATCCTGACGGATGGTCAAGCTGTTCGTGATCGTAATATCAGGGGAAAAACAAACTCAACAGCATAACGTCTGAGTGAAAAGTGACGCCAAACTGATCCGGCGACAGCTTCCAAATACCTCGGTTGTGCAATAACGCGGCTTTTAACCAAAACTAGTTCAAGTTAATCTTTTATGACCCATGCTGCCAAATTAGCCATGATACTGAATTTCTACAGCGACCTTTGCGCACATCCTGCCACCGTATATTTTACACGAACCTCTTTGGTTTTCACCATTCAGTGATTCAACATTAGAAATATGTTTGAATCCATTTAGTACATAAATCGTGACATCCCTTTCCGATGCTAAATAATCCAAACTGCTCCAACGTAAACAGCCGAAAGGAAACAGAGATTTTTTTCTCCTGGACGGTTTTGATATTCGCGTATTTTGAAAATCGTGACCGATTTCTGGTCTACCTACTACATCTCTTCCGGTTTACTGACTAGGACATGTTCCACGACACTGTGTACCACTGTCTCATTCCTGGTCCAGTCTCCCAAGGTCTATCTGAATTCGATAAAGCACAACTCTTTCCTAATACTTTACCGTCACTCCCAAATTTGGAAGCATTTTGATGACCTAATTTCACCTATCAGGTGGAAAGAAAGTACTGAACATGACTTACTATCGTTGCAAGTGGAGCGTGCATTCTACAGACCGTTATATGGATTTGATTGCTTACGTGTTGACACTGATCGATGCGCCTACCGGACTTCGGCTAATGATGATTTTCCTACTTCTGTACTTTCAAAGTCGGCCAAGTGATCCCAATGAATGCTATACAAGTACTCGCCTCATAATACCTCCGCATGGTGGGGAGGGTGTCTCCCGATTCCATTTGGCTACTCGCCCAAAAGGCCACTTGAAATGCTCCCAAATGACTTGTGTCTCATATAGCCTCTGCTCAAGATGTTCTATGCACGGCCTTCTCGTTGCGGAGGTTTTCCCAGAAAGAATGAGGACTATGGAAAATTAGTCTATGGGAAAAGACTAAACCTTAATTTCAAACCAGTCACAGGCGGTATACTGAACATACGGCCGCATATTAGCCGGCATCTGTGGAAGAGGAGTAAGCTGGGCACCCAGAATGTCTGGCTCCAACCGAACTGAGGGATTAGTCACCGGCCCTATTGTCCTGTTGTCTCGTGAATTAGACAGTTTGGTCAGAGGCTCGGTTAGGGTTTCCAAAGCCAATCCTCTCCGTCTGTTTGGGTAACTGGGTAATATCCGGCCCACTGGAGACACGGATCTCATTGGATCGCCAACGACGTGGAGATGGCGAATGGAAGAAATAGAAAGTGAGGTGAATTCTGTAAATTGTCTAATTTTTTCCTCCTATTCGCTCATTGTTTTGGTCCTTCGCCATCATGAGCATGGCGCACTATCTGCACAAAGATTTGTAGAAAATAATAATAATAATAATAAAAATCTAGTACTATCATTTTCAGTAAGACGAAACGTAATTATTAACACTACAGTTCTCAGCAGGCACGTCCTCTGAACACAAACGACCTTTCGGTTTTCATGATATCAAAACGCATTTTTTATATAATCAATCCTCATGAGCAACGCAGCAGACAATCCAAGCCAAGTGGCCACGAAAACTCAAATAGAATAAGTAATCGAAAATCTGAAAGCACAATTTGAGAAACTGAGGAAAAATCAACTTCGATCATTTGGGGAAGGGGTGATCGGGACGCAATAAACATGTTCTGTGCAATCCAATGTCTGTATGACGCTCAGAATATTCTTCGTCTGAGATGAGAGCAAAATGCTACCGCGAATGAAGCCTGATCAGTGCGACACAGCTGACCGCCTTGATAAGGCGACATTGTGAGTCTGTAAGAGAATCTACTCGGGAGCATGAATTGACCGCAGTGAACAGTTCGTTTGTTTCACACTGACGGTGATCAACGTGTGCAAGCCTTATCTGTATTATGGTTGATCGATCGCACTTTAATTTAGACTTGTTTCATGGGCTTCATTTTTCAAAATCAGTACTGCTTGACCCGCTTGTGAATGGTAAAATCTAAGGTCATGCAAGTATCACTTGCAGACCGTCTCATCATACATCTGAAATGAATCTCTTACATTTACTGTACACGATGTTTACAACTCACCCCTAATCGAAGAGAATCAGGTAAATTAACTAGCTGTTCTTTTAATTCATTTGCCTTCTGTTGTTTGGCTGTAATAGTGATCAAGACCAAGCCAAGTCCACCGCGATTATTTCCAATCTTTGAAAAGCGTTCGTTCGGAGCACTAATGGCTTCGTGTAAACCGCGTGATTCACAGTCTGGAATCTAAATCAGCCTTGATTCGAACTATGAAGCGCCAAAATGGATACCTGGGTCCGTGTATCACCATTTATCCAATGTAACTGGCAGGCCCATTTCTTCCTCATTCTTCCCTAAATAGATCATGCTATACAGTTTGTCTTCCTGCCAGAAAGTCTCACCACTATTATTAATAATAACAACAATAATAACAATGGTAAATATGGCAAAAAGCTTTAACCTTCTAACCCTTCAATACGGAACGACCTCGAACTATTGCGGGATAGGCGTAGCAGTCATTGGTTGTCAGCGAAGAAGAAACTTGCCTACCGCGGCAGGAAACAAACTCGGGTACTTAAAGATAAATTCTGAAGTATTCAATCGCTCGACCGTTTTTGTTCCATACTTCAAGTCGATTGGTAAGCAATGCAACTCGAGAACTTTGACTGCCACAGCGAACGACACTTTTTCCAAGTCCACATATCTACTGATAACCACTATGTCTCATCAGTTTGCTCAATGTTTAAATCCGCTTTTTTGGCTTAATCTGGGTGGAAGTTTTCTTGAGAAAGGTTGCCTTTGGTGACAAAGAAGTCACCGAGTCATTACTTCTACCGAAAACATTGCGTTTTTATAAATATATATCTGTTTAATTATTTTCTTTTTGTGGTAACAAATAAAATTGTGAGAAAGGCTCTCATGCAGGGAAGTTTCTCTTTTACAAATATTCTGCGGATTAGTTTAAAAAGTAACAAAATACGAGTGAAATATTGATAAGTCTGGCCATAAATATTATTTAATCATTAGGCAGTTGTTCTTAATGGGTCTATCAAAGGATTTAGGTGCAGCTTAGATACAGGGTGTTGTATATTTTTTACTACCACAGTCAGAAGAAAATCAGTGCAGTCTGATGACTTTCCGGGACTTCTGATCAGTTTATCCGTGGCGGCAAGAAAAACACTCTACCAGCTAGCTTCTTTTATACTTCCAGACATGCTCGCTAGGTTGGTACTTTGATCTGAGAAGCTTAACAAATAAACTGTCGCTCGACACACTTCCCAGTTTCGAAACCTGGAAGACGTTTGCGGATTCCATGTCATCGCAACAAACTTTGTTTCCATTTTCCCTCTTTACCACTTTGGAATTCCGATAGAAAAATTTTCAGTTAATCCGGCACTCAACACTAGTGTTCTCGATCATCACTGAGAAACAATCGAAGCACGATGCAGCCGTTTCATTTTGCTTGTTAGAAATCATCATCAGCAGTCCCGGAGTTCGCGTCCCGTTTCGGCCGCGGTGAGTATGCACTGCTGCTGGTGCTGGTGATTTCCAGTAACGATGAAACAACTATGTGCAGTACTTCCATGGTTGCACGTTGAAACTGTATGATGAATCCTATGAAAAATGCATTAAATTCTCTACTGGTGAAAACAATTTTGTTTGATCATTTAAGTTGGTCAATAAATTCGCGTGCCTACCAACTTTACGAAACACAGAAGTTTATGTCTGGTCATATTATTCCGAAGTCTACAGTAATGTCTGATGTTTCTGAAATCAGTGGCATGCGTTCATTACGAGACAAAAAGGAAAAGATAACGTCTGCTCTGACATTATCCCGCACGTTAACAACTGATTCCACCCCAATTAGCTGTCCCTTGCTTCCATTAACTCTAGCAAGAACAAACTCAACAGATAAACACTAGACTTTTCCTAATTTAGTCGTAAACAAATCGCGCTAAGCACTTATTTTTCCTAAAGTTTTTAGTTGTCGAAACCAATGCATCATCACCGCAGTGGTGTTGGTATTTTGAATCTGATAACGGTGGTTCAAATATTCTTTGTGAGGAAATCTGGTGAAACGGGCTTGTGGATATACCCAATGCACCCTAATGCAGCACCCGGGATGAAAAATTAAACTATCGATTTTCGATAAGTAGCCGGTGGATCTGAACGAAGCACATTTCCTTACCGGAATTGATTTATCCCCTGTCTTACGCAGCTTCCGTTAGGTGGAAAGTCATGATTTGGCATCGTTTTCGGACATTTCCGCTGACTCCGATTGCTTTCTTGATGTCGGCATCCATCAAAACCTTTCAAACGAGCGTGACTGAGGCATTCAGAGACTTTCAAGTTGCGGTTTGTGACCCCAATCAGCCGTTCGTTTAAGAGAAGATACTTCCGGAATTTACTTCACACTTGGAGGAGCTTTCAAAACGCGAAATCCAGCAGGATATTGGGTTGATAAAAGAAACGTTTGGGCACCGTGTATCATCAGCTGCTTTTCAGGGCCACTGCGCAACAGGCAACGGATTGATTCCAGACTCAGCTAAGTTTACAGTGACTGAGAACATGCATGGGACTGAAGATCTCACGGGAGATGCTCGCCTCAACGGCATGGTCAAACATTTATGCTCACTGCCAACGAGCAGTGAAGATTTGCTCCATTCAATAATACAGGTGACTCTCAAAGGGATAGAGCGGCACCGGATCATGGGGCAGCAGTGTGACTCTGGAAAAACCAAAAATGCTGTTTGTACAACACACTGCGGATCAGGGCTTCTTTCAATCACACAGTGTGGCAACGGTCTGTCTGGCCTGATGGCCTGATGGAGGCAACTATTGAATGTAGAAGACCGATCGAGTATCGAGTCACACTTGTCTCCTAACCCAAGAGTACTATAATCGGACAGAAAAAAAGATAATGTGGGTAGTTTTGCTTCAACATTTTCAACATCTACACAAAAGACAGGAAAGTGATCGTCCAAACTGACCATAAGCCATTTGTATCATCGCTTACGTACATCAAGACCATAAACCATCATCGCTCAGCTTCAAATAGCAGAGCAAGCACAAACTGACCGCTGTTTTTCTTTCAGAATTACATGCTGCAAGAGAAAGAATTAATGCTCAAAATGGATAGGAACTAGACCTACAGGAGATGGAAAGAACAGATGCAATAGCCAACACAGGTTGCAGTCTAACTGCACAAGCACACTTCTGTAATCATTCTCATTGGACAGAAAGTGATAGTACGGTCACCTATGTTCACGGTTTGCTGCTATGTTCTTCAATCTAACCAGCCAACTCGTTCGCGGATCTTTCGGAGACATGAAACACCTACTTTACCTGAGTTTACTGCACATTTTCTCATTCGACGCTGCCACATCACGTATTGACCTCCAAGTGACCTCATCGACTCCATGACAGAAAGGGAAAACGAGGTTGATGACCGTGGGTTACGATGACAAACTGGTTCGTTCCGCAAGAAGTCAGTGATGAGCCCAGACAGTTTGTTCACTGCTTGTTTCACGCATAGCAATAATATATAATTGGAATTCCTACCTGTTTCGATGCTTAATTGCAGTTCAACGGAGATCCTCTCAAAATACTAGCGGTAACATGGACTTCAGTGTCCCTCGATATCTCATAGATGTTGGATAGTTCAACACAAAAGAAGACTCGCCATCTCAGCCATTATAGTTCTTCAAAGGCAGGGAGTTCCTCGCCATTGATAAGAAAATGACTTTTAAAAACAAACTATTATTGATTCGGGAATACTTTCGTGGTGAACCGATTAGTAGATTTCATCTGGTGCATTCTGGTGTAAACCTAAGAGTTCGCACAGCAGATGAATTGCTTTACTGGCCCAGGATGACCAGCCAGATCATTGACGATGGACAAAGTAAGGAAGCATTGCTATGCAGAGAACTGTTCGCTCATCCTTTGCATATCATGGCCACAGACTTCTCAGAAAATGACGCCAAGCGTTAGCCAGATCTGAGTTATTAACAGTGATTTCGTTGAAATTAATTCCATACAGATTACAACTGCAATGAATGTATTAGATCGGTTAAGAGCTCATTTTGCATGAACCAGCATTCTTGAAAAAAGTCTGTGAAAATGGAAACTAATTAGCATTTGAAAAATTCTGGCAGTTTTGTCAAAAGTGATAAATAGAACTCCGAGCTTTTAGCCCGTACGACAATTTATCCAATGACATGACTTTCTTCGATAAAAGTGGCCAAAAATGGTAGATATGTCAGTAAAATTTGCTGGAATCGGTGCTAAGTTGGTGATATTAGAATGCTGCCGGTGCAACTATAGCACAGCGCGTTTCACAAAATATTCAGGCGGGGAGACATTTATGACTGAAGACAGTTTGCAAGTGAAGTACCAGACCGCTCGTAGGAACTGAGATGCACACAAGATCTTTTGCTACTGTTTGAATGAAAGGACTGCCAGACCTGGAAGAAGGTGAAAAAGTATGGGTCCAGGGTACTCCTTACGGTCCTCATCAGTAGTTGGAAAGAAACTATTGAGAAATCTGTGCTGCAGATATTACGAAATGTAAATTGACCAAACAATCAGACGAAAAAGACAAATCCGAAGTCGATTTTTAATTGTCTTGCAGAGCAGCGGGGCTGTCTGCGACTGGGGATGCACTACGAGAAGCCGCTCCCACCAAAAAAAGGAATGGTGCAAAAATGTTAACTAGCTCGTGAGCTGTGGCCGCAGAGCACATTTTATGTCTTGAATCCATGTAATCGTGCGAATAGCTTCAGCCTTACTGGATTTTCGTCATCGAAGCGACAACATCAATCGTTAATCTAGGTGAGATATGCCGTCAAAATTTGATCGGCCAAAATCCTTCCGAAACAGAAATGCATGAAAAATTATTCTATCTATGTACCCTTAATGATGCCTGCATTAGATATATAAGTGTGTAATAGAAACAGTTATTTTTGCACGAACAAACGCAGATTACTGGAATCCAAAAAGTATCCTTTCTGCAATTCTCGGACATACAATCGAGGATAAAATGTTGTATTAAAGGATACGGCCGTTTTCCAAATTGTTGACGCCTATTTGGTATGTGTATCCGGTTCGCTTCTTCGAGTTGGCCTTAAGCGACAAGAAAAGCTCGATGAGATATAACTGCGGATCCTTAGTGGACACTTCATGCATCTACACTACCAAAGTTGTGAATCAGATCATAGTTTGTCAGTAGCATATTTTGCATAAGGGTGGATGAGCAAAAATTCCCTGGAAGCAAACGAATGGTTTCGTGCTTGTTGCCTCGAGCCACGTATGCCAAACTTCTACTTTTCTGTGATTCCTAAAAGATCACAACAGCCATTCAAATGATTTCCTAAGCAGATTTTTAATTAGCTCCGTGTTCTTTTTAACGTGCGAAGTGAGATCGACAGTGTCACGTCTCAGTTCGTAAAAAGAGATCTGCGGCAGGGCTCGAAATTTAGACGAATGGCTCCCTTGGAATGTGGGAGCCAGCCTGTTAGATTCAATCACATTGTTAACACTTTTATATGAACAATAGAACCGGTATTCACTTTACAAAATCCAGCGCATTATGGAAAAATATCCGGCCACATTGATCACTTCTACTGACAATTTCGCTGCATTCTGTAGCCTATTGAAACTTTGGTAAAAATGACCTACGGACTATATAGTGTACAGTCATCATTAGATCATAATACACTGGATCAATTGAAATGAAATTTATGGTTTTCAGCAAACCTGCTTGTCAACTCGTATAACAAAAATAGCCTTCTGACATAAAATGAAAACAGTCTGTCCAGACATCTAGGAACCTGTCAAGTCCAAATGAATGAAAGGCTCTCGTATTCAGATGATTTATGAATGTATATTCGTGCCCACGACTTTCGATTGTTTCATCGGTTTTATGATTTTTCTCCTGATTGATTTATCACACGTTTTGCATTCCGTCCTACATTGTTATAGCAGTTTTGCTTTGAAGCCAGGGTCACCCATGCCAACTGGTCGACACCTATCACCGTATGGTCCATTCGGTTTAATATTATATATTAATGTTGCCTACTTATGATAAGATATCTTATGGTAGCTGGTAATCGAGAAGAGGACAATCTAATTTGGCTGTTTTTGGTGCGCACTCGCTATCATGATTACCGATTGGCCTCTTTCCGAGTAACCACTGACAACAGCTCGGTTAGGCTCAAACACAGTTCAGCGGAGAAAATCACCCATTCCTACATTAGGCAGATTGGAACGTCATGATCCCCGACTTCCTCTTAGTTAAAAATTTTCCAGCTAACTATTCAAAGAACTAACGCTTCCGCCTCATAGTTCTCTATATTTTATTTTCGATTTTCCTAAGCACTGTCGACGTCTCATGGGAATAGTGGGCCAGCAACGAAGAGCTTGGTCGTCTTGTTATATGTTGACAACCTCACGGGAGACATAATCACATTAAAGCATTTGCAGAAATTTGCACTGATCTTCCATGCTCCTGCTCATCGTCTAATTATTCGTGCTCCTTCTGTTCATACTACACGGTAACCGATGTGGCTTTTAGGCCGTAGCTTGGAGAAGGGTGGGATGAGTTTGGCTCCGATGTTTGATTTGACTGGTGGTTTGTATCCTCGTGGTATGGATTTACAGCGGACGCCAAAATCGTAGTGTAAGGCAGTGCAAAGATAAAACTGTAAGCGTTGTTCATCTTTTGGGTGGTTGCTTTTCAAGTAAATATTGTGTAAATGAGCCGTGCAGATTAGAGTGGGAAATTCAACCGAAATCACTTCACAAGGTCCTATAATCAATCTAACGAGATTTCGTATCTAAAAATAGGTCGCTTTGAGACGATGCCATTCTCGTCTTGTTTGTTTCAGCACTAAAACGGAACTGTTCCTTGAGTATTAGTGCTCACATGATAATTTAATGGAATATGGAAGTCTCCAATCGGTAAAACACAGGCATGCAGTCTAGCCGTTGCAGATGATGAGCGCCTTTTGATTATACAACCAGGAGACAAAATATTATCTCATTGGTTAGCATATGCAATATGACAATGAATCATGATCTGACGGCAAGATTACAGAGAGGGAGAGAGACCAAGTAGTGCCAGTAGGAAGCAGATTAAACAACGGGTTTGATTGGTCTCGGTTTTGCAGCTAGCGAGTTGCCGCAAGTTGGGCAGAAACTGGCATACAAGAAGGATTCGCCAGACGGTTACGCGAAAAGCCCATAAAGCAATCAGAGGCACACAGAAGTACGTTAGTTAATCCTGCAAATAGGATAGGTTGTATCTGATAAAACAGGATTTTGTTCTGACTTGAGTTGAGTTTTCTTGGTAGACCTAACAAGAAGGTATGATTGCTGGCTGATGGTACGGTGCAAATGAGAGTTGCCAATGTTAGATAGAAACAACTGTCGATACCTAAGAGGAAATACGGCAAGCAACTCCTGGTTTCACAACAGATATGGTTCTAAAACCGTAGATTTATATTATCTGCAAAGTTAAATACACAGTGAAGAATATGTGACATTCAAGCAGATTGGACGCGTTGAGTTTTTCACAGCTCACCACATGTGTCTCAAAACTGGGAGAACTGGCACGTCATTAGTAGACTTCATCAATCGTGCTTATCCCACGTAGCACTCCGGGTTTGAACCCGTGCTCTTTCGCACCGGAGGCTTGTGCGCTACCAGTAAGCTGTCCAGACCAGAATTACTGGGTCCTGTTTGTTTTCGTCCTGACCTTAATGACTGTAACAGCGCCCGATATGTTCAAAAAGAGACTGGTTACTGTCCTAGTAAATCCGGAGTTCGGCAGAGTAGCGGTAATCCACGAGCCCCCTATGCGAAACAGTCAGAGTTCAAACCCTAGATGGCATATATATATATATATATATATATAGTGAAACTCAAGTCTGATGCCGCCCGAGTGCAAGGTTGATCAGATGACTTGGGGTTTGTGTATCAAGGTTACTGTCCGGAAGGCAATCAGTCAAAATAACAACACCATCAATTCCACCCACTATTCCCAAGTAATTATGAGATACGTCACGCAATACTGTCACTAGACGAGCGCTGAGGTTAACTAGTTAGTCGATTTTGATCTACTGTTCAGTAAGCCTCCCATTCGAGGTCACTGGAAAATTTTAGCATAAGCAAATGTGGATACATAGACTTCGCTGGGCTAACACAAGTACTGCTTGAGTGACGGTTTCTTTTGTTATCCACAATGTTTTGCATTCAACTAAAACTTCCTTTCCCACTAAACGAGATCTTATGGAATCCGTAACATCATATAAACAGTAAGAACATTGTTTTATTATAGTCTATAAGCTCTTTTACACCGAAATCTAAAGTAGTTGACACTATCTAATTTGATTACATAATTAACTAGCTGTCTTATCAATAATATATTTATAATATATCTGTAAAATGTAAACATATTGGTCTCATGCAGTGTGCATCACCAATAGGTTATCGTAACAAAAATACACATGAAAGAGGTTCCATAGATGCCTTCGAGATAAATAAAGGCCTTGAACAATGACCTGGCAGCTGATGCAGATTCAAAATTTGATACCTACTAGTCTCTTGCTATTAGAAATCGAAAAAATCTATTTCACTTCTTATTTGACACTAGATATACGATCTCGAGCATAACTCCAGCCCTCCAGTAAACACCTACCGAAACTGTGAACAGTTTATTCCATGGTCCAAATGTTACAATATCAAGGCAAAAGTCTATGGACATTGCTGAATTTTCCAGTTAGACAGGATAAGAGCAGCAAGGGCGACTCGATATCCAAAAAAAACAGATGAAGCGAATTACTCTCCATTGGATTTGGGGAAGAACACAAGATTCACGTCTCCAGTCGTCTGCGAGCCGGAAGGTAAGTTGGGAACCACTGTTCTCTCCTTAGTTTGAGGATTTAGCTGAAAGAGGTTTTATTATCCGGACCCGTTCACAGGCTGGCGGGGGGGATCGTTCGAAATGTAGCCTAAAGAAGACAGGACGGCCTGAAGAGGCATGAGACGATCTATCAGTGATCACCAGTCTGACCTAAAAAGTCTGAATAGGACTATTAAAGAGGAGCCTTGTTGATCAGCGCGAAACCATTTGAATGATATTGGTTGAGTAAAATGACCTGTTACCACACCTGGCCTGTTAGGACCCAACGTGTTTAACCTCCACCCTAAGTTTCAAGGTCATGATTTCCGGTTCCCCGACTCCCGTATAGTGAGGTATGGGCAGGCCCTCCCACCGCTCTGATTTGTGAATCGCGTGGTAATAAATAGTACTGACTTCGATTCTGATTACTCCCCACCACGACCTTGATTCGTACAATCACAAATTCTTAACAGTGAAACACTAAATCTTCCGCTGGAATGAGAACTCTTGATAAGGTGAGCTAAAATAATTTATATTCCCAGGTTTTGACTACTTTTTAATATTGGTTTTGCAAATTACGATATGCAACTGCAACCGTTCACCTATGTCTGTCGTTCCTGGAAGTAATTGTGGTCATCAACAAGACACTTCCAAGAGGTAGGTTGTTCATTTGTTTCTTTTCTTTTCCATGCACATAACCTTGCAACTCATCACTTGAAATCCATAGAAGCACCCTGAAGCTGCCTCATCCTTGTTGTGTTGAGATTCATTAGCATAGATTGTCAGTCGCCCCACAGAACTCAAGCGTTCACGCTGGACAAACATTTCGCCTCGAGTTGAACAGTGTAACCGCTGGACTGTCTCAGAAGACGTTTGAAAATTCACTGAACTATCTTTCAAAGATAAATATCAGTGCCCCCTTTGTCTGAGTGGTTTTTACAGACGTGTTAAAATTTGATATATAAAAATTATTAGGAAATACAATGATTTTGCCAATGTTGAAGTAAAACCAAGCGCGGATTTTTGTTTGAATTGTATCGCAAGCAGAGAAGGGGCAATAGGACGGGAAAATACAGTTAACTCTGAAGTTTCTTTTCCATTTTCTCCAGGACACCCCTCCCTCTCTCAATCTGTCTGGATGGTTGCCTACCCTCAAATTAGTCCAGACCACGTCGCACGGACCTGCCATTTCTATCTTCTTCCGTTTGTTGTTCGACAGCTCAGACGGCTAACCTAGCAGGTTAGTTATTTTTTACTTTGTACATAAGCACTACCTTTGGAATCCATCATCGTTTTTTTCACTCCTCCATCAGCGAAGGCATCTGCAAAAACAGAATTTATGGGACCGAAATCCGCGACTGGATGCGCTTTGTTCCGATAGACAGAACACAATCTGTTCCTCCTGAGTGAAACCCATTCAACTGTATCTAGATTATTTGTTCTCATTATTTACTGGAAGTGAAACTAATGTCTGAAAGTTTGCACATTCTATCTTATCTACCATTTGTCCGTTCGGAGATAAATATGCATTTATCGGTAGGAGAATACTGACTTTTAAAACTTACACGATACTGAAATGATTTCGGACTTAAAATTGATAAAATCTTGCTTACCATAGCTCGAAACTGGGGTGTGTTTGAGTCAAACACGTAGAGATAATTTTCATCACAGATTGATCTTTTGGATGGAATAAAAAAAGACTGAAATCGGAGCATAATGCGACTTTTTGCAACCGATCGTATATAGATCTCGCAAGTGAAATTCACCGGGTAAGCATCCGATTCCATATCGGCCCTCGAATCCACGTTGTTCATCTTCGTCCCAAGAAAGTTATCTGTTGGACTAGACGAAAACCTGCTTGAAGGATTTATATTTGATGCCAGATTCATCCTTTGGTTTGCGTCCACTGGGTAAGATATGTTATCGGAGATGTGGGCATATCTAGGGTGGGAATATATTACAGCTCCTTTTAGGTCGAAGTACAGATGTCTTGCTGTTGTTGAAGTATGACTCGGGACGCAGTCTCGGCTGAGGAAATCTGGAAGAAAGTGGAAAGGTAATATAAAGACTGCACAGCTAAATGATTGTAAGCTTCTGGACTTTAATGACTGTTCTGTAGCCATGACGACGAACCCCTTAGACTGTGTCCATTAAAGCAGGTAAACATAGTGTAACTTTAAGTTTGCTAACATGTTATACATTTTTCCTCAAAAGAGAGCTAAAGTTTACCACGTTTTAGTTCATTCTTTTCCGATAGAGAACCATTAAGAAGAAGCATTGAAATATTCGCAGTACACAGCGACTTTGTGATGCGAACCAATGGGCCTGCAACGTCCTGTCGTGCTTTAGATGACATATTACACAAAATATTGCCCCTTTACTACTCAGAACACGGCCGCCTTTTAACAAGCTGTTACTGGCTCAAAACAACACTCAGTACATGTACGAAATAGACTACTACATTAGTCCAATGAGGTTTCTGGCATCATCGTTGTGTCCTCGTCTGTTACGTTTTAAACTGCATTCAAAACCCTACGTAAATATCGAAACGTTATATGCTGACCGCGATCCCGGGACCCGCCACTCCATTAGAGGTTCTTTGGCTCTGGTCGCCCAAAAAAATCTCTTGAATCCGTTACAAATCTCGGTCGCGGGTGTGCACCGCGTGCCCGCAGCCTAAAACTTTAACCACGATCCGTTTCAAGCATACATCACGAAGGACATATTTTATTCTTTAAAACTGTAATCTAGCGTCCCCCTCCTGATTTACTGGCAATCATAGTTAGTGAAATAAATGATCATGATTAGGTATATCTGAAAACAAGCTTGTTTGTCACACCATGTTGCTTTTCAGTCTTTACACGGCTTTTTAGTGCTCCATAATTCACTTCTTTGGTACTAGTGCACACATTTTGTTGTTTTGAATCCTCGTTGAAATTCTGAACATTCAGGTAGTTAAGTTTTCTTTTAGTTAGAGTCCGCTTGAATGCGACTTTAACTGGTCATCGAAATCGCTTCTGCAACGTAGGTTTTCCTTTTAAATTTGATCATTTTGAAATCCCAGGCACTGAGTCAGTTTACGGTTGACTTGAAAATTAACACGAAATATGAAGGCTTCTCTATTCACCTTATGACGGTTACATGAAGTCGAAAAATGTCTAATGTGACATTATCCAGACGCAATTACTAGGCCGTGCTCTGATGATATTCTGTCATAGGTTTTCCTAAAATAACTACGAAGTGTTGTAAGTATTCCTGGAATTAAGCATGTGGCTGGCGACGTCCGGTCACGAAACCGGCCTAGTAAAACGAATAGCAATTCTGGCTCCTCCGACCGTTGTACCCTTATTCAGATCTATCAAAAAATGACTCTGACTCAAATGCTTTAAATATCTTACGTAGCCATTGTTACAGTCGGTCTCAGTTTACTTCTTTCGGTAAAAATAAGTCTTCATTTCTCCCATTCATACCAGACGATCTATAGGGGCCATTTTCCCAGTTTTATTTTACTCTTCACGTTAGCAAACTTCCTAATTCTCCCAATTTCACCAGTTGCAAATAAGCCAACGATTTTGCTTTTGGCTGTCCTTACAATTCGGTCTTAGTCATCTGCAAGATAATTTGAATGAACTCGGCGACTTCCTCTCATTCCCGACCATTAAGTGTTGTTAACTATCTATGTTGGTGCCCCTTTTATTCTTCAGCATGGGTCCCGGTTTTCATTGCAGCAATTAATAACAAATGTATTAGAAAAGAGTCTATTATTCGTTACTTAGGAACGGCCTCAACGCACAACCTTTCTTGGGCAAAGCGATGCTGAATCTGTTCCTCCAGGTGCACGGAATATTGCACCAAATGTACTTAGTGCTCAATTTGTCATTTCATGCGCCCTCACTATGTGGCTCTCCTGGCCCCAGTATTCCTTTCTTGGCTTGAAAGAGAAGGATTTTATTTTTATCGTCAAATTCTTAAAACTGCTTGCTAGCCCTAGTGGAGCTAATAAAAATGCACTTGTTGATTTCCTTGTTCAAAAATATTCTGATGCTTCCGATAGATTTGTGGACAATGTATTATCCAACATTAACCACTGTCTTGACACAACACTCATTTTACAACTCGTTTCACTTTTAGGATCGCTTCCCGTACTTTTGCGAATATAAACAGCCTCATTCATTACCTTGTCCGTTTATGCCTCAATCGTGATCTAGTAATGGCTGATTCTAGTGCCCACTTCTAAATGCAGAATTTATGTATTTTTATTGTCCTTCACAGTTGTTTATTCAGTCCACCTACTTTGTCAGAATGCTCATTATTATGTGTTTGCACCCCAAGTATTTGTCCCATGTTACATTCGCCTTACCGGAAAGTCCTACCGCACCTGGGTGTTTAAAAGCGCTATTTGGCGTGACTAGAACCGCTGCAATATAAACCCAAAGTCCCAGCTTACGTTAGCTGGACATTAACTCCATTAGATCCTGCCCTTAGAAAGGTTTTCCATTGACTCCAACGTCTTTCTTCTGGTTTCGACTCAGAAGTGGTTTTTAAAGCGCTTGGTGACCGATATCGCAACCTTCTGATTTGGCCTGCCAACCCTTCCGGGGTCATATATCTTTGGCAGTTGTTTTCCATTTTTGGCGCATTGCGGTATATTCGTTCGGACGGCTCCGTCCTCTAAATCAGTTATCTTTTAAAGTTATTCGTCTCCGAAAGGAGTTTGCTTTCAGTCGCGATACGGTACAGAAGCAAACGGTTAAAGGTTTTATTGAATGAGACTCACAAAAAAACCATTTCATTTGAATTAAATTCAAAAAAACTCGGCTAGGATGTTATCTCACCGGAAGCATAGCTTTTCAGGTGGTTGGTCATCGTTCACTGTGATTAATTCTGCACCTCATGAACCGTTATTTAGTCAATTCTGTTTCTTACAGCTGTTAACCTAACATTAATATGCTCGTGTTTTGCTTTTTATCCCAAAGCACTGTTCACTGGAAACAGGAATGAAAAAGAACCAGCAAAAGACTAACAGCAAGATAACGCGATTAAGGATTATATAAAAGCGAAGAAATTTCAAATCCAAGAACGTCATTGGCTTCGGGACTGAGCCATATCACACATTACCCTGGCTACCACTTGGCCGATGATATGGGTCCCAATCTAGTAACCTAAGCAAACCTATATGACCCAGCCAATTGGTTGAGTTTTTCCGATACCTTTTTCAGTTATCGAGTGACCACCTTAAATCCTGTTACAATCACTACTTTTATTGAAAAATGGCACAGGAAGCGCAAATGTTCTACGGATATGGACAGCATATGATCCAGCAAGCCTGATTTAGTTAAATTCAGTGGCTCTTCTAAAGAATGCACCCTGAATTACTGAGATAATTCTCTCAACACATTCTACCAATGATGCGAAGGCAACGCTGTTCAAAAGGTAACAGCCTTCACATATCCGCCCTCAATGACCTTGTTTCTGAGCCACAAAGGGTAAATTACTTATTTTCTAGCTGTAAACATCTGAAAACTTTCTCCTTAGAAGTGATTAGGGAAGGATGAAGTATTTTACTCTTGTGGAGACGGGAGGTTTTGCTGTATTTGCTTCTGTGCTGTGGTCAGATTGAATTTGAAGATTAGAATGAGGATGTAGCAGAACTTGGATTTGTTCCTCCGGATAGCTTGTTTAACCGGACGTTGACCGCCAAGCGCGATCGCCACTTGTGCGTTTTTCACGCACGCGCCGCTCGCACGCTCCTGTCAAAATACACTCAACCTGCTACCGCTTCGGACTGTCTTTTCCTTGCACCGGTCAGGTGTCAGGGTTGGCAGTATTGCAATCGTACAGTGCCGAGTAAGTGACGCACAAGTGGTCACAAAGGTTAAGGGTGGACAAACGTAATACGAGATTCGCGTCCGGACAATCGGTTCTACAAGGACATCGCTTTGGTTCACCAGACGGTTCCTCGGTCCACAAACGAAAAAATGGAGATATGGGCAGTGCATTTAACAAGAAATACTTGAAGCACATGACACTGAACCTCCAATCATCTGATGTCCCTTAACAAATGATAGGTTCACAACCTCGACAAGCTGAACCGTATGCGCCCTTATTCTCCAAGAGCGCAGCTTATTTGACAAGACGCTACATTCATTATACATTTCGCAACAACTCATGAACCTTAAAGAGAAGTCCGAAATCAAAGCGGGAGGGTCTGAGGTGCTATTATTTATCATTAATGCACGATTTTCTGGTTATCTCATCCCAGTTCATGTGTGTGTCGTATGTGGAACAATGTCTGAATTGTTAACTTCATTCTTTCTCCTGTTACCGTCGAATCTTGGCGATGAGTGGAAATTTCACAAATTAATGCCATAAATGTTGATTTCGTCTAAAATCGATCATATATACTCTTCAAAAGTCTTTACAGGCTACCAAGGTGGTTGGAATCAATAGCATAACAAAGTTCCGTACATTTTGGGTACTGATACTATATTTCCAAGGATTTGTCTAGTTGATAAACTCGACATCGTTCAACAAATTAAACTTATTGAATTTTGGTTAGATGCGAAACTGCCTAAATCGGGTGGGTAAAATTAATGACCCATTCAATTCAGATCACGTAGCAAAACAGTTCCCAGAATGCAATGGACATCTATTTTCATCCTCGGGAAATGTTACCCATCAAAATAGTGTGGGCCAGTGCCAAGTGTTCATCTAAGCAGTTCCGAAGAGTAACACTGCGATCTCATCAACTGTCTACCACGGCAAAGGTTACCGGATTTTGTGTTGTTTTCACAAGTGAGGCATCAAATTTTACTAACTGGAAGAAGGAGACGATCGAACTCGTACAAAACAAAACAACAAATCGCAAAAACGGATTGTTTTTTGTGACGTTGTGGTCTTTGAGCTTGACATATGTTTTCCGAACGCATCATCAACAGTTGAGATTAAATCGCCAGTGCGTGTAAGCATTTACTGGTTTGATATTAGCCTTGACTTCTGAACTCCTCGACGGCCGAGACCTCTCAACTAGACGTTTGTTTTATTAATTGGGTTATTTTGACTGAACCTATGGCCCTAGAGGAATAACGTCTCACTTGACTGGTGCGATCCTTTCAGCTTTGGGCCACTGCCTACATCTCGAGAATGTGAACATTCGGTGATATAGTTTCATAGGTGTTTCCGAATAACTGGTTCTGTTTCATTCCTGTGATGTGATTTCCGGTTTTATTATCTAATTGGACTGTTTGCTCTTCACCTGGTTCTACACGTTATCGAGTTAGATATGCCTAGTGGCTGAGTAATTTACACAATGCGAAGCTTCTGAAAACTCTGTTGCATGCCCATGGTTGCTTGACCCAGAATTTCAACCTTTTCTGGATAAGATGCGTGTCCTTCATAGTCATAATGGACAGACAAGAGAGAGCGAGCGACAGCGCATCTTGCCTTGTGGTGAGTCTATATTTATGGCTCTGAGTAGACAACTTTCTACCAGTTTGACCAACGTAGCGTTTGTCGCACTTCAACGGGCGGACTTTGTATGTGACGATAAACCTTTCCTCGGTTTTGGATTGTTCCTTTAGTTTTGATAAAAGTCTTCTGTGAAAACGCAAAACCAAATATTCATACACTCGAAGTGATAACAATTATCTACAGCTGAAAAGACCAAACCAGTCAATCCAAACATCTTTCCTGTAGGGTCAAAGATGAATTCGGTAAAAGACAGATAGTTAAGTAAACGTTCGGTTGCTACGTAAAGGTTGTTGGCGATGTCAGAGGTCAAGAGCAGTGCTACACCTATAAACACAGTAACATGACAAACTGCGCACGCTCACTGACGTTGTCATCTCGACTGATGATAAAGCATTTGCAACCTATAGACCAGCGATTAGAACCGCACGGTGGCGGACAACCTGCCCTAAAATCAACAAAAACGTTGAAACTCAATGAAAAGGGACTACGTGATAACCTTGTGAAACCTTTGGAAAAGCTATCATCTAGTGTTAGTAACTTTCAGACTTAAACCAAATTGGTAGTTATTTAGGCCTACTGAACTCATGAAAAGCCGTGATATTTTTTAATTTAGACTAAACACAGTGATTATTTGCATCTTCCTTGAATAATTGCCCTTTGGACTGAGCTGTTCTCTCCATTTTTGCTCCCTTTATCAATAAAGCAACAATGCACATCATTTTAAGTAACGGGACCGAGGTCATCATACGGCGGCCGAGCGAGAAGGTCGACCTGCAGTGAGAGGATTAGAACACGCAGCCATCACGTCTAAATGCCACTACCTTATCTGCCTGACCATCACCGGTCACCGTTGGACTCGGATGACTGAAGCTCTGTTGGCTTGAAAGGTTCCAGTCCGAATGGTAGCCAGCCTTGCAAAGTAGCACTTATTCCGTGGAAATATTCATACGCATTCCACTATTGGAACATAGAGTTGTCTTATTTTGACCGTAAAGTCATTTCAGATTATTTTTCTACAAACTTGATTTGCCTTGTCTATATGTGACAGTCTGGGTCTCTGTCTGTCTACGCAGACCCTCTGCTAATCAAAGGAACCGTTGCCAGAATGGCCATTCATGAGAAAATAATTGCTTCATTGTGAATCATGTACTTGTGCTGAAGATACCTTCTCAATGAAAGGAAGGATTCACTAAAAACACCATTTTATGGCACCCTTTCACTCTTCAACGACTTGCTAAAACATCGCGACGAAAAAGAAGGCCCCATTTTGTTCAAGGCCGGAGAATGAGTCATAATTCCAACGCCACAAAGAACTTGCCGGGTCCCGCATCTACACATTAGAGTTCTTCCAACCGCTTGTGAAAGTAAATGCGCTTATAAACTCTTTGCTGCTCACTGCTCTCGATATTTCTGGTAATGGTAATTGAAAAATTCGAACTACGAATTTGTGTTTAGCACAACTTGGGAAAATAGATTTACTTTCCTACTCACATTTCACAATTAGTTTCCTACCGTTTGAACTTAAATATGAGATGGAACTCTGAACATGTCTTAGAAAGGACGTTAATCATAAACGCTTAATAACATTCGAACAGTAAATAGAGTTTGATAAATGAATTTCAAATTTTCCGATACAAATCAATTGTTTTGTCACATTTTTCTGTTTCATGCTACGTGACGGTTACACCTTGGCATACAGTCACTTTACAATTACACCGTCATGTAGACTAAGTTTTTCTAATTTAAATGCTAAGGTACTGAATTACTTGGGCTTGCACGGGACTTTAAAAAAACCGAATTACTCCTGTTCGTCAAAGACTTCGAGAATTTTTCTATTCAAATGATATAAGTACACCAGATGCACTCATTTTATTCCACCAATTCACCGGGGCTCCATCTCTCTTCTCCCTAATGAATTACGCCGGAGTTCAAACCCTTAACCGTCCCACTCAAGATCTCCAAATGGATTTTTTATGAGTAGAAGCGAGCAATTTAAGTTTCACTTAGGAAAATAAGTTGTTGGCTGCCCACCTACATCTAGGTTGTTGTACATTTTTGACCCATTTCAAATGTTTTGTTGAGACTTTGACCAGCGTTTATTCCTTTTGACCTCCCGCCCAACTCTCAATCGGCAGGCCATGTTGGAATCAATAATCTGACAACAACTTCAATTAAATCTTTTCAGTGTTTTTGTCCACAGGTCACCATTTCACCGAAATGAGTACATAAAGCTTCGCATTGGTATGTGTGGGTTTGTACAACGCATCAGTTTCAGTGGTTATTTTTAGGTTGTTACTCGTTTTTTTGCTTCTGAATTATCCAACAATAACCTATCTTTCCGCTACCTTTATACCACATTGCTATCGCATCTTATATAATAAATTCAAAACACCATAAAATTCGCACACAAAGCTCAAAACTAACTTTGTCAATAGACAGTGACATTAGTCACGATATTTTACCTCACTAATCCAAAATTCGATGAACGGCATGTATCGGTAACCGTTGAGAATAAATTGCACTACAACTATATTTGAAATAATCAGTTATAGAGACTTGTCCCAAGCGTTGATATTTAGTCATCGTTTTGACTGTCACTAGGAGCTGTTCTCAAAACTTATTTGAATTTGATTGTTAAAATATTACTATGCAGCCAGGTACTGGTCCAGTTACTGAAGGATGACCAATACTGTGTTAACCTAAAATACTCAAGCATCTTTTGGTTCCACCTTGAAAGCACACAATAATAAATCTCCGGTTACAATTCTGCGAGACGATACGCTCTCTGGGCGCTGAAAGTTTCAATAGATATCTCACACTCAGCATTCAGCAATGGATAGACATCATAATTCATAGTAGGTCTTAGGCATAAGGTGGACTGTGAATACTTGAAATGGTAGTTATGCAAATACCTTATTATGTACATTCACTTAAATGTGAGTATATATATATATATATATGTTATAGGAGCCATGAGGAGTAAGCTGCATCATAAATTCTGCTTTGATTGTTTTCGCTCTGTGTCAAAAATGAGTGGCTAATTAACGGGGAGACCTATTTCTGTTTGTTTTGACTAATCAGCAGGCTTCCATTCTGTTCTTCGTTCATTGCTTATCCTGTTAAGATAGTGTAGTGCTTATCGGTTTCCATGTTACGTCTGAACGAATCTTTAAGATGAAGAGGTTCAAGAGTAGTTCCCTCTTACTTCTTGTTTACCCGAGAGAGTACTCTTCGGTTGAAGCTTTTGCTGAAAGAAAGACCTTAAGCGCTGCGGTTCCATATCCGTCAACGTAGGATAGGCTAGAGTGTGCCCTTGAAGAGTGTGCTTAACTGTTTGCTCTTCTGACAGACATATTGTCTATGGCACGGACACATGCAGTGGTACTGACTACGCGCTTTTGGTAGTGGTAGTCCACACAGTCATCTCTCTTGACTATAGTGGATTATCAGATGCCAGTTTTGAAATTGATTGGTCATGGAATGCGCTCCCTCGCTTCCGATACTCTGCTTGTGCACATTAGAACGAAGACTGATGTAGTGAATTTAGTATTTCGCCTCTCTTTTGTAGAACGCAGGCGTTGATGAACAATTTCGGGTATCGGGTAGCCGTTAGTAGATTAAAAGTCCAGAACTTTTTTGTTTTTACAGATAGTGTACAGTAAAGTAGGCATCATTATGAAAAAGGAGGCTCTTTTGATGGCATGTTGGAAGAATAGTTCTAAATTAAGTATACGGTTCATCGTCTTTGCTTTTCTAGGGGTATTTGCAATTGTTATTTCCTTTGGCTACTGCATGGTAAGTATGTCGAAGAATGGTGTCTGTGAACCGTTTTCTTCCTCTATGATGAAGATTATGTTAGACCTTAACTTGTTAAGATTTCCTTGAAGTTAGTCCATTCCTATTTCCGCTAACACCATGGACGTATCACCGAGGTGCCAGATCACGTGTTTAGCGGGCCTTCATCTCGGATGTTTTCACGGTTGCATCAGTCAACAAACCTGTAATGGTGGCCCCTTAGGGCCTGGTCTTATTTGCTTTTATACTCCCACAAATGAATCTACTTCACTCTTAATGTCATCTGTATGCATCACAGTTCTATCTGCAAAGTTAAAGCCTTTCTTAGTGATAAAACAGTGCTCTTAAGTTCCAGCCGTCTTAGGTTAGTTACAAGCTTCAGTATTACGTCGGATGAAACCATAGTTTCGTTCCTTTCTTACATTAGTATTATGGCAAAACTCATCGAGCCGTTTTGGCCCTGTGATGAGCATTAGTAAAGGAGACCGGAAATTCGCTTGGTACACTGCCACTTTTATGCTCCTGCTGGTGCAACGATGGGTTCATTCGACACGTTGGAAAGTTCCTGAATCGTAGGAGCTGGTTTTCCAAAAAATATCATCTGCTTGCACCATTCCCCACTGACTTTCACGAAGCTTTCAGGAGTTCGATTTTTTTATTTCTTTTGTCCTTGGGTTATTGGTTAGGATTATTCTGACAGGCTAATAGGCCCCACTATCACCGATAATCTTTTAAACTCCTCGTTCCAAGGTATCACCCTCATTTACTAGAGGGCTACCTACTTCTTGTTTTGGAGTGTTTTACGGCCGTTATTTGCTAATGACATTGGTGAGAATTCCTCCTAGGGTGCATGAGTTGTTGACAGATTTCCTCTCGTGGTTTCCTGAATACCCTTTGTTCGTGAGCACCTCCGCAGTCCGGATTTAATAAAACCCAAGAATTCTTAAATGTTCAAGTTTGGTTAAATTGAGTATAAATCTTTTCATTCATATGAACTTTTTGATTGGTACCAGCAAATGGTCCAGAGTTTGGAGATTTGTTTTAGCACCCGGATGTTTATTCGACAGAGAGTATCGTATTTATCCATGACTATATTTCTAACCCATGATAATTTTGTCTTCTTTGTATTATTGAAAATGTTTCCCATTCTTGTCATCTGACTGGTATCACACAGTTTAGGGGTAAACTTTTGGAGTCATTTTTGATGTCATGAGATGCGCACCGTTGATCAAATCACTTCACTTTCGTTTACAGTATAAGCATGCAATCTTCCGTGCGCGCTCGGGGTTATGAAAAAGGGAATGCTTGATGCCAGTTGAAGAATTGTTGCCTTGCAGGTAAGTGTGAAAAGCAGCTCCCCAGGGATAGCAAAAGCGCAAATGTAATAAAGAAATAGTTGCCCGTTCACTTGTACCTATAAATATGCATTCTAGGAGAAAGCAAGTCAGAAAATGAAAAACATTCCGATAATCAGCCAAACCTTTTTCATGCTGTCGATAATTAGTTAAAACAAACAAAGTCAACCATAAAATGAGAAGTATTTACCAGATGAAAAACCCATTTTCGTGTAACCCGCATATTTAAAGGTAAAGTTTTCCAAAGTCCCCCCAGGAGACAAAATATCTTTGCTTAGGAGATGTATTATACCTGTTGACCAATAAAATGTTCTGCAACATACATGAACTAGAATCGAGCCAACGGTAAACATTCCTTAGTTACCTAGAACTGGTCACACCGGGAAAGATCTTCAATCTTGGTGAGATTCAAACCAAAAAATAAATTTAGCCCAGCGTTTGCACGGCTTCTTACCTACCAACGGATCTACCAGACTAAAGAGTGCACGCACATTTCACTTAATTATCAGTAGTTTCCGGCGAAATTAGCCAAACTCATGGAACTAATCATTGAACATTTAACATTATGACTGGCAGAAGGGGATTTTCCTACGGATCAACCAGAATCCAATGATTAGAATTACCGGGCAGTTTAACACGAGGTGTTATGCTGTCGAGGTTTGGAGAAACATATAATGGACATTAATTAGCAGTATGTAGAAACAACTTGCAATTACGTGTGTATGGATAATGGTGAAATATAAGAACGAAAGAAAAAAAGCCTAATGAAAGGGAGGGAGCTCGAAGAAGTGACAAATTTCAACTTCAAAAGCCGTCGATTAATAACTAAAGAGTTTTTCAGGGTGCTGTTCTTTCACCGTTTCTTTTCTCTACTTACATCAGCGGCTCATCGACTAGCTCCCCTTGTCATCTGCTTAAGTATGCTGGTTATGTTGCCCTCTCTCAAGCCGTTTAGAATAACGACGACTTCTAAAATTTTTCTAACAACCTATCTTCTGTTCACGATTTCTCTGCACGAGTCGGTTTAAATCTCAACACATCTAAAGGTTTCGAATGTCTGTTTTCTCTCTCTCTCTCTCGATCAGCCTACCCATCTGAAACGTCTTTCAACATCTCAGAAAGACTTACCAGGGTTGATTCTGCGAAATATCTAGGAGTTACTACTGATAAAGGTCTAAAATGGACTACTCACATTGATACCGACGGTTGTCATTTCAAATCAGGAAGTTTTGACACTACAAGGTAAAGCAAAGCACCATCCCCCGATTTGTATACCAGTGTGTTTTTCCAATCCTTCTTTACTGTTCTCCTGTTATTTTTCCAAGTTTACTTAGAAAAGCCTTTAAAATTATCCGCTGGGAGGTATCGATTATTAGTCCTTAAACCTATGTGATCTGCATGTGAGAAATTTGCTCATAAAATTCTTTCACATCCTATGCATCCTCTGTACAACGATCTTTCAAAGTGCCACTCTCATATCTCTACACGATCCACTTTTCGTTCCATACCCTGTAGAACCAATACCTATAGAAACTCCACTTTCCTATATTTAGCTCGAATTTTGACAAACCGTGATCGGGTTTCAGCCGAATTCCTGAGCAACATCATGATTATTCCTCGATGAGTTTTTTTTATTTTCCACGAGGTGATGGGTGTATTTTTATTTTATTTATTTTATCCTTTTTTAATTTCACCCTCATATTTTTTGACCGAAATGTGACATTATTTTTGCACACAAAAATTTAAACAATAAGATGCAATGCAACCTTTTGATGTGAATGCAAGTAAACGCGAAATATCGCAAAGTGGGCAGAATCCGTAAGTGCCATCAATTTGACTTAGTAGTCTGTTGTACTGTTTGGTAAATTGGTGCATTCGCTCATTGCTTTCGATAGATATTCATCTAGTTATTATAACTGGAAAAAAGTCATTACTATGAATCTTTATTTAGGTTCCTCAATAGATTAAAACTGAAAATAACTTAGAAGCATGAGTCAACGGCAGTCAAATAGTTAGCGTTGTGGCATTTCAGTGGGGTTTAGTCGCTCGAACAAATGGGCATCTCTTCTAATTGAAAGCTATCGGCCAGCTAAAATCCGGTTCTCAGGAAAAGTGAATTTTATTGATGCAGCACCTGCAGAAACAGACAATAAATGATTAAAGGGAAAATAAGGGTAATACTCAATAACCTGGTGAATTAGCTGAAAAAACCTAACTGTATATAGTTTCTTCTGTGGAGAGGCCGCCGTTGAGCAGATGAAGTGAACATAATAGTGTAAAACCGAAGCCTTGCCGAGAAACATGCTCAAGTAAATTTTGTATCATCATTCGCAAAACGATTTTTACTATACGTATTAGGTGAATGTCAAAAATAGTACTGTGAAAACTAGAATAATCTTACTGTTTTGATGGTAACGAAATGGTATTTTGGTTGATAAGGATAGCGTGTAGGCTACGAAAATCGCTCAGTTAATTGCCTGGTCATTCTTGTTAATAGAAAAATAAAAATGCATGGGAGAGGCCCACTTAAAATTATTCTAATATTCCCAAAATTGTATTATCAGTCCAATTGTAGGCATGCGGACCTAACGTAGGAAGCAAGATATTCGTCTAACCACACAGTAATAGAAACCTGGCTGATGACCTAGCAGTATGATTTCCGGTAGTATACATTTTAAGATAAGTCCAAAGTAACTTTTTTAATTTTTTCTCCACAAAAGCTGTAGTCAAAAAACGGGCCGGTTGCAACAGTATTTTGAATGCTGCTCAGAGGGTCAAGACCTTGAAATGGCTATAACAAATTTTGCTGTCCCTCCTTTTGTTTGTGGAGTTATCTGTGCAGCAAATGTTTTATCGAAGTGTCCAAGAATGACCCACAATTGATCATAAACTGACCGTCAAATAGACCTTGGGGTCAATACTCAGACCCTATTAGTCAATGAAAATCCATAATAAAGCAGTAAACGCCAAAGCCAAATGGTCACTTGGTAATACTTTCAAACCACAAAGTATAAATTGGCTAAAATAAATCTCAAAGCCAAGTCTTTGAAACCAATGGCACAATAATAGTCAACTTTGCAAATGAAAAGTATGCAGACATGCACAAAATTTCCATAGACTTAAAACCAAATGAAGTTTTTCTTGTTTTGTGATTATACATTGCAACGTTGCAAATCCCCTGTTTCGTGTATGCGACATTCTCGAAAGGAGCAATTCCCATATTAATGTTTGTTTTTCAACATTGTTTCAGTAAGGAAATATATACTTTGCTCGAGTGTAACTCCATTACTTCGTAATTATCTTCATCAGTAACGACCACTACTGCCGGTTTGTACGAAAACAATCATATTTTATTTCCAAGAGCAAGCGCTTTTTCACGAATTCTATTTTTATTTAAATTATCCTTGTTGAGCACTCAGTGGCAGTGTCCGTTTTGGCCAGAGTAGCAGTTTCTTTGGAGTTTTTAGATCCAATATTGTTGCAGTAAGGTGATCTGATTTTAGTTGCTACATTGTAGCGGTAGGTAATAATAGTAAAACGATGAATCAAAGGGTCACATGATAGAAGGGCTATAAAACGGTGTCACTGACTAATGAACTTAACCATTTTACTTATTTTCCTCAATCGTGTAGCTGGCAGTATAAACCGAACTACTCGGGACAGTCTATTGGTTATATTTTCCAAATCGTTCCTCCGGATCATTAAATGACTAATCTGAGCCCTCCTTTTCCAAGAACTGTCATGAAAAGCGGTTTATTCCGACGAAGTTAATCCATGGACATCCATACCATCTGCATCTCGGTCGCTTTAATTATTCCAAGTTCAGCTCTGGATCGATTGTACAAACTGTACTGTCCAATAATCCTCTACAGGTATCAACCGTCTTTATACGATTCTCCCAACACTAGATGCACTGCGAACCCAAAGATGGCCGTTGAACATCTGTTTCCAACAACCCTGTTGTTGTTCCGCACATCCTTACCAATCTGATCCCTCCTAATGAAAAGTCGATCTCTCTTGAGTAGGCTTTTGCACCCAGTCCACACATGTCTCAAACTAGTAAGTGTATGTCAAGTATTCTGCACGCTTGACAATTAGTCCGATTTAACACTAACTGGTGAGATTTAACTAGCGAAATAACAGAACGTTTCTGTCCCGTTTTACTGCCTTCCCCCAAGACCAGGAATTGGCTTAGAGCCAACCCAGCCTTAAAGCAATATTTTGCACTATGACGGCATGAAATGTAATCCAATTTTACCCAGATTAGGGTCTAAAAGATGTAGAAATGGTTGGCACATATATAGGACCTTCCATAGAAATAAAACGTCACCCAGGCACCCTAACTGGTGCCATCCGCATACCAAATGCAAAGGCCACTATTCCTGTCTAACGATAAAGCAAATATCATAATCATTTCGGTCATAAGGTTGAAAGGGAAGAGCAAAAAGGGGGCAACTTTGACAAACACCATTTCTTGTGGGGAGTTCAAAAAGAAATTATATGAACAAGTTTGACTTCGGGACCACATGTACTTAAGATAAAGCGCTATAGAACATCATAGCCAGATGAGTTGAATAATGTTTTTAAGGAAAGCAAGACAAAAAATATGGATCCTGATAGGTATGTCTTTATCAAGGTAAACGTCTGGTAGCTAAAGTACAAAAGAAAAAACCGAAGCCTGGCCAGAAACTAGCCTTCTTTCTGATCACTCGATAATCGGCCGACAATAATTCTAATGATCATTTTGGAAGCGGTGCGTACCAAAATGATCTCCACGCGTTTTTCACAGCGGAGCCAGTCATTCGCTTAGTAAACCTGCAGAAACACTTACTCGCATTAACTCAGAGATATTTGTGCTCTCTCCAGGGTCGTCCACATTAATTTTGTGAAGTGCAATTGTAAAACTCTGTCGTCATCTTTAACGACAGCCCGACTCATCCAGCTGCTCTGTACCTCATCAAAATTATATTTCCTTGGTGACTCCAACATGTGAATTAAGGATGAAATCTACTTGGTTTGTTCCATGTGCTGCCTGAATAAAAGGCTCACTTTGACGGCATCCCAGATGAACTACATCCAGACATGTTCTTCACAGCATTTAAGTTGATGCTGCCGAGAGTGAGCCAATGAGTTATGTTGTTCGTCGATCACCTGATTCTTTCCCGGTTTTGGTGGGCTGGTGCTTCTAATTAGTCACTGAAGGTTTTCAGTACTATTAATGCCGCAATCTTCTTAGTTCCCGAACACTTTCTTATCCGCTGGTGCTTGCGGACATTTCTCAAGAAGCTGACTAGTTGAAATCTTGGGGTTGGAAGGCCACATAGTAAGTGGCATCCAGGGAGATGGATCTGCAAAGAACCAACACAGCAGTTGACGTCAAAGATGTCCAAAGTTTGTGACGTTCACAAACTCGGGGGTTTAGCGCAAAACCCGCATCTAAATTCAGTATATCTCTAGCGTTTTCTTAATGTTTGTCTGGATCCGGAAAGTTTCCATGGGACGACGACGGTGCAAAAGGCATCAAACTTCAGCTCAGTTTGGGGGTCGCCATCTAGAAGCAGCAGTGGTTTTCGCGTTTGTGCGACTACCGACTATGGGCAAAAACGTTAAGACGCACCACTTGGTACAAGACAAAATAGGGTCTTCTTAAGTTAAGTACGGCAACAAGCTATGTGTTGGTAAAATGATATCTACCACCAGTGAACCTAAAGTCCTAACCGCTGGTCATCGTGGTAACAAACGCTTAATCTAGCCGATCGCCACCGTCACTTCGATTTGCTGCGCATTTAATAAGGCTAATACTACAGCACAGAACCATCGCTGTCGCTTTTTTACTTGCAACGTTCCCCCCGAAACGGTTCACAGACTGTATGTTCTTTAAAATTCTTCCTTATCAACTCTGATTGGTCTGGAGAAACACTCGTGGAGCTAGTGCAATCATTGAACGTTCTTCAAATCGGTTTTTACCCACGACAATAAATTTACAAGAATCTATCGCGGTATTAGATTTCAAGGACGCTTTAGTAAGAAAACGCACTTCCTAAAATGTTTTTAGGAAATGATAATGTAAGTTACAGGTTATCTGCAATATACCGAAAGAAAATGGGGGTATGCAAAAATGTTAATGTAGTAGTTTGGTGAAAGCGGAAAGCTTTGTAAATTTCGCAAGTTATTTTGTTTAAAAACCAGCACTCGCAGCCAACTGCGACTAAATTCGTCTGGCTTCGTGCTGTTACATTTGAAGTACTGAAGTCGGCTGCAGCTAATTTTTCCTAGACTTAATCAATCCAGGTTTACAGCAGGTAACAACTGAAACGTTCCCAGGTCACTCATGGTTTTTAAAATCTTGGCTACAGATATCACAAACGACTTTCGGGTAAGGTCTTTGGTTGATACATTTTAGCCACTCAACAAAAGTTACCATTCAATACTCAGTCGTGTCCTCGCCGCACCTTCATTAAGTCGAAGAAAATTGAAATCCCTCTAAAACACAATCTTGATAAGACGAATTGAATTAACTTTGCTATTTTGGCCATTTGAACCGGTAGCACTATTTGTGTGACCAAAACACCGACTAGCTAGCTCTGCTTTATTTTTATTAATTATTTTCCGTCCACTTACTAGCGGAAGAAATAAGATAAATATTGTTGTCTTAAAATTCAAATAACCGATTTCTTAGGAGTGCACTTTGAAAGTTGTTAAAGTATTAACCAAAATGTTTGGTTAACTAACTTTTGTGATGAGTTAAAGTATAGGAATTGACCATATTTTGTTCGACCTAAGTAATTTCCCGGGCAGCCTGCAGAATACAAGACTCATAGGCTGGCAATAAGTGGACTTCTCTTACAGTTCCCGTACGAAGCATTAGCGGATGCGCAGTTTTGAAGTCTCCTGACCACGATAGACCTCAAGGAAAACATAGCCCATAAAACGAAATTGTAGCAAGAAGAATAAAAGATGCAAGCTGTCACGGGATGATGGAACAGTCGCTTCATATAGAATTACTAGTAAAAGATAAGAGCAGCACTCGGGCTTAGTGCCCAGATAAAACAAGCAAAACTAAAATAGTGGTAATTAGCGAAAGGTGAGGCTAAATGTCTTCTAAAGCAGCGCTTGCAGTACAGGCAATAAGCCGCGAGAATTCCGATAAGAAGCCTCCAACTCAGACTACATATCTCCCACAAAGATTCTGTTAAACATCCAAGTTGGTGCTGATTCTCTGTGCTCTCAGATATATGTTAAAATGACCAGATCAGAATAGAATATATAACAGCCTGCTGCATGCTGTTGCAGATCTCTTAGTACCATGAACAGTTTGACTGCTACAATGAACATATAAAAATTTTCCATGACCCTTACTGGCGGCGCAAGGAGGTTACAGTCATATGCAAGTACCGTAGTCCCGAATGAAAGCTGTTTTTGAGTTATATTAGACAAGCCATAGGATCCAGAAAAAACTCGCTGTTAGTAAACTACCAAAATTGACCAGGAATGACCGGAAGAACAAAGCGGCTCGAACTTTGAACTGGCCCCGATGCATATTGTTCACAAGAAGGCTTTAGTTAAGTACATCCACCGACCTATTTGCTGCAGAATTGGGCACAATCCACCATCAAGAGAGATGATAACAATCAAATTACCAAACAAGGCTTGACGTCTATATATTTCTTCACCCTTAAGATAAATTGCCATTTGTGTAGGAGCAGGAAACAGAAAAACCACCATAAAAGCGGCAAAAGTCTTTTAAAAACCCAGATGTTGGAAAGCTCTCAGTCCTTTGTTGGTATCTTTCGACCGTCAACGCTGAAGAGCTACGAGTGAATATTAAGCATAACCTTACCTATCTAAAGGAAAGGTTTGTCCCACTTAAGTACGAGTCCCAGCCTACTAGGCTCCTCATGGTGGAAGAACACTGCCGGCAAGGATTCTGCCCCTACCTAGAGTATTTAGGAGCAACAAATCAAGCTGATGGTATAAAACAGGTTTACAAAGACAGATAAGAACAGAGGCTGGCAAACCGTGTCTGAAAACTGTCTATAGCTTACTTCCGTTACGCCCAATCAAAGAGTACCATGACGGTAAACGCTGGAAATGTTCAATCTGAGGAGGTGAGCATGCTAATTCCGAACCCCCGAAGGATGAGTCAATACCATGTTCGGTGTATATAAGGGACACAGCCTAATATATCTGTTTCTTCTTTCTCCCGATAACCCAGTATCCGCGGATTGACTATAAGATCAAAATTATTTGAGAAGTACCTCAAAGGTTAGATAAACAGAAGACCGGGGACCCAGTGATATACACTTGAAAATATTAAACCCTCTAGATAATATTACTGCGCACAACTTCTCACTAAAAAGCGCAAAATACAAGAAAACTCGGCATCGCTAGACGTTGTTACCATCCACAAAAGTGATCGGCGAGACAGGACCAAAGGATACAGACTAGTAAGTCTAAAATACATCGTGTTTAAAGTGATCGAGAAGTGTATCAGCGACAAAACAGCGCAACACTTAATTCAGCGTAAACTTATTTGATCAAACCAACATGCGCGTTTGCATGGAAGTCGTGCATTACCAAGCTTCAGTCATTTTTCGACGGAGTAACTGTGAAACAAAATCAGAGATTGACGGGAAGTTTGCTATCTTAACTTCCAGACAGCTTCCCACTAGGCCAACCATAGAATGTTCCTAACCAAGGTTATAGCAATGAATGCGGGTTAGAGAGTTAATAAGTGAATGCGCAATTATCTTACTAATAAAGGTTTCTATGTGCTAGTAGGAGGTGTAACATACTCAGGAGCAAAAGCTTCCAGTAAGGTTCTCTAGGGCTCGATAATTAGGACCAACATTATTCTTGGTTTGCATAAATGACCTGGAAGTGGAGTTAAAAACGCCATTTTTCTTGTTTGCGAAAGATTCCAAGATGATAGACAACCCAGCTTCACATGACACCTGGCCGGAAATAAACGCCATCTACAGATAGACTTCTAACTAGGTACGCTCTTTGAATGCTAATAAATGCACGTAAGTACTTCTCAAGGGTCTCGGAGCCAAAGAAGCGATCCCAAAGGAACTACCAAGAGTAAAATCGGCATCAATAAAGTCTTCAGATCGTTGACTCAGTGAGTATCTGCTTTTTAAAGGAAGAACAAGCAGCCTGCCAGCCATGGAAGACTGGGCATTTCAGGAATCTCAAGGTACTCGTATCGTCGTGCAATACAGTTAATTGTACGGCAGCATCTTGAATGAGCAGTGCAAGCATGGCCCCCAAACCCCAGTGAAAAATAAAATATTGCTAGAAAAAGTCCAGAGGAGATTCAAAACTATGGCCCCACGGGCACTGGCGGGTCCAAATGGGCTCAGTTGAAAAATTTAAGAAGTAACAAAACCAAACCACTCTTTATGTTAGTTAGAAACTCGATAATAATACAGCAAACAATTAAACTGAGAAAGTCCAAAACAAATGTAGGTTTCCGAACAGTTTCATTACCCTACATGGTCACTAAAATATGTAATAAGCCTCTGGAAGAAGGGATCTCATTCCCCTCCCCGTCGATTAAACTAAGACCATGTCCAAATTCTGAAATTCCACCCCACCTTTCAAAATCCTCCAATCATACTTTAAACTGTATAAATTTTTCTAATGTCTTCTTCTATTTGAAAAAGTTTGATCATACCACGACTAATTTTCCGCGTGAGTTAATGAATCAGCCAAGGTTTTCTGTTGTCTCTTCTGGTGCTAATTTATGTTTGTATTTTACCGTATTTTATAAACCTTTATCTTCCTAATAGTTGCGAGTCTCTGAAATTCCCGAACTTACTCGTCACAGCAGCATACGAAAAACAGCAACCGACTGTTTGACATAAGCATCCCTCATCAGGGGAAGCACAGTGGGAGGACACACCCCGGCTGAGCAGAAAACTGAACTCTTGCTGGTCCAAGCTACGAGTTCTGTGACCAGGCCAAGACCAAGGAATTTTGAAGCGCATCATTTGGAATGCAGTTCTCTTTAAAGGGCCTTTCTTAGTAAATACGGTTTTTGCTTTAGAACTAACGTATTTTTCCGGGACCTTGAAGTTCATAATTTTGGTTTGAGAAACGTTGTTCTCTTGAAGACCATCTGATGACCAAAGGCCCAGTGTGAGCATTCATTCATAGTAAACTTTAAGAAGAAGTTATTGCTATCCGTATTTTATCCACGGTTGGTTCATATAAACGAGCATGACTTAGTGAGAACTAATAAAATGAGTGACAAATAAGTTAAATAGTTTGCTGAAGACATCTATGATCAAGAAAATATTGTCAAGTTACAGGCCAATTGGACTCCTTCAAGAGAAGCTGAAACCTTGCAAACGAATCCTTTGCTAGCCATTCGAAAGTAAAGAGAGTTGCTAATCACATCGCACTTATTCAGCCACATGATAACCTTTCACTTGGAACCAGGCCTAAACAACTGATAGAAATGCAAAATATTATCTTATTTCAAATGGCGTATATTCGCGATCGGGTTATTGTTCGTCCTGAGTTTAGTGAGCAAGCATTCCTTAAATACCAGTACGATTGGCCATAATTCAACAGTAATCACCTGTTATCTTGCCGTTTTATTCTGATATACAAAGCGAATCTTTGCCTTCAGGGTGAAATTAGGCATCATGTTATTGTTTTCTTTTGAAAGAGGTTTCTCTGAATTTGACCCGGCCGAGGCACTTGAATACACAACAGTACGCAAAGAATTACGTAACAGTCAATGGCGCCAGGCAAAACCTCTCCAGGCGAAACTTAAATGAATTGAACTGAACAAGAATGAACTTTCATTATATCAGTGAAAAAAGCAATAATTTTTAAGACGCCGAAAATCATCCTTTACCGATCATTTAAACCCAAACCTATCTGGAACCAGAGGTTTTTGAGATGGAATAAAATCTGTGGCGGAACATGGTTTTTTCCGCCAGATCGCTTGTTTAACCAAGCGCTGACAGCCTAGCGCGGTAGCCATTTGTGCGTTGCTTACCCACGCTCCGCTCACACATTCCTGTCAAAATATACTCAAACTCCTATTGCTTCCGAATATCTTTTCCTTGCGCCGTTCAAGTGTCAGGGTTGCCAGTATTGCAATCATACACTCGTGCGTCGGCGCACGAGTGGTCACAACAGTTAAGGGAAAGCAAAACGGAATACGAGATCCGCGGAAGAACAATCAGTCTTACAGATTTTACTTGCCGCGTTTAGGAAGCTTTAGTTTCTTGCTTAGATCATTGACAAGATAAGTATTTGTTGTTAATTTCCAGGCAATTTCTACCAAGCATTTACCTAAATTCATTGACCAAATAAAAGCAAATATGCATATTTGAATATGGCAGAACTTCCTATAACTATGCCAATGGGAAATTGTTTCATTATACTTTGCACTGTCATTCTTGCACATTTTGAGGGATAAAGTCAAATGACTTTTCCATATGGAAAAGCAAGAGCGTCACTTTCAGGAATATTTCGAGTTACATTTTGGTCCCCCAACAAATATGACTTAAATTAAAACGAGAAATACTATAGTAATGTTCGTCATAGAGCCGAACAAACAAGATATTCATCAATTACTTATTTACCAAATGACAAGCAAAGTGACGTCGTTCATTTCAAAATAACTAAACGGCAAAATCTAACGTTAAATACGCATATTTAAGTTTTTTTCTTGGAATCGATCACGACTAACTTCAGCAAAACATAATTCAAGTCCTGCGGTAGTTGTTCCGATATGAAACTTGAAATCCTCTTAAAAAGACGCATAATTTCTTGAAACTTGATCGAAAGCGGCTGAACTCACATGTCTTCTGTTTCGAGAAAGTCAGTTCGACAATGAAAATTATTGTCCCGAAAAGAGATTTCATTTTTTCAAAAGTGTGCAATACTCAAGGTTAATTTAACCCAGTTCGAAGTACATAAAATGCAAGATGCATTTCAGGTCAGGCCAAATCACAGAGTTATCTAATGATTCCAAGGAAAGTCCAAGTTCTTGTCTTGCTTAGCGTTATGGTCCGACTGGGATTCGGCTCTACATCTGTGAATGACGTCTGAGGTTTCCGATCTTCAGGCCTTTAAGAACTAATACACCGCACAAGCTCAAGGACCGTAAGCCCGATGATTCTTCGGTCGAAAATACCCTTCATTCTGTAAACTTCATTAGATCCTTTTTAGTCAAGACAGTTTGAACCACACAGCCTGCGGCTTGGGTGATATCGTTTAGTCCAGATCCCATCACCGATGGACTTGAGTATCCCTGCATGTTTTCCCTGAACCGGGACCTGCTGGATTAACCTGACACCTGCAAGCTACCCCAAGGCTCTAAGTTTGCAAAGGTTTCTTATAACTGTTTGGTCAATTATTCCGCAGGGTACCTTGTAGGAGCTTAGGTACTTTGCATAGTGGCAAATCATGTTCCTGTATATCGCTTGTTTCTCGGCTATTCCGGAGAAATAAAGCGCAGTGGTAATTAATGACCCATACACTGAACGACTGAAAATCGAGGCAAGGTATACATACCATCGGCAAAAAGAGGAACTTTCAAAAGTTTAATATTCAAAATTATAACGCCGAATAATGTGTAAAGAAGAGAGAAGGTAACAACTGTTTCAGTTGTTACCATTAATCCTGCTCTCCTTTGTGCAGATATGTGAAAGAATGTATGGTACGGCGAGTAGTAAACTAGGCGTGCACTTGAGGAACGGGAAAACCAGGGGTGGGACCAGCGGTATGGTTGCTAAAATGTGACAGTGATATATGGCAACAAAGGGGAAAAGAAATTTATTCGAATGAAAATTGGAGACTGGGAGGTATGTTAGAACTTAATTTGTCTTATTAGGTTGTCACATAGAAGTAACGGTGGAGGAGCGTTTGTGAGGAATACTCGATGATAAAAACAGGACGCCTCCTAGGCAATGTTTAGTGCAGAAGCAGCAAAATAAGGCAGAATGGATAAGCAACAGCAACTGCTTGGAATTGAAGGCAGGCCCGCGAAAAAAAGTTAGAAGAATGACGAGGTGCTTACAAATTGTCCCCATACATTTCACGGCAATAAACTGTCCTCGGGAGCTTTCCCTTGGCAAGGTGAGGAAAAAGGAAGTTTGGAATAAAGCAGGGAGAAATATGCATACAGACATATGTACAAAAGTAGAGTACACGGTTCTGAACAAAGCGGTGCCTTTGCGTGGGTCTGAAAAATCTCTATTAATGAAAACGACTGCAAAGTGAATTTGATTCAGCAAATAATGTGACGCAAAAGAAAACACAAGAAACGGAGAGAGGGAAAATTTAGTAGCACTTTGCGAATAGTCTGATTAGAAATACACCAAGGTTTGAAAATGGAAAGTTTGGTTGGCTGGACGGCCAGTTGGATCAGTTGATTGAAAGCAGCTTCAGCGGCAAGAAAGTGTGGAACGGTAGGAGGTTATTGAATGCTAGAGCACAATTGAACTGGTCTGATTCTAAATATATTGGCTGGAATAAGTTATTCTGAAATGATTTAATACTTACCACTGAGACAATGCTGATCGACAAAACTCCAGACAGAGAAATTGCTTTAAATGGTTACAATGCCTTTAGGAAAGACAGGATAAATAAGTGCGGGGGAGGCTATCTCATATGCATGAAAGACACCCTTTCAGCCTCATGGTACAATCACCATACCTTTAATAAACCAAAAGATTCTATCTGGCCGACTGTGGCTATCGGGCATCAGGACTTACTGGGCAATTACATCTATCGTCCCACTAGTATGCATCAGTCACACTTCTTAACTCTAACTGATGCGTTTAACGCGGCCATCGTCCTTCCAGGTCCTGAGCTAACAGCGGGAAACTTCAACACCCCGGGGATTTGTTGGTCTTATTTCTCCTCCCTAAAATACCTTTCTGCATTTGTTTCCAGTGTGCGACTGGGTGGGTGGACATAACATTTTTCATCACCCAGAAGGGCTGGTACTAATCTTGACAACTGGTCTAACACAGGTGTGCACATCCATAGATAACCAATTATTCGGATGTGTTCATTCCCAGATTGTTTGCAAGTTCTCAGTTTCTTAGTCCGTTACATCTTGCACAGCCCCCAATAAGCCATACCATAGAGCCTCATGGAGCCATCTTCCCTCCATAATTCGCAGCCGAAATTGGAACCGCTTCTTTCTATCGGTGGATCCCCAACTGGCCACCAACGAATTTTACGCAACTTCAAGTGTGTGCCTTGATCTAATCAATAGAACCCAGTGTGGGACAACCCCCCAAAAGGTTGAGCACCCCGGGTTGCCTCAAAGAATTTCCCTTAGTCCAAAGAAGATTCAAAGGAACAAAAGATTTTGCTCTGATACTGCAAACGAATCGTTTGTCTAAGGAGATTATGACACTTCTCGATTCTCTTCAAAAGAAGAAGAAACTTCAAGCGTTGCACTCTACCAACAAGGCAGCAACACTGGGAAAATTACTGAGAACTAACAACTCCCTACCTAGTACGCACATCACGTCTGTCGTATTCAGGGGCACGTGCGCAAATGACCCTCTAATGATTTCGAATATGTTCAGTGATTATTTCGCCGCTTCTGTGACATCTGACGACAACACCATCATAACGTACGTTCCCTTGGTCGCCTCTGCATACCGTCCAAGAGTCTCTTTCCACCCAAGTGTTATTATACCACCGCTGTCAAAAATGAGATCATTTTTTACGTTGGACCGGACGACTTTCCCCAAGACCTCTTCAAATTTGGGGGTTCAGACATCCCTATGCTTTTATCTGATCTATTTAATCTTTCCTTAAATTGAGGCACTTTTCACCAGCAATGGTAAACTTCTGTTATTGTCCCAATTCACAAAAACGGTTCAAAGCAGGAACCATCAAATTACAGACCCGTCAATCACACCCCAGTTGCCTCTCGTATTATGGGAAAAGTAATAAAAAGTACGTTAACAACTTACTTACTAGATAATGACCTCATCAACGCCGACCAGCATGGTTTCCTTCAAAGTGAGTCATGTTCTACGTGCATGACTGATTTCTTAAACATAGTGACGAAAAATGCCAACGACGGAAAGTCAATGATTGTGATTTCCTTGGATATGAAGAAGGCTTTCGATCGCGTATCCTATCGCAAGCTTCTCACCAAAGTCAAAAGCTACGGTGTAACAACCCCTCTTCTGGCTTGGTTCCCCTCGTATTTGGCCTCTAAATTCGAGGTGGTGAATATGAATAAGGCCCTAACCTGACCTGGTTCGATTGCTATTAAGGTTAATTGAGGAGGCGTATTAGGTCCACCACTGCTTTTGCTGTACATAAATGACATTTTTCGCATAATTAGGTATGGTATTCCTTTTCTGTTTGCAGACGATATAAAATTTGTATACACTTTTCCTCCTTGTGACCTGAACACCATCATAGATAATGTAAAATTGGTCTACTCTCGCTTGATTCATGGTGCACAGCTTGGCCAATGAAATTTTCGGCCCACAAAAGCAGCATACTCGAATACAAATGCCACCTTCCTACAGGATTCTTTGAGATTAACCAAGAAGTCATTCCTTCCCCACACACTGTCAGACACCTGGGTTTGCATTTATCCAGTACGTTCAGGCTCTTAGAATACTTCCAAGTAAAAGTTGCGAAAGCTAGGAGACTACTTGGGTTGGGGCATAAAACTTTTAAAATCCCGGAAAACAGGTTGTTAGTTTATAGAACGCACGCAAGACCTATCCTGGTCTACTGTTCCATCGTGTGTTGCAACATGCGGCAGAGCGACAGACTCAAGACTCAGAATGTTCAACGAACATTTGAAAGATCCTTTTGCAGAAGATGCGTCGGATCAGAGAGAGTTTTAGAAGCAAATTTCTCACATTTTGATAAGCGATGATCATGTGGACTTTAGAACAACTCAGTTGCAAATGATATGCGGCTGATAATTGATAGAGGGCGGCGAACCATTTTAGTCCCCTTATGGTAACCTGGAAGGGTAAACGGGGGAAAAGTAAAGAAGTATCGGGCGATAACTTGGTATATAAATCAGAAGATGGTGCTCTGTTTCACGTAGCGATGCAAAAGCTCCCTGATTTGAACCGAGAAACGTCGACGAATCTATGCACAGGTGGAAATGTGAGAAGTCCAAATGATTATTTTATCAATAGCAACTGCGATGTAATTGCACGTAAAGCGGTGAGAAACTATCCGCTTCACTTCAGCTAAGCCGTTCCCCAAACGCTAAACAGTGTTTTTCACCAGCACAGAGCTTTGATTTATAGCACTGACCAGTTAAAAGTCCGTCATATAATACCCAATACACAGTTTGACCCGACTTTGGGGCACAATGTTCACGTTCAACTTTGAGCAGTCCCGAAATCATCAAGGGATTGAGCTTTTGCAGTAGGCCTCAACCATCGCAAGTCAGCTTATTATTGTCAGTTTTCGACGCCCATGGAAAATCCCCTGTTTTCAATAAACCTGTCAAAACCGTTTCACACTTTCCGCCCAGACGTTCAGTCTGGCAATCAGTCGTCTACTTCTTAATACCACGGCTTACCATTTATATCTCGCCAATCAAACCACTCCCAGGGACCGCCTAGCCCAAATGGCGAAGTAGACTTGGCCCAACGGAATTCGACGTTTGCAGTTCTGGTGCTGGTACTTGTGCGCCCGAAATCCATTTTTTGTCTAGAATCCCGCCCGGTGCAGTGAGACAATACTCCATGCTGCTATTTACCAAGTGCTTTTAAACTAAGAGAGCAACGGTCAGCCGGATTACAGTCAGATTCTACAGAGAACCGCTGATTCACGTTCGTCAACTCGTGGATCACCCTGAGTCTATCAGCCGCAGGCGTGTCGAACCGGTGTTTGCGTTATGAATATAGTAGAACGCGATAAAAGAATCTGACCATCCTATGGTGTTTTAGTCACTCCCGTCATAAGATACCCGTAGCGCTTTCGCCGTTCTAACCCCAAAAATACGGCTTTAATTTCCAATCTTGTTAAAAGAACCATCCTCCTCGGAGCTATGATTGACTTGGTGAATAACCGTCTGCTTGGACGTTGCCCATCTTGGTCCATTTACCATAGTTTGTTGCACCATACACCGATTCCGGGACACCGGAGATTGTATGTAAGTGCGATTTCCGCAACTGTTTCTTCCACAACGGCTTCCTATGATTCTTTGGCTGTCTCACTTTACTCAGGAATTTCATAGTTTGGGCCATCGTTTTCTACGTTAGCAGACCAGTGGTCCGTCCAATTCTGCTCCTTCCTTCCAAATTCTCCGCACCACCATTTTAGCCGGTAGTAGTCTTTGTGACTTTGTCTCCAGTAGATCATGCGAACGCACTACTGACGGGAGAACTTCTCTCCAAGTCAGGGGTACTTTTAGAAAATTCAACGGGAAAAATGTATGATATAATATTAATAACACAGCGTTGTTGGTAGATGTAATGCGCCAACGTTTCGACTACCGTGGGTAGCCTTGAGAAAGACTACCCACGGTAGACACTGTGTT
>LUCM01008593.1:0-38898 GCA_008360955.1 Fasciolopsis buskii
TTTCTGTGAGGTTAACCGTACTGCATTTGAGTGAATCCGAATTTCGGGATTGGCTGGAAGTGTAGAAAATATATTATAGATCCATACACTATTCATGCTCACGCAATCTGCCGGACTACAGGACGACAGCCAAGTCGCCCGTTTCTCGTGGAAGCATAAATCGTCGTTTCTGTAACGTTCAAAAGGTGGCCACTTGTGATGTTACAAAATTTATGTTGGCTAATTAAGCTTTCAGCTGGTCAGGTTATAATCTCTAACTAAACGTCAATCCACATATAGATCACTATAAATTCCTAAGGGCGAATTCGGCATCACCGGCCAAACAGAAGGGGACTTACGAAGAAGTCCGAAGCCCTCGTATACCACATTTGTCCCGGAGAGGTCAACGGATTCAATCTTCAAGTCACCGACGAATCTTTTAGGAAGGCCGGAAGGCAGGCCAGCATAGCAGTGGAACCACCTTTTGTTCCCTGAAAACTGGACTCGGCCTCCCAAATTACAGAGCATATGAGCAACCGCGAGGTCCAAACCAAGATGCTGTATAGCCGCATCTGAAACGCTAAACTAATAAAGCGATTAATCGACGTACATTTGGCGCAGCCTGTTTCGCTCTTTCACGCGATAATGCAACCATTCTAGCAAAGCTACTTTGTCCAAGTCATGCTTATATGTCAGCTTTAACTGCAGAGTGGTAAACTGGTCACCGAGAGGTTCAACCGTGCGATCCACCAAACCGGTTCTAATTATGATCGGCTTTCCGCTTCGGTAAACTTCCCTCATCTGCCATTACCCATGAATAACAAAAACTTGCCTGGGGTTTACAATGAATTGATCTTGTGAAGCCTTCATCTCCTACACTGGAGCTTTTTGATAAGTGTCTAGTTTGCAAAGAGAGGGCACTAAAGTAGGGACGAAGGGCGAACCAAGCAAGGTAGCGCATGCGTTCAACTACGCGCGCGATCGAGCACAGTCCAGTTTGCAAAGGACAGAACTGACCACAACGAACAAACGAGCTTCCACAGCGATTTGGTATCGGCGTTTTCCCATGGCTGCCAGCCCCGTTCGGGACTTGAAGTTTCTCTTTTTCTGAAAGGGTGAGTTTTCGGCGCGTTATCATGCGCAGATATTCAGTTCCGGTTAGATCACAGTCTTACACGGTGAGATGCCTGATCGTCCAGGTTCTTAAGCTGACAGCTCCTTGGATCGGACGATGCTTGCACAACAGGAGGGTTGGAATCCCTCCTCTCGACCATCTTCTCAACCGTAAAGTGGAACATAGATCTATTCCTCCAGATACCTTGTTTAGCCGCATCCTGACCGCGGTTGCCACTTGTGCGTTGCCCACGCACGGGTCGCTCGCACGCTCCCGCCCAAATAGACTCAGCGTTCTACCGCTCCCGTCTGTCCTTTCCTTGTATCGTTCAAGTGTCGAAGTTGTCAGCATTGCGATCTTGCGGAGCCGAGTAAGAGTGACGCACGAGTTATCATAATGGTTAAGGGCATGCAAACACAGTGCGAGATTCGCGTTAGGACGATCCAATCTACAAATTGATGGGCCCGACGTAACTGACTGGCCACGTGAGTCCCTATTCTTTTTGCTTACGCCCCTTTTTCCGTGTTTTTCTGTCACGGTTTGATTATACATTTGTTTCTTCGTTTCCAACGTTTTTTATCGCGTGGACTTTTACCAACTGCGTTTTCTTATCAATGGCTTCCACCATATTTTATTCACGTCATTATTTTTCATTATTAGGCATCATGTTTATGGGGCGTAAACCGTCTCCAGGCCGAACAATAGGGTTCAAATCTTCTGCACGAAGTCCGATCCTCAAACTTGGTTTGCTTAAGTTTAACTGGACTTTGAGCATTGCAGGATAACCAGCCATGTCAGTCATCTTAGATTCGTTGCGATCTTGGTCGTCTCCCTCGAGATGTGACACTTCCATCTAGGGATGCCATGAAAGTTTCTCGCAGTAAGATGCTTTGAAGAAGGCTTTTTTTAGCTTGGACTGCTCCTGCCGAAAACGAACGCATTCGGCTGTTGCTTCAAAGAGTCTAGTTCAGCCGCTACCAGCGCTGCCCGTATTAACTTCTGGTAGGAACAGAGCCACAGCGCCACCCACCAGAAGTACTGGATGTGCAACGTTAAGCAGCCCATTCGTTTTTACGACTTCGTTACTATGTCCTCATGGATTTGTCGGATGCCGTTTCATTTTGTAATGAAATAACCACGCCTAGCAGGCCGGCACATGTTTGTTGCGATAATGTATGCGCCGATGTTTATGCCGCCGCCATGTTACACCGACAAGGGCAGCACCGAATGCTGCTATGCTTCCGACTGTCTTTTCATTGTACCGGTCAATGTCAATGTTGCCAGTATTGCAATCGTACGGAGTGGCGCTCGAGTGGTCACAAAGGTTAAGGGCATGCAAGCCTAATGCGAGACTCACGTTAAGACAATCGTTTCCTACAACCCACAATTCGCCCACTCTCCTCTCGAAATACAACTTGCCATGCATTTTCTAGTCTTTCTTTGGATTCGCGCACTGACCATATCTCAACCGCTTCCTCAGTTATCTTATTCCAGTCATTCCCCACTCGTGTGCCAAACGATTTGCTCCTCAATCTGTTGGTTACGTTTTGTCGCACAATCATTTTCCCGATAACTCTAAGTGTGTCTTTCCCCCTTATCTGGAATAGGGCTTCACGATGACTCCATGTCTCTGCTGGACCATTAATGATCTTGACGGTCTGATTTAAGTCATCTCTTTCCCTACGTATTTCCTGGAAGTACAAACCAAGCGCTCTCGGCCTCTGCTCATCTACCATGTTTCAAACTCCCAAGCCACCGTGTAAAATCGCGTTGAACCTGTTCCAGCATTTCGCTATCTCTTACAAATATGATCTTCATGCCTGGCTACAGTATTCCAAGTGCGGTCTGGAAAATGCCTCGAACATGGGCAGGGGAACTTTAGGCTTCTTAGGTCCAACATTCCTCCAAAGTTGGTGTAAGTCACCCCATGCATTCTTGGCTGCCTTCTGACATTGTTGACTGGGTTTGACGCCTGCATTCACAAATATACGGAGGCCTCTTGCTTGCTGAGTCTGCTACATCGCGACATGATGCGCAGGTGGCCCCATGTGGCGAGGGGAATTTACTTCTCCTTCCATGAACCGTTGACATTTGTCCAAGTTCAACGGAAGATCCCGGCTCACTGACCACTGGCAAACTTTATCCAGATCCCTCTGAGTAGCCTCTCCGTTTGCTATCCCTAATAGTTTGATGTCGTCGGCAAACATGAGACACGGATTTTCCGATCTGTCGTTGACATACATAACGAAGAACAGTGGCCCTGAGGCACCCCGCAGTGTAGTAATCCTCTGTCCGATAGACACCCCTCGACTGACCCTGAAATATCTGCCCTTCAGACACTATGCTAGTTAGTTATTCGCCTTAGCATCAACTTGGATAGCTTTCATTTCTTGTCGAGAAATCCGTGGTTCACGGAATCAGAGGCTCTCTGAAATCTATTCGTTCGGTTAACGTGTTGAACTATCCCGCTGTCGTGCACGAACTGCAAGAGCTGATGCAAAAAGTAACTTCCGCGGCCGTCTCGTAAACCTAGTCGATCTCAGGGGCGTTGAAATCTTCCAGCATGAGAAGCTTGCCCACAGACCCTGCAACCACAGTGAGGAGTAACAATTCCTCGCCCTCCAATTGCATCGACCCCGGGCCCCGGTACACACCTGCAACTGAGATCCTCGAGTCACCAGTCTTGATGATAACTTCCAGGGCTTATATGTTTGGAGTATGCAGCTTGTGGCCCTCCTGCTTCTCGTAATTTTTAGCCACTAGTATTAGGGTCCGGCCTCCCATTCTCCCATCTGCTCTATCCATTCCAAAGAATGAATAATCCCGCGCCATTAAACTATGGTTACCCTCCTTTGGCCGCAACCAGGTCTTAGTGACAGCCACCGCATCTACATCCAGAGTCCAGAAATGTAGTTCTGTACACCTTTTACCCACATCTGCAGCCTTTCTGTAGGCCGCCGTTTTAACACCGGCCCTACGTCCCTTCGGCTGCTTAGCGGGGGCGTCGCATGCTCGGGACTTGCTCTTGATGCTCTTGCCTGTTTTTTCGCATGATAGTCGGAATATCCACCCTCATTCTCGCGCCCCTAGCCTCCTTATTTTCGCTCTTCCGGCTTATGGCACTCACGGGTGCCGGATCCAGGCTTAGTGGCCCAAGGTGGGCCGGTGAACTACGTTCACCTTCAGCCTTGCTGCACGGAGTGGTATTCTCCTTCTATTCTCCGTTTGGAGACTTGCAGCCGTAATGCATTGAATCCCGGCGAGCCCCATTTTCATCCTTCGCTTTGATCATGCTCACGGCAGTATTATCCGGCACTATGGTGTTTATCCACCTTGGTGATCATGTTGATTCTGTCGGCTGGTGCCAAGAACCTGCCCCTATGCCGTGGATTGGCGAATTCCATCAACGTTGGCCTTCGGGCCCGGCATCCATGGGCACTGATTCCCTGTCAGCTCCCCGTGCGAAGCACCCTCTTGATAGCAACATGTTCCGGTATTTCCATCGTTCGGAGTAGGTCTACTACACGGTACTTCGCCGCCCATTCTTTCTGTTTTCCTTTTTCATAAGGAGCTCCGGAATCCCATGGGTAACGAGATTTCGGATTCTACCGAACGCAATGTCGCTGGAGTTTAGTACGTCATTGAGCTCCCGGCTCATCTGGTACAGGGCTTTCTCTGCATCCTTTATTCTGGTCCCTCCCGAGGTAGTACTTTTGCTTTACCGCCATCTACGCGTACATTCTCCGAGGGTTTGGTAACCTATGGCTCTGTCCGTTCAGCTGAGCATACGCTGGTGGTCTCTTTCACCAATGTTTATGGCGGTGCCAGATCCTCTTCCTCCTGGCTGTCCTTACCCGCTGCAGCCTCTAGTAAACCATTTATAACAATTTCGCCCCGCTCAACTCTCTCTTTGTCATTTGCCTTCGGCAAGGTTTGTTGTTGACAAAAATAGGTGGTCCCAAGTTGACCTTTTTTATGAGCTTCTTGCAAGCTGGGCAAATGCAGATTAGCTCGTTGTATTGAGAGTAGAGCTCGTAAACATCCTTCCTGAGGTTTCCACATGCACAGTGAAACCATTTGCTGCACGTTTCACACTGAATCCCCGCTAACACCTTGCCTTTAGGGAAAGCAGGTCTCCCACAGTTCGCGTCTTGCCCAGGGATTTGCACTAAGCTTCTAGCCTGTAAGCTCTTCCTAGTCGGCCTACCCATAGATTATAGAAGCCCCGATTCGGGTAAAATTGTAGGCAACGATACTCACTCCTAGCTCGGGTCGGGAAGAATAGAGGTTCGGAAGCAAAACCTATTCGGTCATTTACCTTGATGCATTCATTATCCCCGTTGCCTACGTGCGTTCCAGGATTTTCTATTCTTGATCTTCTTCATATGGGCCAGCAGGACAAGCCGCGGCGAGGCGCAGGACCCTTACCGTTAGATTCCTGCATAACTCGGTCGCGTGCAACACTGGTCAACCGGAATGCGCTATACTGTAGCGTGGGGAGCCCCTCAATGGATCCGGAGTTTGAGACTGGCAAAGAGTATTTAAGTCGAGCTGGAGAGTAAGTGCTTTTAAGAGAAATTAAACATGCCAAAGTATTTGCTTGCTGGCTAGCACACCCTGTTGCCTCGTCATAAAGCTTGGACGATTCATATATTCGACTAAGAAAGGCATTTAAAGGTGAGGGAAATGGGATTAGTAAGGATCTTATTCGGGATCAAAGAGCCCCATTACTCGGAGCTGTATATCCTGATTTTGGTCCCTGCAGTGTCTCACCCCCGGGAGAATCCACTCTCATTGGGAACTTACCCCCCAACAAATGAGTCCATATTGCTTGCGGCACCTTAGAACTCCTTCCTACTCCAGCTTCTACACCCAGTCGGTAAAGCATAAACTTGCCCCTAAAAAGCAATATAACGGAAACTGTTTGAGCCCTGTTAAACCCGAAGACGCATGTGGACGGGGGTTGGGTCCATTTTCGTGCAGTATAACTGTCTGCAACACGGACGCGAAGGTAGCTGATATCCGGTATGATGTATGTGATTTACGGTTCCACGCCAAGTGCAGTCGCTCGACGTAAAATATAATAGATCACTGTGCATTCAATGGTGAACTGAAATGGGTCAGCGCAGTGTTTTCAGTATTGCAAGTCTAGGGACAGTGAAACACCAGTATTTGAGAGGAGAGAAGAATTGCTTCAACTCCGGATTCTCAGATGCCGATTGCGATTGATGATCTCAAGTGTGATCAGGACTCCGAACCCCAAAGATGGACTTCCCAGCGGAGAGGAAAAGGACTATTTCAGAAGCGGGGGCTCATGATAAGCACCCCAATAATGACAATGGTGTAAGAAATAGTACCGCAGTCAGTCCACGGGAGTGAGACTGGAGACTGGGACTGAAGAAACTGTCACTAACCCCGGCATAATTCAGCAGAGGCAAGGGTTCCAGCAACTCCGACAGGCAATACGGGCACACGTCTTCTTAGCCGGGAGGCTAGAAGCCATTACTGAAGTGGGGTTATTCTATGGAGGAAGGAACTCCTAAACGGCCTAGCTGAGCCATAATGTGGAAGGGCCTGATAAAAGGAGCACGGAATTACGTAACAAGGCGGTGAACATAATAATATGCGTAAGGAAAGAGGCACATGCTCCGAAAATGGGGTTTTCCGGCTCCGGGAGTGGAAACCTCACTTGATTTTAAGCATGGAGGGGGAAAGTCTTTCGAAAACTCCTTTTCTGTCAGGATTCATAATGTCGCTACCATTCGAATGAATCTGATGCATTGTCTTATGGACGATTTTATTTGCTTGAGGCTTTGTTCTCACTCATCGCGCGAATATGGCACCTAATTTTTCTGAGATTAAAATAAATCACGTTCATATTTCTGTACGGTGGCAGCGACTGTCATTTCGGTCTTTTATGGTCACACATCTGAGGTTATCTTGTGCTAGTATATTGACTAACTTTTAGATACAGGGTCGCAGAATTTACGAATCAATTGTACTTTAGTCCTGGTATTTGACATCAGCTACGCACTGTCCAAACGCTGCTTCTACTCGGAGCAAACTTCAGACTCCCCCAACCAGTTTTTTCAGAATTGTGAACCCAAATTTTGGGAGGCTGTCTCGGCCGCAGCCGAGAAATCGACTCAAGCTAAATCAAAGTATTCAGAGCAAGCCTGATGACGGACTTCAATTACACACTCCCCTTCGCGGTAGGCGGAATGGAAGAGAGGAAGCAATTTGAGAGAAGAAGTATTATTCTCATTCTAAACGGATTAGGTGCTTCTTTTAGGAGTCATCACACAGGGGACGCCACAATACATCTGCAAAGCCGTGGAATCTGTTGACTTCTAGAAAACAACCTACAGGTGGTAACTCGAAGATGCCCTGGAGTACAGGTGGGCACATGTCCACTTCACTGACAAGAAAATGACCGAGAAAGGCGGACTGAACTAGGGTATCTAGACGAAATGCATAGGATCGGGTATTCCAAAGGCTGGGTGTTGGAATGAACACCTTTTACGGTGAGTTCCGCAGTGTGGGGAACAAATAGGCCGGAATTTACGAAGTAACACCGATTGCAAAAACGTAGCTTGATGGTAGTGCAAGGCGGAGTTTTTACGTTCACAGAGTTGCCACAACCAAAGGCAGGATAGAAAGGATGATACGACGGGATGTTGAACTATTTTAACTCTGTCTGCATTCAGGTAATTTAAGCGTTGGTAGCCTTAATCAGACTGAAGAATAAAATCCTCTGTCCACCAGATTCCGGAAGCCCAAGTAGGGAGAACGTTCAGCTTTCCGAACTTCTGCGACAGATGAGAAGTGATGCTGGTGGGTAACCCTGCTGAAAATGAGAGTGACTGGAAGATGAGGTAGGCGGGGTAGGTAACCTTTGAGCTCAAAATTCTTGACCGTATTCAATAGAACACCCTCGTACAACGCGTCCGCCAATCAATCGGTAAAAGTCTGACCACGAACTTTGAACTTTCGATCGGGTGTTCCGAACTGGGAGCCGAATGTACCTGGTATGAGGATAGCGGCACCAGTTGACCGGAGTGACCATGGGGTGCTCCGGAGGTGATTTGACCCCGGGAAAATGGAGAAAGTCATAAAAGAACGTCAACGTGGGTTCTTTGCTCCGCAGGACTGCTGCTTCACAATAGCACGATGATGGTAACGTTGCAAACGTGTTTTGGGAGGCCATCTCTTAAAAGCTTACATGTTTACATCGAAGAAAAGAATTTTTTCTTGAAAAGGGACTGTCAGAAAAACAGCCGAAAAATCTGACGCGGGAGAGATATCGCGTTCTCCAAGGATAACACAATTACATGCAGCTAACAAAGAGCCTTGAAGTTGCACTCACGACTCAGTGGAGATACCAGGGGCAACATGAGTGATGCTTGGCACAGAACGAAAGATGAAATTCAAAAGCCGATTTTAGCTTCGTCCAACCTAACGGGACCATCAGGACTGTAGTCGGCAAAGTTCACGTGGGGAGTTGAAGACAAGGCAGTATTAGCAGAACACACACCAGAGACCTTCTATACTATATCAAGTCGGCTTACAATACTACAACTACTACTACCAATAGTGATTTAGTTCTTGCGCTGAGCCGAACCATGCTATGCGCGTGCGTTCTGTCAAGGAACGATGCCCCACCGCTCGAATCCGATAAAAAACGACTTTCTGTCATAACTTTGGAAAATGTCAGGTCAACATCCTTCCCACACGGAATATTCAAGGCATGGAACAAGGTGCCGGAGAAGCTGGTATCTCACAGTTGCGCAGCCTGAGGCATGCTTGAAAGAAGCGTGGCCTGATCTGTTCTCCAATCTTAACTAAGATCGTTTTCTCTCACCAAATAACAAGGCTTTACACTGCATTACCTTCAGCAAAATGAACTTTCTTGTTTCTATTTCATTATTGGTTTCAAATGGTAGGGCATTTTTAATTGCTGCCTCCTCTCACTTAGCGCCCCTATTGACAAGGCTTCAATTTTCCGTGTTTGATTCTCTACCGTTCCAAAAGCCATCCTGAAGTGCCCTCCAAAATCGGTACCGAAACAAGTAAAGAGGAACCTTGTGGAACAGTGAAGCTCATCCGTGCACGAAGCTGCACTACCGAATTTGGCTAACAATCTATCTTCTGTCATCCGAATTCACTTGATCCAGCCTGACATACACATCATAGTGAAATAAACAAGTCAAAAAGAAGATTTGTCCGGACTCCTTTTAAATTCCCAAATCCTGGCGCACCCTAACCAACCGCAGATGTAGAGCTCATTCGAAAGCCTCCACTGATGTGTAGCCAACTTCTTTTTTGGGCGCTCTGATTCAGAATAACACAAGCCGGTTTGTGGTAAACAGGGCTCACAATTCTAGCTTACATCGACTCTTCTGTACCTTCAAGCTATTTTCCCATGCGCGTGACGATGCCTTTTAAATCCTTGATATCTGAAGCATGACAGCGGTTCATTGCTGACTTGGTTTACTTTAGCGGTCAGCAGCTGGCATTTCCCAGCATTCGTTGGTAGATCCGAGCGAGCCTGTCATCGTTTGACTGCCTCTAAATCTCGGTTTGTATCTCCTATCGCTTTGGTACCATTTCCAGTGATAAAGCAGATATTAGCCAGTTCCTGTGCTTATATACTTAGGAGTTAAAGAAAAAATTGGTCCAAACACAAAGGTATGATTTGGTACGCTAGTGACATCTGATCCGGAGTCATAGTTACCCACTAGGCCCCTAGAGCAACGGTTACTGAGGCACTGTCCCACCCAGTGGCTGGTTGATTCAATTGTCCCAAAAACTGGCAGATTATGGTTTTTCAGAAACTTACTTAAGAAATAGAAGACCTCACTATCGTCTAGGTAACAGACATTGACTGTCATATCCCCATCCATGCTGCGAATTGTTTCATCCGGAAACTTCAAGAGGTTCGTCAATCATGACAAGTTCTCGGGGAAATCTTTGTGTTTCATAGTAAACAGCTTGTTTTTTACAGAAAGCTAGCGTAGGTTATCCCCAACGCTGACAACAGACTTACCGGATTGTGACTTTCAGCAGTAGGCCTAAAACATGCGTTGTATATTGTCAATTTCTCCAGCCCTTTTCCAGTCCACTGAAGTCTCTCCCAGCCCGGAGGAAGCTTTATCAAGGTGCGTCATAGGTTTTTATAGTATATTCACTGTAGGCTGGAGAATAATAATAGTAATAGCAATGCATATTTCTCGATTTTCGTGAGGCATGCGCAAGGCAAGATCAAATTATAAAGGGATGATTCACAGGACATGTTAATAATACTAATCGATGGGAAAGGAGATCAGAGCAAACCACCATAAGTTCAATGGTTTGTGAGTTTGTGTATATTTCGCGAAATATGAGAGCCATGCGCAAGGCAAGGTCAAAACTGTGCAAAGAAGACAGTGCAGACACGGAAAGCGGAAGCCAAACAGTGTGCAGTGTGTTTTCGCTCACAGGATCATAATAGGGAATGTGATTCGCTAGGCTCGAGGTTTCGAGTTTTAATTGAAAGCTATGTAATGATTCGCAAAGACTTTTCTGTGGCTGATTGCCAGTCCCTCACCGCGAGTAATACTACCTTTGAATGCATCAAAGGTGCGTACCGCGGGAGGAAAATATGGCTTGAGGGCAATACCATTCGCCGCAATTTCGCCGTGATCCTCGAAAATCAACAGGTTTATGCTGAAAATGGGGATCAACATCAATGCGAAAACGAAATCAAGATGAGTCAAAACCAGAATGAATATTATATAAGGCAGTACAAAACGCAAAAATGAGTCCGTTGAGCAAAGAAATCGGCGACAGGATGGGAATTGTGCAATTGTATGGCTAATCCATGAGGCTTGTTTTGAGCCACTTTAAGTTCATGATTTTCAGCTCGGTCCAGAGATGAAGGTGGGGTTGGAAAGGGAGAAAAAGAACCGGAATCAAATGAGGCAACGTCTGGTGGACTCGTGTAGATAGCTGTTGCCAGGAACGTCAGTCTAGTGCCAAATTCCGCAGGCATGAATAGGGATTGATGAAAAGGGAGGGTCCTCAGCTGTTTTCGAATGTCAAGATGCATTGTTAACGTCAGTTTATATCAGATGGCAATAAAAATACTGTCCGTTCGTGAGTCTGCTTTGCATGGGTTTGGCAGAAGAATTTTGGGAAGGAGCGAGGGAAGCCAGTACAAAATGGTGCACGTGAACTTAGGAGCCACAGGGCTGTCTACCACAAAATTGCTAATGGGTGGGGCTGATCGAGTGCTGGCCACCGAACCTGAAAAACACCGTTTCAGGGTGAACGCAGGTGCAATCCCCCAACCTAGTTCCTCCCGCATACCGCTGCAACCAAGCTTCCCGCCTGATGCGCGCCGGCCAAAGCGGTGGATATGACCGCGCCCCTCACTATCATGGTAACGCCGGTGTACTCGTGGTGTGGTGGAAGGAATTCAAGCAGGGTATGATAAGACAGATATCGTCCTTCCAGGATCGGATAATCGGCAGAACATGGAGTAAGTTCTTCCATCCAAGCAAGAATATAAGGCCCGGAAGAGAGAAAAGAGACGGGCAGCAGTCTGGCCTAGATGTCAGCTGCGGATTAAGAAGCGATCAATCTTACGAGCAGCTCAGAAAGGGAAGCTACTGGAACGCATAGTGTGATTCAAAATATATGGGTGATGGCTGAGCAATCCGGGTTTCTGTTTTTATGTACACATATTTAAAAAAATGGACCGGCTAATCTTTTGCGTGGATCGTCTGCGCTATGAGTAAAGAGGATGGACCGGCATTTGGTGGGATCGTCTACGCTATGAGTAAGGAGAATGAGCCGGTATTTGGTAGGACGGACAGGAAACAAATGCTGCAGTTGAAAATAACAATCGAGCTACAAAGATAGGTGCACTAGGGCTTGACTACATTCCACTTGGAAATCATGGATTATATTCCACTATGGGAGACCGTGCCCTTCGAAAACAAGAAACGGTCGGGGCTAAGGGGTATGGTAGATGTAAAAGGTCACTATGGGAAGAGAAGGTGCCACGTAGGACTCCATGTTCGGGGTGATAGCATGAGGACTGAATTGTCTAAAATGAACAGATATCGATGAGGAGTGCGAAAGTATGAACCCAAGATGTTGACCTTATTTTGTCTAGAGGGTACTCTTTGGGTTCGTCAAAAACAAGGTGATTTCTACTGACCAGAGTCATTTGCATAGAGAGAAGAGTCGATGAAAAGTAAAGGTGAGGATGATAGTGAATGTTTTTGTAGAAGACGGTGGCCGGTTATGGATTGCACACCGTTTTGGAGACGGTGTTGGAATTAGTCAGGTGGGTGGGTGGAAGAGAGCTGTGGGCGAGCAAACCTATACGCAGTTAGAACGATAAGGTTTATGGATATGAAGTCAGACGATTGAGCAATAGATACCATTTTTGCAGGCAGAATAACGGCGAGATGCATCCGACGTCGAACTGCATGTAAAAATGTAGCATGCGCTGGTGCCGGAACTCCGTTTGAAGTGGGACAGACTGGGTTGATTCCTATATGGCAGGAGTAGGGAGAATTACTTTACATTGGGCAACGAACGAAAAGGCGATATCAATGCGTATTACAGAAGCCCAATCCAGTTGCATACACTTGATCCTCAGGTGAGTATGGCTGTTATAGATCAATGAGAAAGGATATAGTAACTTCTCTACCTACTTCGTTTTTAATGCAATAGATGATGGTAATAAAGTGCGCAACTGTTGTGGTTTTTTCGATAATGACGAATATGCAGCGATAAAGTAGTTGGCTCTGACGGATGTCTTTGTTTTTGAGAGAGTAATAATATGGTACATATTCCGGAGAAAGTATGGAGATGAATCTCCAACATGAGGCGCGTAGACGCAGCCGTCCCCTGTAGTAATATTGTTGAACAGTTCCAGGTTTGCTCCCATGCGTTGTAGCCACAAGGGATCTAATTTCAGCGACTCACAGCGTTCCATGTAAGTTAGGCTTGCAGAGTAGCCAATCGGCTGCTTGGTAAATCCATGTTGGATGTTTTCAATTGTTACTTTGTCCCATCGCCTCAGTTTGGAGCAGACTAGAGAACAATACTCCAGAATGGGTTTGTAGTAGGGTCCTAGAAAGATGTAGTTTGATTTCTTTCAACTTCAGAGTTCTGTGAGACAGCCCCACTAATTCATTTACGTTCAGTACTTGTGCGAGAGAATGCCTCGTGAAGTTTAAGGTGCAGGAATAATTTGGTCCGCGTCACGAACTTGGCAGTTAGCGGGGATGGTTTTGGTTCCAAGCTTGAGTTTCTTTTGGGGCCATAACGCATTTGTATCCTACGATGCTGCTTTTTCAGTGGCGAATTTCACCATCCAGTCGTTTGCTTAGAGGTTCAGCGACGCTTAATCTGCGATGTTATTATGGTGGACTTCCAAGCTTCAGTGCAAAAGAGGTACACAATTTTGTTATCGTCTGCGAAGAAAAACTGGGTACCTTTTCGACTAATATCAAAGACATCGTCAAAGTGCAACAGGAAGAGCAGGGGGCCCAGGATGCTGCCTTGGATCACTCTGATGAACACTAATCTAGGGTCGGATATTAGGCCACATTGTTACCATTTTATTTAGCAACTTAGGATGAGATACTCTGAAGAAAGCAGTCGTCATGTCTAAAAGATTACTATGACTTACCTTCCAGTGCTCAGTGCCCTGGTGATATCATTCAGGCAGTTAGTCACGCAAGTGGCGCAGGATTTCTTACGATGAAAGCCATGCTGGCCACTATTATTAAGTTCATGTTCTCGAAGCGAGACTGAAGGACTGTTCTTAAGCAGACGTTCGTTGACCCTGGAAAATATAGGGGTGTGGTTTATTAGGCGGTAGTTTGTAGGGGCATAGCGTGTGCCCTTTTTGCGAACGGGTATAATCACATAAGTTTTCCACTGTGACGGGAAGGTGCGACACTGAATGGATAACTTAGAGATGTTTGCTAACAAAATTGGGATATCGCCCTCACCTAATTCGAAGGCAGGGGGCCTGGGGCAGTGAACCAAGTCCCGAGCGGTAGCTACTTTTGTTTTTTGCTGACAGCTGGACTACGTCATTCGGAAGAAATACAACTGCTGAGTATGACTCTGTAGTCAAGTTAGGTTGACATGGGGTCGAGGGACTGTTGTAGCTTACCGCAGCCGATGCAAAGAGTTCACCGAAAGATTCTTCAATCTCCTGTAAGTCATTTACATCAGTGTTGCTTTGAATTATATGCGGGACTGGAGTAGCTGAGGACCCAGAAGACGTTCAACGTCTAAGCAGTTTTGCCAGTGCTGTGTTTGGGTTTGGCTGGTTTACAGCTTGCAGCTCCTGCTCCTTTCTTCTGTGGTTCAATACTAGTTCTATAGTTTTAGTGAATCGATTTGCTTATAGAAATAACAAAACATCTCTCGTCCTGGTTGAGGCCTGATAGATTTTAGCGAGCCTAAAGTTTATTCAGTCACAATAAGTCCCTCTGGGTGGCATTTTTGGAGTGTGGGAAGGAGTAATGATGTCAATGCAGTTTTGCAGGTTGGAGTATAACTGACCGGCGGCCGCTCGCAATTCTCTTGTTAGAAAAAATGAGTCCCAATTGGAATTATAAATTAGAATAGGTAGACGATTCCACTCAGCTCTGAAATATGGCCTTTGGTTGGGTGGGGATATCTATTCAGAAGGGGCAATATAAACGAAGAGCTAAAAGGAAGATTATCACATCCAGATAAATTAGCCTCAGTTGACGTGTGAACGTCTGGTAAACCTATCGTAAACATCAAGTCAAGAACACTGAGGTTTCTTGTTGGTTTAGTTGCATTTTGGGTCCAGCCGCCAAGTGAGTTGGCGCGGAAAGCGTGGGCCAGCATGTCAGGTGCACTTAAATCTCCAGCGGGAAACTTGAGAACTGTTAGGTCAGGAGCAGTGTCCATTGTTGTTATCATCAAAACGTCGTTTTGGCAAGAACTAGGGGGCAATAGATGCAGCCATCTGAAAGGCTTTCATTGTCCATCTCAGCTCTAACCCAAACGCAATCTTCCATTGTGTTTAGCATGGTATCCTGGCGCAAAGTAGCTGGTATAGATTGTTTGAAGTAGACAAGGCAGCCACCTGCACACTGGGCTTCATGGCTTTTTCTGAAGGATTTATAGCCGGGAATTATCATGACTTTGTCAGGAGTGTGACTATTGAGCCACGTTTTGGTGATAAGCATGAAATCCAAGCTTGACGAGAGTGTGAGAAGATGGATATATTTAATTTTCTTTAACATGGAGCATGCATTTATTAATATTACCGGAAATTTTCCTGAAGAGCCCATTCCACTGATTGCCGTCATGGTGAAAGAAGCTCGGTTTCTTGTTTAACGACCGTCTTGGGGAGAGTCACCTTTCTTAGTTTCAGCCAATTTTGTTTCATTTGGGTCTCCTTTTTTTGAGAAGTTTTGCATCATTTAATGGGTACTCGTCGGCCCAGGGCAGCATGACTGAAAGCGGACAATAGATGGTCTGTCAGGCGAGTTTGGCACGGGTGGTATACTCGTGAGCCCGGGTAATATAATCCTTCCACTTCACGTTCAGTCACACGGGACACTTCCGACTTGGTCATGTTTGCCACCCCATATTCAGTTATAGAGGGAGAGTAGGGTGGGCCATTAGCATGGGAGGTAAGGCGGATGGATGGGTAGTTTAGGGAAAAAATGTGTTTGGCAGAGGCGGCATAAAGTTGTGAAATGGGGGCTTGTTAGGGTATTAGGGAGATATTGGCAATCAGGGGGAGCCAGTAAACTTGATTCATAGTTCACACGGTTTTCGGGTTCGAAATACATGTTGTTCCGTTGTATGTTGGGTGGCGTCCATTGAGTTTGCTGTGGAACTAGGTGCAGCGCAATGGAGCGGTGCCTGGCTATATCCCAAGAAGGTGGCGGAGAGAGACGAGTTTGGCCAAATAGTTGTCTATGTAAGGGAAGCTGGGTATCTGTTTTGGGGTGTGAAAGGTGGAGACCAGAGGACTTGTAGGATCTAGTCTGCCTTTGATATCTTGGTGCGTATGAAGTTCCCGGGGTTGTTGGTTTGTTTACTAAAGTGGTGCTGAAATTTGGGTCAGCTTTTCTTGGTTGTGTGATACGAGGTGCGCGTTGTGGCCTCTTGGGCGTAAATAGCACCGGTAGCGTCCCTTTCGGTGATAAATTTGGGTTGCACTGGGCGGGTTGGGGTCTAGGGGCAAGAGGAACAATAAAATTAGATTTAGGGCTGGCAGTTGGAGTAGGCAAACTGGATGCTCTAAACATACTGACCGCCTCATTTGCAGACTTCCGCTGGGATTTTGAAGATGGGGTTTTAGATGACTGCAGTGAGGACTTGCACCCGGAAGTGGATGGTTCAAGGTGCAGTGTTTTGCGTGGAGTATGGATGGGGAGGAGGAGATTGACTTATTTAAGTCAACTTGAAGTTTAAGAGGGAGTTTTGGAGTTTGTGGTCGTGAACATGGGTTTAGTGGTGTAGGAGAATAATAATAATGATATTGTGTATTTCTCGATTAGCGAGAGGCATGTGCAAGGCATGACCAAATTTTTAAAAGGATGGTGCACAAGAAATGTAGATGATAGAAGTCAAATGGGATAAGCGGGTGGGAGCAATATTGAGCTATTGCAGAAGCTCACTGGAAAGTGAAATGAGAAGCTGCAAAGCAATGAAGAAAGTAAAAGTATGCCAGCGAAAAGCAAAAAATAGAAACTTAATTTTTAAAACCAAAAAGAGCTGCCTGGGACTGTTTGCAAGCAGCGGACTACGAGTCATTTCTTGTTTGATTGCATTATATGTGCTAATTGCTGGTGCACAAAATGGACGGAGCCCAACGGTGGATGTCGATATATGGCTAAAGGCACCAAAAATCGGGAGCGTTACGTAATGGACGGAAACGTTAAGCTGAAGAAACAACAAGCAGTGGTAATGTGATAAGTGAATGGAAGTGGTGAAAGACAGGCGGAACGTCAGGCAAATTGGATGAGACACGTAGTTGACAACAAATGGCCAAAAAAATGCTGAGAGCAGAGGAAGGTTGTCTCAAACTATCTAGAGGAAATTCGTGAAGCTTCGGATACGAAACTCCAAGGATTGTAATTATGTTTACATACGGATGGCGGTAAGTTGTACCAGGAGGCGCGTCAATTTAGAGAAGTTGTGTGTAGGAACACTCCTTAAATACACTAGCCAAGAATGTCCTCTATGCTGTCATTTACGTTGTCGCCTCTTTTGATCTTAGTCAGCGGTACGGGTGGGGAATACGAACTGCGCAAGCCATTCCGGAGAGAGCAGTAATCGTGGTTTTTCTCGATCGCAAAAATGCGAGTTAAGACATCTAGTGCGATAATCCGCGTAGTTACCGTTGACCGGGCCAGAACTCGAGCGCCAGTTCAGGCTAACAGATTCTTAACAGGAATGATAGGGTAGCAAATTTGGAATCGCCATTACGAGGATGAAAGCGTTAGCAGCGAGTTCGCTGCGGATGCGAGATATGAAATGCAAGAGAAAAGTAGTCTGGCTTGGGTGCCAAAAACGTTATTGACGCCACGAACGGGCCGTCTGACATTACGCGCATGACAGAACGATACTGGAAAATTCAAAATGTACTATAAAAATGCCTTGTATTAAAAAATCACGTTTGCGATCAATTTTAGTGCGGGATTTTTAGTTCGTTTGGCTGTGCCTTCTGCAAAGAATGGAGAAATAAAAAGAAAAGTAGTAATTTGTGGTTCACTGATAGCTTATAATGAACACTCATGATACAACGTTTCACTGACCATTTAGGTCTTCAAAAATCGTTCGCTTTATTAATCTTCGACCGTAACCACGACCCCGAGCGTCGGTGAACCAGTTCTTTATCACAAACTCGATAGTTTTGGTAGATACATATTCCTAACAGCATCTTTTTGGTGGGTAATATGGAATATTATTCAATCTTACTTATTACCGCTGATGTAAATCTCTGGTTCGCGATGGATGGTTTTTTGGCCGAACCCATACAGTTGCACCTCAGCGCCAAATCCTCACCTATCAGCGATGTCAGCATCCGTCGGAGAGTGGTGTCCAGGTGGCTTCAGATGCAGCGCTTCAGTGCATTAACCAATAGATAATGTACACCAAAATGGTGAAACTCACTGTCGCGTCATAGTTGTTAACATTGTTGAGCTCGGCTTCTAGCGTCGTCAAATATAGATCGGTGTTGGCGCGTGTAGGTCATCATTGGGTTGTCTGGCTACTAGAACGACGATGCATGTGAAGTCTCATGCTTGTAGACTCGATAGTAACCCACATGCTGTTGATGCCAGAGAGTATGAGTTCGAAGTAATCTATTAATGAGTTTATTTTGCAACGACTCACATCTGCATATGTTGGCATCAATTTGTAAAGGCCTGCTCTCCGCGAACCTAAACCGCAGTCATGGAAATAACATGTTTCCTAATAGGAGCTTGCTTATATCGAGCCACTCTGGTCTCCGAACCCTCAGGCCGGCTTATTGACGGTGCTAAATGGGGCGGGGAGCTAGTTGCTTCATTTGTACACAGTTGTCTCACCTGGAGGAAACCAATCTAATGTCAAGCACGGACCCAGAATAATTAAGCGCTGGCACGCGAGACTCTCGACGAATTCTTCAAGAGACCGCAGGTTCCTCAAAACTGATGTCTGAAGAAATTTGAATAGGAATTCCAAATAATTAACGTTAGGAAATAATATAACCTGCCTCTTTCCGGTTGAATATTGCTGGGAGAAGGCGTTCACCGGCACAATTTCGTCCGACGACCGGCCGGATTCAGCAATGAATTTTCTCTTAAACATCATGGCATCTTGAATGTACCCTAAAAGGGAAAATTAATAGATGAAACATGCCGCCATGGTACACTTCTGTGTAGTCATGAATTGGTATGTCGTTGGGCAGCTCGTCACCATGCGCCAACAGTAACTGGTATTGTGCAAATTTTGTTGTATGCGGCCACGAACTCTGTCGCTATCCACCAGTCAACTGTTGTAAAGTACAGCAACAGAGCCATCTACGAAAAACGTCACAACTAAATATATCTAAAATAATGGGTTGTCAACCCTTAGACGATAATAAATTAAGATAAAGAGAAAAAAAGCATTTAGTTTGCAAAACTGCCTAATAAATGAATAACAACAGAACTTCTTTGAGATAAAAAACGAAAACATTTACAAGTTACATCAACAAGGGGATAACACCGGTGATAACAAAATAACAACGAGGGGTTACGTACACACATGCATGTACGTCAAAATCGTTTGGTGAAATACGTTATTCCACAAAACACCATTTACCACTACAAATTTTAGGCTTATAACTGTGCGAACTCTAAATCACACTACGAGTTACTTTTTCAACGCACAACGCTCCTAATTAATAATATATACATACATATTATCTATGTACAAACATTAAGTTATGTGCATAGGATTATATACCATCTGAAAACGATATGCCATAACAAAGTGCACGTCTTCCGTAAAAATATACCAAGAGACCAAAATGACCACCGATAACAATGCTGATCAACCCTAAGCAGCAAAACGCACATTGGACAAAGCTCGACGGAAGATAAAGAAGGGGCAACATGTCCGCGCCATAGAAAAACTAACTTGAGTAAAAGATTGGCCATGATGTGTGCCGCATCCCTCAGAGTAAATCCACGAAAAATGGGCACTAATTTACTCCTGGCACAGTTATAGAAACGACTGCATAACTTTTTCCTAGGAAAAGCGTACCTTTCTGTGCCCTGCTGGTTCTGGATCCCAAAAAAGTATGGGCTCAATACCACTTGGGCATGTTACATGCCTCCAATATGGTTTCTTTGACCTTTTCCAGTGGTTGACGGTTTGCAATATTGAAAATTACAGCATTGTATCTGTTTCGGGAGCGTTTAAGTGATGCAGCAGACACCGGATCAATGGATCGACTAGCCCCAGCAAGGTAGGGAAAGGAGGGGTTTTACGAAACCTCGATGAGGTGGGAGATGGTAGGCAGCTTGGTGATCGCTGCCTCAGCTGTAGTCAGCTGGGCAACAGCGCTGATCAGTCGTTTCTCCAAGTCTTAAAATCTCTCGTTTATTTCATGAAATACATCAACTAACTTTACCGAGCAGTTTCCTATTTGCGATTTAGGCGCAGATCGTGACCCACCTGTTCTCTTGGCAGTAACGTTTGCATGGTTTTCCTGCGGCATGGTGTTGAAAATAATTCGAGTGAGAAAAACGGACTATGTAAAAGAGACAAAAGTGGCCCACAAGCAATATGCAGAAAAATTTGTGGAACTTTTCTAAACAAAACACAAGGGTTTCTACCAAACGATAAGTATGTAAACTGGTTAAAGCCAGGAAAACGAATTCAGCAAAATTTCAAACCGCACGCTGACCCACTCGGACAGGCCGTCTGGCTGCGCCGGTTTACGCTTTTAGGGGCTGCGACATTCTGTCTCCGTTTTATTCAATCCATTGAATTTAGGCACTGTGCCGGCCAACTAGAAGATCCCGGAATCATAAAGTTGCATTTAGCGGCAAACATTTAAAATAAAAGAAAGTAATTCCATTTGAGCGTTGCGAGCGTTGACTCTCCTTTCTTAGTTGTCTGGTGGCCCTGTAAATCCAAACCATTCATCAGCCACCCTACCTAGAGGAAAGTAACATGAGATCAGCAGCAATTTTGGGACAGCTAGAGTGAATGGGGAAAATTGTTGCAGATACTCCATGCGTAAGCATAACACATCCCCTCCCGCCGTTGTGCGTGCATTCTTTCCTGCATGCAATGGGTCAAACTCTCTGTAATAGCTGCATTTTGATCATCTTTGAACTTCTCCATAACAACTACAGCCATCAAGCCGTAGGTCCTCGTCAATAATTCACCCACTTACTTCCCAGAATGCAAACACTAGTACATGGTGATTTAGTAGCCTCTGCCTGCGACCCAATTCCCTCGGGCTAAGCTTCCGACTGACGCATTCCTTTTCTAGCCCCTCAGATGCTTCAGTTGTGGGTTCCTGATATTGGCCGGACAGGCCAGTCTCGTTCAGCGAATTACTGACTGGGTACCTCCCTAGACCTTCCGCCAACTCCTCTTGGATGCCGGCTCTCGGAAGAAAAAACAGAGTTCCGGTTTTGGGAGCTGGACTTGGTGGCGTGCGCGCTACTGCATTTGCCCAGTTTCCGTCTCGTTGCCACTTAACAATCTCGGGGTGAGTATGTTAGCGTTTCTTCGGTTCCAGTTGATGGGCCACTATCGCGTCCACCTTTGGATCATCTCCCAGATCCCTCGTTGGTTGCCGCGCCAGTAAAGGGACCGGACTTCTTGGGCGTTTATTTAACTTTGAGGTCATCCTTCATTGTTGTTTGGACGGAGGTTTCCTTTTGCCGGCAGTCACTGTTACCTTTGGCCTTTAATTACAGATGGGTTCATTCGTTTGCCTATATAGGCGGGATATTGGGATTCAGAGATCCTACTCCCCCGCAGTAGGTCATGCTTTACACGTTGACCTGCTGCCACGGAAGTGCTCATTTGGGGTATTAAATATGCCTCATCTAGCTTTGTGCTGCGTGCAAGCCGCTGGTCCTGGCAACAGGTCCTCGTTTTGGATGCTATCAACCACTGCTAGGAAAGGTCGAGGGTAGTGTACTCCCGCTTCCCCATATACCAGTTCTGTGACATTCTCATTTGATTCCTACCCGCTTTTTACAAAACACTGTGAAAAGTTGATTTCCCTTGGAATTTTTCATTTACACAACTATCGATCACCCATTCCACTTGAATATATAAAGGAACTCATTTTCTTATGCGCCAAGAACATTCCTTTTAGTTAGGATGGGCAAAAATGTAACCGAATTGATAGTGTGTCTCTGATAACCCTTTGGTCCAAGCTCGGCGGGGGTGCTTTGGGATAGGATAGATTAAAACGTCTTCGATAAAATTTTAAAAGTATGTATTCCTAAACGTGGCGGCGATGATACATTTACATTTCTTCTGAGGATCATTCCGTACTTTATATCAACATCGAATTCTACCGATCCCAATCTTTCTGTTTCTCTCAGAGAGAAAAATGACAACTGCTTGACTTTTCAGATCTTGTTAACCAGACGTCCGGGTGTAATGATGAATCGCAACATCTACCGTAAACCAATTGAGCTGTGGGTTACTAACAGCTCTCCAGTTTCGGGCCAGTGGCTTATAGGGAGGACTAGTTCCAACTCTCATCCACAAAGCAGACAATCCGCAGCCACGGTGAAGTGCAAAACGATGAATGAACAAGGCAACCATCTTTAATGAACAGCATCAGAGGCGAAAGAAGCCATACGAAAACCGATCCTTGCAGAAATGAAGCAGGCCGTGGTCGCCTATACACTCGGAGGTGACCAAGTGTTTAGCCAAATTAATAAAAGTTTTAAATAGGCCACCAGACATACGCACCCAGCAGCGCAAGGGCGTCTACTGCTAGCCATCAGAATCACTCAAGCCGTCTTAATTCTCCCGGTGTTTCATACGTCGTCCATCAGTTTATCTGCAGTTGTGGTAGCGCACGCATTGAGAAAAATGATCATTGCCTGACCTCAATTGTCTTGGCACACGCTGAAATTGTTGCCAACCGCGATGATGCGATTCGTTGGCCTTACACACCGAAGCAAAATCTCCGGTCTCTTCCATCGTAAAGCACCTGGTATCTTCGGGCCTCAACGTTGAAATGACCCGATCTTTCAAAGTACTGGTGCGCAACGCAAGCCTCGAATCCCTGGCGTTCATTAAGGCTCTGCTTGTCGCCCAGAGTTTTGCGTACAGAAGCGGTTGACTCTGAGTGTTAGTCATCTTTGGCACTAACTGAAATGACTTCTTGTTGCTTGCTACCCTACGTTATCCGTTAACGAATACGAGAAACTTTCCGTCTACCTCACTCTACTGCATTCTTCACAAATTACCGTCTACAAATTGTAACGTGATAAGTTAAAGGCGGAAAAGTGCAAACGAGACGCTTTCGTCTACTTTCTGTCATAAGGATGTTGATAAAAGAGACTCCTTTAAAATCCCGCAGACCTGATGAATCTAACTTCGGACCACTGGCTTACGTTGCTAATCAAATGTTTAAACGAATTATATCCCGGTATTCGACTTTCTGCTCGAATGTTCTCCTTGGTCATGATTTTTCGAGGCTCAGTGCGAAAGTTTAAATAAATTTCAACCTTGACAGGCCCTCTTTTTTGATCGATGGGTTAACGTCCACCGGCGTTGCCTGCTTGCAAAATTATCCATTGGGTGAAGGCCAACTGTCAAAAATCCAGGGGCCATTCTGAAGAAGTCAAACTTTTATCCCAAGTGAAATCCAACACGTGGTAACAGGAAGCTATCCATCCAGTGAGGTGTTCGCAATGGCCATTATGAAGTAAAAGTGTACGGTTGCCGTCTTCAGTCAAACGGTGAATTTTTGCGCTTATCCTGATGCTTTCCGGCCACCGGGAATTTATGTTGTTGCCAATAAAATGGCATTATACAGTACCTTTAGTATTTTACACTTGCAGAGTGCCTATTTCGAGGCGCCCAAATGCAACGAGAAGAGGTTCTTTACCGATTTGAGGTATGTAGTGAGCGATATCAACTGCAGAAAATCCGAGCTGGAGTGATCAGATGGAGTGGGCTATATTCAGCGAGCGATTAACCACGTCATTAAGACCGCAGAAAAGCAGCGGTAGCGTAGACAGCGTTTGTAATTTTTCGTCTTGCAAGCGTTCTCTCTAAATATACTACAAACTACTGGCGGTGGCGCTCTGACGTGGCGGGATAAGGTCATTGTTCCCTGTCGTGTTCCACTGGTTAGGCCAGGCCTACCAGAAGAGGCCCGTGAAACGATCAGCAGTTAACCAACTCCTCTGGAACATCTCAGTTTACTTGCAGATTGTTCTTAGTTTTTCGAAGGCGGCGGTCCACCCTCGAATAGAAATTCTTACTCCGGGCTGAGCGACCAAGTTGTAAAATAGGCCAGATGAAAACGGAAAAAAATTATCCTCTTGCAAGCATTTCTTACTCTTGACCAATTAACAAATGCGACCATACACCGTGCCCATATGCTTGTTCCCCCAGTGACTACCGCTATTACCCTTCCTGCCCGATTCATTTTTATTCTCAGGGGTTGAATTCGTCCATTTTTGTGCTAGTAACACTGGAACATTTCCTGCTCCTGTTCTCTCGCCCTCTCCTTCGGATAGCATCCACACCTCACCGAACACGCATTCATCTGCAGATGCATTGCTTTGCCCTCGACGCCCCTTCAATTTGTAAACAGTGGTGTGTATCGGAAAACAGCGTTGTTGAGCCCTTGTGCTGGAGACCCGGGCCATCAATGCGCGTTGTATCCCAGAAATTGGCACTCAACACTCCAGCTCCCTTATCCGGCTGACATCCCTAGATATTTCCTCCATGAAATTTTATCGGCGCCTTTCTGGGGACCTCGTGGCTGAAGCTTCTGCTTTTGCTGCTGTTCGTGTGGCTCCCGCTGAGGAGACTGGGGTTGAACGTTTTGGTTACACCCGCACGCGCAGTGGAACAGAGGTTCATAAAGAGTGAATAACCACTGCTCTGATAGACAAATCGTGTTTGTTGCTTTAGCCTATGCGCCAACAGATTGCAGTTTACATTCAGTCAAGGACGATTTCTATCAAAAGCCTCACGACCCCTTAAGGACAGCAAGGCGGAGTGATACTCTGATTTGCGCGGTATGCGTGATTCCTAGGGTAGGTCGGCTACTCTCGAATAAAGCAACTCTTAGAGGTCCATTTGGTCTTCATTCCTATCGTTCTGAAAACGTAGAGCAGTTGCTGGCTTTTGGTTCGGAACATCAGTTGTTTCTCGCCAGCACTAACTTTGGGCTTTCAGGTCACCGCTACGCGTCCTGTCCAGCAAATGCTGATACCAAGTCGATGGCACCCCTACAAGCTGCTGGTGGCGGGGCCGTCTTCAAGATTGCCGATCGTACCATAGTGCTCTCTCCGACCCCGATCACACGTCAGTAGGCACTTGGATGTCCACATACATTAGTAGACGCTCAAAACGCATACTGCAGTGACAGTTAGATAACAAAAGGGCTATCTGATCCAACCCGTCTTTCAACTTTTTGAAGCGTGCCGGCCGAAATGGTAGGATTGCCTCCACCTCAAGATGCCACTGAATGCCAGCCGCTTTTAGAGAACATCATTCATTCTGCCGATTTGGTGATTTGTCGCCTGATCCGTCGTGTTGCAATGCCACAGATTTATGGAAAGACTGTTTATTCATGATACACGCCAGTCTCTCCCGACTGGTAGCAAGTATAATATAGCGCGGCTCGTAAGGAAACATGAAGTCAGCGCAAGCACGCGCAGGGATCGAGAGATCCGGTAGTCTCAACGAGCTTCAAGGATGGAAATCGCTGCCACCAAGTTAAATTCCCACTGACCAGTTCACCTGATCCGAACAACCAATGGGAAGCACTGAGTCCGTAAATACTGTATGTGCTTTGCAGTTTCATAATGCGAGGTGCTTCTTCTGGCGAGAGTCTGCGTCTGCACGCGCCTTTTGTGGTTTTGGGTTGGATGCAAAAAAGTACCCCGGGAGCCTGGTCACACCCGGCAGAGTTGTTTGGGGATAACATCAAGTCATGAAACGCGAAAGCCAGATCAGCTTTGGCAAATCTACGACACCAGTGGCGACTCCATGAAATCCGGCTTTCCATCAGAGAAAAGTTGTGCGGTGCTACAGTTTGCAGCCTTCTGATTTACGATTGCAAGACTTGGCCAATACGCGCTTAGGATGTTCAACAACCTTCTGTTTTTGGGACCGATTTTTCCAAAGCACTGTGTAAGTGTGGTTTGAAAATCCCGTGATCGATGACAAGGAGCGTCGTTGTGTGCTGGGTGCACAGTCATCTTCTAACCGAACTAATAGCCTCTGTGGCTTACAAAAAGATTGCATATGTTTGCCCATCGTCAGCCTTGTGTGCTTTTTTTGCTCTGGCTTGGCCTACATGGAAGAGGCGATGCTATATAGGACTATGGATTCGTTCCTCCGGATAGCTTGTTTATTCTAACGTTGATCGCTTAGTGCGGTTGCCATTTGCGCGTTGCCCTCACATGATCCGGGTAAGTATACTCAACCTCTTGCCTTTCTGGACTGCCCTTTCCTTGCACCCTCAGAGCGTTTTGGCCGTCATTAACGCTGTCATACAGGGCCAATTAAGGATGGCGCACAAGTGGCCAAAAGGGATAAGGGCAAGCGAACATCATACGAGATCTGCGCTTTTAATGCGGCGGTTAGTCTATGATTGGGTGCAGATATTTGATGAAGTCAGTTTAGGCTTTGGCCTTGGATGGTGCTTCCCGACTTACTGGTTGTGGACCAAGAGATGAGGGCCGTTAATGAATGTAAGTGCTGAGATATATGAATTAGAACGACCGTCGGTGATGTGAATGCTGTGTAGCCTGTCTGTGGCAACAGCTCTCCTTGAGGAAGCATCAAATAAAAGCAACAGCCAAAATCCGAGTGATGAAATCCAAATATTCAGTTGTTTTAGGAATGTTATTATTATTGCCGTTATTAGTTTCACACGCACTTTATATAATTCCATCCGTAGTCATTTGCGATGGCACTGTGCACGTTTTGAAGGCGGTGGCACATATATGGCCGCAGGTAAGAGAGTGGGGCTTTTTCTGGTACCTCAGGTTCAGCAGGATGGCATTGGTTTGTTCCCTGGGCTGGGCAATTTGATCGCAAACGTATCATCACCTATCGAGGTGACTTCGTCGGTGCTGTGATATGACGAGCGTCTGGTTGCTGTCGACGGCTTAAATGGGTCAGTCTTCTAGTCGGTGTTGATTGGCTGCTCCTGGTAAGGTCGAGATGTTGCCCCGTTGCTTTGTTCACTTTCGTCTATTGTTGACATGTTGTGGGCTGAATCAGCGTCCGTTTCGACTGGCTTGTATTGATTGTTCCTTCGATCTGATCGATAGGTATACGTGGTCTGGATCGACGTGCATGTTTGTCGACCTTTCTGAGGACTGCCAAGCTTCGAGAAACCCCCTCGAATGCTTTGTTTTACTCTGGGCGACGATGCTCACGTTTTCGAAGTTGAACTTGTAATCTTCCCGGTTTTTGTGAACTGAAATTAGAGAGACCGGATCGTGCCCTTTTTTGCTAATTGGTGCTCATGGATCCGTGTCCCAGAGGCGTGGAAATCACAAGACTATTCGGTAGACACATGGTGCCTATGATGATTTCGGATGCGCACAGAGGGCTACAGAATTACGCAGAATTAATTAAAGAGGAGGAAGAAAAATGCAGATCTGTAATAGTTAAACAGAGAATAGGACAAATTGAGGCAGCCATATATCGTCGTACAAAAAGCACTAAGACTAAAAGGAGGGCCTCAGTCACCAAGAAAATCAAAAGATTGACTTACATTAAGAAAACTACACAGTGCAACGTATGGATTAAAAATCTGTCACATCGGGCTATCACCAATGAAGAAAAAGGACAACTAATCAAAAGAATAAACTTCAGTGTTCAAGACGCTTATAAGAAGGCGTACCTGGCTGAATTAGAACATACACTCATGGTCATCGGAATCTCTGACGAAACAGAACAGAAAATCCAACAACCAATCGCCTCGGCACCGACACGCAACGCACAAACGACAATGATCTGGAAACCAGAAGAAAGAGCCCTACAACAACTGAAAGAATGACTGTATATAATTATTCTTCCGGCAGACAAGGGACGGGTCACAGTCATTATAGACAAGACAGAGTAAACTGAAAAGCAAAAATATTGCTGCAAGATACGTCGACTTATCGAGAAATCAATGACGATCTAACCCAAAGGCTTGCGGCGAAAAGCAGCGCAACACCGAAACGATTACAAGAACTACGTCAGGTAAGCAAGGAAGAGCGGTGGAGGATGAAGGCCAATGACCCAAACATTGTACAATTCTACGGACTACCAAAAGTTCACCACCGGGAACGCCAACATAAAATGTGGCCAAAAACCTATGGAGGCGATTGAAACCGCTCATCGCTGGATATGAACATTCAATCAACAACTCCCTGCAAATCCTGAAAAAGCTTTACGGGACAAACATCAAAAAAGAATAAATACTGATTTCCTTCGACGTCTTGTTCCTTTTCACATCAGTACATCTAGATTTGGCAACACAGACACCGCAGTAACTTTTAGAACATCAATGGGGCGAACAACTAAGGCCGAACAGTGTATGCGAAGTATTAGAATTATGTCTGTGAACCTACTTCAAGTTCTAAGGTGCATGTTACGAACAAGTGAAGGGGGCCCCACTGAGCTCATCATTTATATCTAGCTCCATCAGCAAGGCGATAATAATTTACACTATGCAGCTGGCCACGTCCTACTTACGCAGCAGCAATTAGGAGTCCTGCTTTCTGAAGGAGTTTATGGCATTCGATGCTCTCAATCAGCTGCAAACAGGCCCTCTAGGAAAATTATACATGATAGCTGCCGCCCAACCTTAAACCCACTTGCCAAGTATGAGCTGATACTGTTCATCCGGTGTGCGGATATGCGGAACGTACACTGGCGGTCAAAGCGTCCGTGATCTGAGCTTCACATCTGGCATGCACCTTCTTGGCCCTGGGAACGTATTTATATGGGTTGCGCCGGACATATGAACAGTGGCTACTTTTTAGCCGTCGATGATTCTACCTTGAAACTATTCAAAATGACCCAATCGCCCACAGCAACTACAGTAGTGAAACTTCGTAATCTTTCTGCCCGGACTGTTGTGCCAGCAATTGTTGTCAAAACAGCGGTGTACAATTTAGATCGGTGGAGTTTTAATAGTTTTGAAGTAGCATAGGTTCAAAGTGCTTGTTGAGTTCTGTGTATCATCCACAGTCACAGGCGGGTGCAGAACAGTTTGCGGATAGATTCAACTGTGCTTTTCAAAGTTTACAAGGGAATGGAAGCCTCACATTCGCATTAACTACCTGCCTATGGACATTTCAAAGTCTAAATTATCCGCAAAAGAGGGGAAATCACCTGCCGTACCGCCCATTTAACAACTATGAGAGAGCACCAGTGGGCCTTCGGGTTCATTAATCACCTTACGTGCATTGGGCTTCCACTGACCAGTATTGATAATGATAATGATAATGATAATGTATATTACTCGATTTGCGAGATGCATGCGCAAGGCAAGATCAAAATTAGGCCAAGAAACCACAGTGAAGACATGGAAAACGGAAACCAAACATACAATGCAATGTGGTTTCGCTCACAACATCATTCCAGGCAATGTGGTTTCCCGAGCAGGGTCTATAACTCAAAGCTAGGTGATGGATCGCAAAGATTTTTCTGTGGCTGATTTCCAGTCCTGCACTGTGAGTTACATTTTTTGAATGCAGCAAAGGTGCGTATCGCGGGCGCAAAATATGGCAGGAGGACAATGGCTGTCGCCGCCTGTTGGCCGGAGTACTCGACAATCAAGAGTTATATGGTGGAGATGAGGATCACTGTGGATGCGATAATGGAATAGAGATGAGCGAAAACTAGACTGCATATCAAAAAAGGCAATATAAAACTCGAAAAATCCGGAGACACAGACCGTTTGGCAAAGAGAGCGGCGACAATGGATGGGAACTGTGCGATCGTAATATTAATAAATTAGGTTTGTTTCGATCAATTTTGGGTTCATAAATTTCGGCTTGGTCTAGAGATGAAGGTGGCGTTGTAGAAGAAGGAAAACCGGAGTCAAATGAGTCAATGTCTGTTGGACTCGTGTGAAGAACTGTTACCAGGAGCATCGGTCTATTGCCAAATTCCGAAAATGAGAATAGTGGTTGATGAAAATCGACGGTCTTCAGTTGTTTTCGGGTGTCAATATGCATTGTAAACGTCAGTTTATATCAGACGCCAATGAAAATGCTGACCATTCGTGAGTCCGTTTCGTATGGATTTATTAGAAGAATTTTGGGAAGGATCAAAAGGCAGCCAGTACAAAGTGGTGCACGTGAACTAATGAGCTACAGTGCTGTTTACCACAACAGTGCTCATGGGTGGGGCTGATCAGCAAAATTTGCGACTGCTTCCAAAACCCACAGCCTTTACTACTCACATAGAATTCCCATCAATTTCATCGTAATCGTCCAGCGCTAAATAGCAGGGCCAGGTCCGCTGAATGCCGCGGCTCCCCAAGTTATATGTGAGCAAGACAGATGGTGGACTTACAAAGGCGATAAATGATAACAGCGTTGCAGTAGCCCACGCACGGAACCAAGCCCAGCCGCAAACGAAAGCGCTGTATCAATCATTTTGATTTATCAGAAGACGATGGCAAAATCGCTTTAGTTCATCGGTCGCTGGCATATAATTGTTTCAACCCAGCTAGTTGTTCGGCCATTCTGGCGGCAACCACGAATACGTGAGACATACGTTCGCTGTATATATTGCCATTCTACGTTTCCACGCCATCTGTTGGCCTCCACACGGCTTCTTTCATTGCTCAGGAGGAACACAAAATAGGGCACGATATGGAGACGAGTATTCGTCATACGCAACACGTCACCCAACCAACCCAGTCTACTAAGTTTCATACGCTGAAACAAGCTATTCTCAGAAATGGCACCCAACACCAGATTCCAAACTTCGACATTACTCACCCGGTCACTCCATCCAATTCTAGCCAAACTACATAGATATCGGTGGTTGAAGACCTCTTAGCGACGAACATCACCCGCACGCATTCTCCATGTCTCGCAACCGTACAATAGAACTGAACGCAGAGTACACACGACCTTCTAACTTCAGTGAAATATCAAGCCGAAGCCACAAATGCTTCATTTCAGCGTAGGCTGCTCAAGCCTTGGATATACGCGTATTTATCTTCACTCCCGAGCTACCACCGTCCGATAAGCAGCTACCAAAGTAAGAGAAACGGTTTTAAATCGTTGGTTTCTGTGCATCTAGCATCAAATTCGGCACCGCTGTCGTCCAGTCCTGCAACAGCACTTTGCACTTTGAATTAGAACAAGAATGGAGAGATAGGATACCCTTGTCGAACGCCACTAGTCACTTCGAACGAACTTAACAGTTCACCGTATGCGGTTCACCGCGTTCATAAGTATACGAGCACAAAGCTTGCACAAGATTTGCGAACTTCGTTGGCACGCCCTTCCAGTGGAGAGCACTGAATAGTGCCGGTCAATCCACTGGTTCGAAAGCACCTTTCAGGTTGAGAAAGAAAACGATCTGAAGGCGGCGGTGCGTGTGGCGCGTTTCGAGTATTTGGCGGGGGGTGAACGACCTGGACGCAATCCGGCCTGTTGTTCGCGGATATTACACTTCCAACTCGGTGTCAAACGGCGCAGCACATCGAAGCCAATTCTTTATTACATATCGGAATAAAGCTAATTCCCCGTGATTGCTGGAGTCACTCCGTGTACCCTGCTTCTTGAAGACGGGCCCAATAATTTCTTGGCCACATTATGACGGAACAGGTTCCTTTTTCTGAATATCAGGAAATAAGCGCTTTCATCAGGGTTTCAGATTCTCTACCCATTATGAACGGAACTCGGAAAAGTTCGTCGGGACAAGTTGCGAAAGCGAATAAAGTAGTGAGGCTGTCACACAGAACTCTGAAGTTGAAAGAAAGAAAACTAAATTTTTGGAACCCACTTCAAACGCATTCTAGAGTATTGATCTCTAGTCTGCTCTCTCTTGAGACGATGGGACATAGTAACACTTGAAAACATCCAGCATGCATTTACCAAGCAGCTGATTGGCTACTCTGCAAGCCTAACATACATGCAACGCTGTGATTTGCTGAAATTAGGTCCCATGTGGCTACGACGCACAAGAGTAAAACTGGTACGCTTTAGCAATAATATCAGATATACTCACCTGAGGATGAAGTTTAGAAAATCAGATTAGGTTTCTGGAAAACGCATTGATGTCAGCATTTCCATCAGTGTGGAAAAGGTGTGGAAAAAGGTACATCTCCCTAATCATATCACCACATGAAAACCCCAAACTAAGAAGACATCTTGATTTCTTTTTTCTCACTCCTCATCGATGTCTCCCTGTTCACTTGAGACACTGGAATTTCTGTCTCCTCGACAAGCGCAGTCCCTAGTGCAGCTCCCTAGGATCCTCCATTGCATTTATTTCTCTTTGATATCATTTTAAGCCATTTCCATAAAGAAAGAAAATCATACAGCCAACCACATTGCCTCTCCCACCAATAACTTCAAACTGAGCTTCGACATTATCGCATGCCACTTATTTGCAGGCACTTTCACCCTGGCGGCACCTTAGCATTTATTCTGCCTGAAAAATGCCTATCTTTCAATAATCTGGCTTCGTAGCTTTAAACCTTATTGTTCTAACTGCATTTAAGGTTGCTCACCAAAACTCTCTCTTATCCAGTGATCTAACTAATACCAACACTGTCGCTTAAACGGTGGGACAACCCTACTTGGTTACCGTCTTGGAATATAAACGTTCGCTAACGTCACCACTTCTTACTTTTCACCATTGTCGGACCATTTCTTGTGCTTCAAAGGCACGGTATCTTCGAGTGGAATACATTTCATGAATTTGATCAGCCCCCAGCCCACCTGTCTTTTCAGGCCCGTTCATTATATCCACGGATGTTGTTCCCTGTCCGATCCCCACATTCCGGTTCATTTCGCTTTGCGCATATCGTAGATGATACACACACTAGGTTAGCCTGTCCACCTATTTATACAAGCCCCAAAAGAAACCCCCGGGATTGTTCGCACAATCAGCCACCCCCTATATTTTGGGTTGCACTATACGTTCTAGTAACTTCCTTACTGTGCCGCTCGTAAGATTGGTCGCTTTTTAATCCGCAGCTGGCAGCCAGGCCAGACCGCTGGTTGTTTTCCTCTCTTCTGGGCCGTACAGTTCCGCATGAGTGAAAACACATATCATGATCTGGCTACCGCGGTTTCAGCTCGCTTGGGATTATCCACTCCTGGAAAAATGACGTTTCGCTTGCCATACACAAACCATATTCGCCTTCCTTTCCTCACCTTTCGAGTTTACTAGAGTTATCACAATTGCGCGGGGTGCGATCATATCCACTGCTTTGGCCGGCGCACATCCGGTGGGCAGCCCAGCTGCAGCGATGTGCGGATGCAAATATGTTTTTGGATTACGCCTCACGTTTTCACTCGTCGACGGCGTTTATTTGGTTGGGTGGCCAGCACACAGTCGGCTCTACCCACTAGCAATGTTGTGGTAAGCAGGCCCCTAGACCCTATATTCACGTACACCATTTTTACTGGCTTACTCGCATTACTTCCCACAGCTCCTTCGCCAAAACCATACAAAACGGATTCACGGAGGAAGCATTTTTATTGGTGTCCGATATAAACTGACGTTCAAAATGAATCTCGACACTCCTCATGAAAGTGGCAGAGGACCGTCATTTCTCCTTAAACTTTATTCTAGTCTACGAAATTTAGCAACACAGTGCTGTTCCTAGCAACTCTTCCCCACAAGAGTTCATCGGACATAACCTGATTTGATTCCGGTTTCCCTTCCTTTATTTCCAACCTCACCTCCATCACTGGGCCTAGATAAACTTCATGAAGTCAAACTTACCCAAAACGAACCTCATGGATCAGACATACGGACACATGATTTCTTTCCCAAGCTGCCGTCTTCCTTGCCCAACGGACTGTGCTTCAAAGTTTTGTGCTTTATGCTGCTACTGTCCGTTCAATATACTGCTCACCAGACTCGGCATTTCATGAGAAGCTGCCTCTAAATTTGCCGTTGCTTGATTTATCGAACATTATTCTTACTGGACAGCATCCAAACTACCAAATCCAATTCGGGTTTATCCCTAAATTTAGGGATACGTAGTACCTTGAGGGACGTTCCTATGGTGTTTCGATTCATTTCGGCCTGCTACTTGTATGTGGCTGCCTACGACATGCGCATCGCTCACTCCAGACGGTACTGACGAGAAGATTTTGTTGGACTCAAATACACTGAGTCGAACTTTTTAATATTTATGCCATTGCCAAACATATAACCTGATTTACGTATATTACCTGTTGTGTGGGCCTTTGAACATTTTGCAAGTGAGTTCTTAAATTTGCTAAATATTTTTCACCTTGAGTCAATATCATCGCACGCCATGATCATGCAAACTGCATGCACTTGGTAATATCTAAGAAATAAAATATTGTTATTATAAATAATATTGTTCATCAACGACGATAGCCTGAAGTCAAGAAAGTCGGAGCAAGAATGAAAATATTCATGGCAATCACCGGACACAGAAAACCTAATGCGCGGGAAAAAGTATCCGGATAAAAACATATGAAATCGATAGGGGACAGATTGGGCCCAGTTGGTCAATGCACGGTGAACGTTGTTTCAGGAAATATGAATAACGGTTTCAAGCCATGAAGTACCAGGTGAGAAGGAGTTGTGAATGCGAGAACGAATGTGCCTTTTTATATATTCGGAAGCCGCACTCGGCAAGGCCCTTGCACCCAAGTAAATACAGAAGACCCAAGCAAACAACCAAATGCAAGCACTGTATTGCAAATACCGTGAAGCCGACGTAACATACATGAGATAGTAAATTCTCAGAAAAGCCATGCCAAAGCAATGTCAAGTGATCGAAGCTACTCGAAAACGATGACTCTCGAAAGCAGCAGCGCGAGATAAAACAAGCGCAATCAACCAAATGTCACAAGATTGATATCGAGCGTAAAGCAAGATCTCAGATTCAATGGCGTACGATTACCATTACCATTAGGTTTCCAAAATCTCCACGGGACCGTAACTCTACCATCCCCAAGACACTAGCACCTACCATGTTCGCAGTTGTGATGTTGATCTTTTGCATCCATTGCATCTTTCTATCAAAGCAATACCAATAAGTACTAGGAAACAGAAGATGGAAAATGGACGAGCTAAAGGACAATGCAAATTTTGCCCACTGAAATACGAGTATTGTAGTGAGAACGCAAAGTGAAGGGGAATAAATAGGGGGAATAAAGAAAACAGCAAACAATCAGATAGCCGACTGTCATAAAATTGGTGAATGAAAGAGGAATATAAAAATGAGACAAAAGACCGCTGGCACCAAACTGAGCTCACGAATTTTGAGAGAAAATTGAAAGGAACCGCCGCCAAAGTAACAACACAAAGATAAACCATTTTGGACCACCTGACGTCCGCGCCAAAAATGCAAAAGGGAAGTAATGAACGCGAGGGAACACATTTGAAAGATAAAGATGGGGAAGGATAAGAAAAATGAGGGTGAACATAAGACGAAAATGAAAATGATCTGAGAGCTTCCCCTAAAGCATACAAGAACATAAATGCGCAACCGAATAACCAAGTCACATTTGTACACTGAGAAGCAAAATGAATCCCGACAGACCACGTTTAGGACCTCCCGCGGACATAAAATTGCCTGGTATCTTGATCAGAGAGCAGTAGCAGCCGGTAACTGTCGCGGGGTTTAGACCATCCATTATCCTTTCTTCTGCCATCTTCTTTCTCTCTTCCTTCCTCTTTCTCTGCAAGGGACATTTTTGCTTCCATACTCACCTTTTTCCCTCTTTTCGCTGGTTCTGCCCAGGGCAAGGAAGGCATGAAAGAGCTCACTGCTGGATATCGTTGTTGCACAAAAGACTTTTATGTTTTGTGCAGTTAATCGTTGGAACACGGCAGAGCGAGTGCTATCTAGTGATACTGACCAGGCGGCTTAAAGCAGGCAGTTACAGGCTAAGATCGGCCTTAAGCAAGTTGTAAGCAATGAGCGACCAACGCGTATGGACGCTTCGTTCTATTTTTTGAGTTCCAGACATTGTCCTGGATCAGATTCTTATCAAGGGATCGAATCAAAACCACATTGGTGATAGACGTAGTCTGAAGGCCACGGCATGGAACTGAGTGGCAAACCTCCGAATAGAAATCACAGACTCAAAAACTGCGGCTTCAAGGCCTGACACCCCTGAAAACAGGTCACAGCAAATAATTTCTGATCTGTAAGACCGATTGTCTAAACGCGGATGTCGCATAACGTTTGCTTGCCCCTTACCGTTTTGACGGCTTGTGTGTAACTCTTACTCGGCTCTGCACGACCGCAATATTGACAACCCCAACAGTCGGCTGATGCAGCGTGAAGAGAGTCGGTTTCGGTGGAAGTTTGAGTATATTTTAAAGGGAGCGTCCGAGCCCAGCGTCCAAGCCCAGCATCCGTGACCAACGCGCAAACAGTGGCCGCGCTAGTTGGAGAACGTTGGGTTAAACAAACGAGCCGGAGGAACGAAATCCATGTTCCACTATAGATCTGACCTTATCCGACGAGAACATCCTTTGAGAGCTACTGCATTCTGAAAATGTCCGCCTCAAACCAAGCATCTAACGCTCCGTGGCATTTAGGAATTTTGAGAGTTGAATATTTCAAGTAGCCCATTTCTCATACACCCTCGGAATCTTGCATGCTTAATTGCGTCCAAAGTGAATCATTTAATGTACTCTCGCGCCATGTTCAATTGACTTCTTTCCCCCATGTTCGCTCGGAATTGTGCAAGAAGGTGCGAATATGAGTGTTGAAAAATTTTGACATTTCGCTTATGAGCAGGCCAAAAGGTTGGATAAATTGTGCATTAGCCTGCAATAATTCGTTCCTAATGTCTTTGGCTCTAGTTTTGTGATTACCACTTTCGATCCTTCCGTCGACTGTAGCACATGGAGAATTATTGTCTATTGCATTGGAAAAATAAGGGAAATTATTTTTGCAGTTGTGTATGCATGCCATTACTGACTTTGGTTCTATAGTACTTAAGTGCTATAGCTTTGAAGTCAGTCTGTGGGCCTGAAAGCTAAAGCTTTTTGCGAATCGCTAGGAGTATGTTGTTGCTGTGGTTTTATATTTTTTAGATTATTGTTTTTTTCCTAGATTGCGATTAATTTTCGTTTACTGTTCAGCAAGTTTGATGTGAGTCTGTTTCACGATCCTGGTGCGGATATAGATGTATTTGTGGCTACTCTGGCGCGGTCTGGTCACAGTCTCGGGTTTCCCATTGAATCCTCCGCCTATCTACACCAAAATAACCTTCGGGCTGTTCCTCCCTTTGACCCCTCTGGAAGGAACCAAGACTCACTCCTGATGGTTGTCAGCAAACGAAATCACGATCCGGATGTTTAAGATGGAGATTATTGCTTTCTTCCATTAGTCGAAGTCAACAGCCACAGCTTATTTATTCACTATGTGCATATTCACGGAGTATATGGTGTTTTTTCATGTTCATAAAATGTCACTGCCTTAAAAATCCATCAACCGGGATTATCAGGTTGCGTTGGCATTAGATGAGATTCCTTTTTATTTGAAGCAAAACGCATCAAAAAATAGCGCATGACTTACTGGCTTTTATCACTCAAGTAAATACGGGGTGTACTTCCATGCTATCCGAGAGGATTTGGTGCTTGATTCAGTAAGAGTCCAGTTTCTTTCCCCGTTAAGCTGTTACCTCAGTGTTTCGATCTTTGATGAGGTTGTTTGGTACCTGATCACCGGATGTCCAGCTACATGTTGTCCCCTCGAAGCCAGGTTGTCATCCAACAGCTGGGTTGTTCGTGCCGTTAGTATCTCTACAGTTAAAATGTGGCAGTTAAGTGTGCTTTGTTCTTGGTGTGCCTGCGTGTTGGAAGTTCCAAGATTAGCGACTCCTCTTCATACATTGGCACCCTTAATCCTCAAATGATCCTTGTGAATCTTTGAAGACTGCTCCTTGGGTGACTTTGATTGCACGGGGTATGCTAGTCGGGAGCTAACAATTGCCCTGTAGGGAAGCAGTGCTTCGGGGTCTCTGGAGTTAGTTGTACTTTGCGGCTGGTTGGTCGCCCTGTCGGTTTTGCTGACGGGGACTAAATGGGGCTACCGGCTTGGAAGACGCGTGTTCGTAGGTATTTGACTCCGTGATCTCTATCGGACATTACATCTGGTTTAGATGTTGTTTCTGGTATTCCAGCTGAAAATAATTCTTTTTCTAGGAATCCCTGGGTCGTTGACCATATGTGAGGTGAACCAAAGTCCGTCCATATTTCATTACATGCAGTCCCCTATTGTCTTGCGTTGTCTCCAAAGGAAGTGTAAGGATGTAATTTCCGCCAGTTTGATGATGGTAAAACCGAATCCCGAGGGATCTCACCAAATGCTTTCGTGTGCAAGGAGTTTTCTGCCTGCGCTCCTAAATGGGAGCTGAAGCCCCTGGGATAGTCCTGTATCCCGTCAACTACCTTTCTAAAAATGTTTAGTGCGGCGAGCTCGGTCAAAAGTTTTCAGTAATTGACCGAATCAAGCGCTTTATGGTAGTCTGATGGCAGAAATCCTTTTGCTGTTCCTGATAAGATCTTGAGGTTACTTCGGCATCACAACGAGACTACACCTTGACGTGGTTTGACGGCTTGCATGCCTCCATGATCCAAATAGCTATACAGGATGACTCATCTCAAGCCGAATATCCAGTCATGCCTGAAAGGTCAACGAGTAGAGGCCTAACAAAGTAGTCTGGTCCTCCAAGTCAATATGAGTTAGCAGCTCAGTCGGAAAAACGAGTGGAAGGACAATTGATCCAAGTTGATGGGCTTCCGCTCAGCCATGCCCCGCCGCCTTGCGGTCAGGTTCTTGTCAGAACCAAAGGCTTTGGTTGAGAACCCTAATCGTTCTTCTGCTTAGCGGCTGGACT
>LUCM01008596.1:4617-15006 GCA_008360955.1 Fasciolopsis buskii
CTCTTGGATATCACGTAGAATTAAATGTTCCAGTGAATTTTCCCTACTCTTCCTGAACTCCCGCTCGCCGACTCATAAAGTAAAGAAGCTGAGACTGTTAGCAGCTAAAACTCTTGCGATATTATTTTGGTAACAGAGACTTGGCTAACAGACCACAGTTCCACTCCGTGTTTTTCACTGGCGGGTTAAACGCCCTTCCAAACAAATAGACACAAAGCTTCCGTTCTCCTTCACCCACTTCCTGATTCTATCCCTGCCACCATTTGGCTGCTGATACAATTACCCGAGCTCCCAATTCACATAGGATGTATTTACCGACCACCAAACTCGAATAGTTTGATGTTTCTCGCCTAACCCAAGCCTCCGTTTATCTTCCTGGTCTCCCCCAGCCGTAAGATAATTGCAGGTGACTTCAATGCCCCTAACATTTGTTGGTCCTCTTTATCCTCTCCACCTGACCTACTCAACTTTGTTTCTGAAACGCACGCTGAAGGATGGACTCAGCATGTGTCTACGCCGACAATGTTCCATAACAACTTAAGGCAACTTCACGGTGGGTTCATTTTTGTCGATTTAAATCGGCAACCTACCATATGATATGACAGTTTCTCGCCTGCATCGATTGCTTTTTATAATAAATTTCACCGGCGATTGTGGGATGTTTTCAGTTCTGTCCCGTTAAGGCCAGATGGTCGTGTGCAACAGATTATTACCGTCTATAAGAAAACAGGTGTTGGCACATTTCGTTAAGAATGACACCGTAAGGTGCCAGAGATATCGAGCAAGAAAGAAAGAGACCAGAGCCTTACTGTGTATTGGCTGTTGAAGCATCCCGTTTGATGGCCTAATTTGCGCCAGCTGATTGAGTGTACTACCTATTGTTTTCTCGGCTCATCCGGGAGTGGAGTTTGATAGATTTAATTAAAGCTTCCGCGATATTCATATGCTGGTCGCTTGTGCACCTTCATTAGAGTATCCGATAGTGATCTGGCGTCTACTGTGTAAGCAGTATGACCTATGATAATGACTCTGCTGCAAGGTGACTGAACGGGTTTAAACAATCCGTCTTGCTGACTGATTAAACAGAATTTTGTCGCCAGTAAATGAAATCAGGTTCAGTCAGGCTACAATCATTCGCTGGCTGAAAGCATGAAGTGCAGATAATGACAGTAGACCTTGTGACCAGCCAACTAGAGCATTGAGCCCTAATGTACTGGGTAGGCTAAATTAGAATATAAGACAATGTGCAACTTCGAAACATCAGCAAACCATCAGTGGTTTCTATACACTCAAGCCTTGTGGAGCCATGGATGATGGTGCCGGAGTACGCATTATGCCGACTGGATTGCGGTGTAGCTCCCATGCAACAGGCGGAAAATTGTCATTATCAGCGAGCGACTTGTAAGGGCTATCACTGGTAAATCGATTCCATAGCCTTTATTTACTATTTAACCGATGTCGTAAAATCGATATCAGTATTTCGATATTTAAAGGATAATCAAAAATTTGTTCATAGATGTACGAAACCGAAGTTACGAACGGAGAATGTGCAGGCGCGCTTGTTGTCGCGCACTATATGTACTTTCCCTTCGGCCAGCGTGGACTTCATTGTTCACGTCAAGCAACCGCGTTGCCCAATAGCTCGTTTGCGTCTTCGTTCAGGCCAAAGCTGGAAGGTGAGGCCTAACAAGTGTGTTCTTAGCATTATCGATTACTTCCAAATGGGTGACCTGTGAAAATGTCGTATCCGTTGGTTGTTCCCTCTAACAGTGTTCTCCTTCATTCCTATTTACGTCTCGCAGAGAAACCATCCAAATCTGCACTGGGAACCATATGTAACTTTTAATACGGAAGAACGTGGGGATTCCCAGCATAATGTCTTCGTACGTCAGCCAACTGTCTTCTCTATTTCTGTGATTCAGTGGACTCCGATCGATTCTGTGACGGCGTTCTAGTTGCAGGTATGTGAGACCTTTTCGTTGATGGAAGTTTGCACGCATTCCGCCAGCTTGCCAAACAGTGCGTAATGTTTCGTGAAAGATTACGCGGCTGGCTGTTTGCATGACTGACTTGCAGTTGGTTACATCGACCGAAATGCAACTGTTGTAAAACGCTGCGAAGAAGAACGTCGTGCTAAAGATTTCGTCGAATGAAATGGTATCTAAGATGCGCGTCTTTTATTTGCAATGTCAGGCCATTTACCCCAGGTGAAGCTACTGTTCGCCTGATCGCTGAGGATGTTTAAAATCGTCGGCCGGTAAGGGAAGGCAGACAGACGTTTGCTTTGTTTTCCCTTTGCCCAGCAAATACTAGGAGCGCCGGTTAGGTTTCCCGAATTTTCCGTGTGCATTTTCCGAATTCACTGGATTTTCCCCAAATTTCTCGGGCTGTCATCGGATCTGGACCGGATCATTGATTCAAAGCAAGCTTTATAGCGACTTTCTGTCAGCAGGTTGGTTTTTGCGCAGAGTTCGATCAGGCAAGATACTGTGGGTTACTGGAACTTATATCGCTATTCTAGAATCCAATACAATGTAAAGATCCGGTCAACCACCTCTTCCTCGACGAAAGCCACACTGGGTTGTGCGCCTCGAAGGGCAACAAAGCGGCCTGGAATAACACTGGATAAGATCTCGGCTGTTGTATCCGTGAGCCTCAAAACACTGTAGATCTCACAGATAGCCTCGTCATTCTTTGATATATTGAGTGTAACAGAAGTTGTCCGACGCTTAGGAAGAGTTTCGGGTTCAATTACGACAGCCCAGTTACAGGACTCAGCAATGATGGCGAACAAGATTTGAGGGCTTCAAGTGGATGATTTCTCGCTTTCCATTATCTGAACGACTCAGGTGATTTCAAATTTGTCGGGAGGCTGAAGATCAATTTTGCGCTGATCCACGCCGCCTCTGGATGAAGCTATCGACACATCCTTCGAACGTTTTTTCGCCTCATGATATCAAGTGACCACTGCCAACAGGAAGGCCGGATGTCGGGGGTTGAGTCTTACCCAAAAACGCGCATTAAGCTGAAAAGCCCCCAAAACCCGCGATGGAAGCTGCGGCTTCCATCTCGAAACCGATTTCTGCTACCTCTCACCGAACGTGCATTTTCGCAGGAGAGCTTGTGATAACCGAGTGAGCTGCGCAGTCTTGTGCCACAGTGTTAGCATAGCATCTAAATGTTTCTGCGAATATCCAGTCATTTTGTTTTATTTGGCCTTACCCAGCTGTTAAAATGATGCACTGATAATGGATACTTTCATCCCCGTCGACATCTAGTCTAAGCTTCCATCTTTGTGGATCTTCTCTAATTTAGATGTGACAGCGTCGGATGACAACATCATCGCGGTGTGGCTGAATTTTCTGTCGAGCTGAAAAACAAAGTCTGAGGCCATCGCGTATCAGTGCGTGACGCGTGTCGTTGACGTTCCCTGTTATGCCAACAAGGCTCGCCCAGCAGCCAGTGATTGTTGATGACCCCTTGGGTTGCTTCAAGATATAGTCGACCTGGTCCACTGCTGTTATTGGAGCCCTACGGCAGCAGATGCCGAAAGTAAGTAATTGTGATGGCCAGCCAATTGAGATACACAAAGCGGATCAAGTGGACCCATATTCGCATCGCTAGAAGAGAACGAATCTTCCTAGTATGTGACGGATATAATCATCTGGTCCCGCGCGAGCTTTGCAGTTTGCTATTTTTAGAAGGATGCTGCCTTTTGGGATGCGGTTAACTAATAATTGGAGCTCCATATCGACGGTGTATTTGGCATTTGGCTCGGTCCGCAGAGTGAGGGCGCATATTAGAATGATAGTCACATTGTCTTCTGCCCGTCAAAGATTTGTCCAGTAACATGGGTCCGCTTGTTGGACTTCGATATGCCAGCTGCCAGAGTTGGGTAGGCCCACTTCGGATACGCAAGCAATATCAAACTGAACCTTACTTCAGCTCCAGAGACTCAATATAATGCGCGGTGCAAGTGGTTCGCGGATTCGAACGAGCGAACAAAGTCGTCTGCGTGATCGAGTTCATAGTCCTCCACTGGGCAGTTTGATCCCGACATCCTGAAAACTTTCTGCTGTATCCTCATTTGCTTCGCCATTGACGAAAGTGAACAACAATGAAGAGGTCAGCACCCTTGTCAAACACTGGTAGTCGTTTCCACACGACCATAGGTTTGCGAGCGCAGTGAGCGCAACAGGTGCATGAACATTGCTAGCATACCACTGCGGCCGAGATTACTCCTTAGGGCTGTCTGACCCACTGTTTCGAACGCACCAGTCAAGTTGAGAAAGAATACGATCGTAGGGCGTGGGCGTGCGGCATGTTTCGAGTGTGTAGCTGGTCGATGCAACCTAGACCTGGAATAAATCGGGCCTACTGTTTGCGAATGTTACCCACGCGTGCCGTTGTCAAACTGCCTAATTGATTTGATCTCAACATTTTTAGACACTGCTGCTCGTTTGGTGTTTTCTGGTCATAACTGGTATGAAGAATCAAGTCAGACAGACGTTTCGCGCCCAAATTTGTCTGCCGCGTGCCTCGAAATCCACCGAGCTGCAGTGGCAGTTGAACCAACTTAGTTGGCACAGTGCCCTCTACAGTTCCAGACAAAACCAAACTGACGGTAAATTGTGGCGATATGGTCTGAACGACTCAAAATTTCTCTTGTGTTCTTTGAGACAGGAAAAGTCAGAGGATGGTTCTCGGTAGCCGCTCGATGACAGGGTTAAAGTTATTAATGCTTCAACCCGTGGTTTGGCTGGTGTAAGTGCTGGCGGACTACCGAGCTGGGTACATGGGTTTCCCCGAAGCAATGGTTGCAGAAAATAGAACATATGGTTAAGTGACACAGTCAGTGGAGTTCCTACAATTGAAACTCTTCTGCATGATTCTTCCGCTTAACATCTGTGCAGACAATGTTTCATCATTCACCCTTCTTCTTCTGCCTGAGCAGATAATGTTGTGAGGTAGCGACCACCGCCGGAACATGTCGGTCCAAGGTCCAAGGAAATAAGCTTGGCCTGCACAGTTACGATTTCGTGTCAATGAGCGGTGGAAACTGTGTCTGAAATTTGTGCTAGGCGGCAACACGCAGTATTAGGCACAAAACCGGGGAAGCCTGTTCTCGTTGTCTGTTAGCTTTCAAGGTAAGGCCCAAAGCCTAACCAAACAGGATTTTGATGTTACGTAATGGGCTATCCGAGAGGGCTGTTTCCTGTACATCACTGAATATGTTTGAACAGCATATAAGACCAAACTCAAGAGGTCATGAGCTTTTGTACCTGCAGAACTTTCGACAGTATTAAAAGCTGCATTAAACTCCTTCCTGTTTTTTCCAAGTTCCGTCGAGCACAAGGCTATCCCCCAAGTTTGCTATGCATAACGTTTTCACCTCCCAGATACAATTTCAATTGTTACTCATTGGGCTTTCCCCTTGCCGCCTACATCCTTGCGGTGGCACGAGGTGCCACTGTCTACAAAGTAATTGAGCATAGAATGCATCAGCCCCTTGTAAAAAGGCACAATTGCTCCTTTTTGCATGATAATATGGTACGTAGTCTGTCTAAAACCAATTTGACCTTTTTGGCTGCCATCCTCTTTGTGCAGCTAAAATTCGTGCCTGACGACAAACCTTAAACAGAGACCTACGACACCGAACGAAGTGGCCCATTGCTCACCTCGTCTACGCTTGCGGCCGGCAATTAAGAAGGGGTGTTTTATTGTATTATACTGCAGTTTATTATATTTTAAGCTGAGGAAGTTTTATAAACCGGAATAAGCATTTGACACGGAATGACTTTTGTTCGAGAGTGATCCAAGGCCGATTTTTGATCACAGAAAAAATCCGCGTGATCCTGGAGGTTTGCTACTAATTGCTGATCCGGTGTAAGAGATTTCCCAGTATGCAAGAAAAGCGGTTCATGGCACCCTTAAAACTGTTATCCTTATAATAATAATAATGGGTATATTTCTCGAAATTCGAGAGTAATGTGCAAGGCAAGATCACATTTTCTTTCAAAGAAAGATGCCCAAATAAGAAGGAAGATGATAGATGGCCGCAACCTTGCGCAGCTGGCAGCTGCTGGTACTTGCCTAACCGGGTGCCAAACAGCTTCACACCAGCGTGACGTCCTCAGTGCGGTCTGCAGGAATACTTGGTGCGTGTTTACTTGGTTCTCACATATCCATTCGTGCATCCGTTGGAGGCTGCCCTCGACTCATTTTGCTTCTTTTTTCTGTTTTTCTTTTTTTTCAAACCAACTTCTCCCAAATTTCTTTTGCTTTTTTACATTTAAATGGTAATGTTGGTTCTGTCTGTCTATTTGCCGTGATCGTAACGTTCTTCTATTTTGCTCTCCTCTCTCACATATTCCTCCGGGCACGGCACTTGACACTTTGGTTACATATATTATTAGCGGTCAGTACCTTTTCGACTAGGTTCTTCTTTTTGTATTTTCCCGTTATTCACTTCGCTCTTCATATTTTATCTTTCTCCTTCTATTCTCCGTATTTACTTTTTATAATTCTCCGTTTCTCTTCCTCTTTCTGCTGTTTATTCCTTTCTCCCACGAGGAAATATTTTTAAACCCCAGAGGCCTGCACTCCAGCTGTGATGATTCGTCAGTGTTGTTGGCATGCGATGGTGGAAGCCATGCTACCGACGCAGACCATTCCGGATGAACAAAGTTCCTCTTGCCACCAGCGAGTGCGGGCCACATTTCTGAGAGGGTGCCGAAAGGAATAAGTGTGGAAGCTGTTGGGTGGATTTATTAGCTCTAGTGTAAAGCGAGCGAATCGCTCCCATGCAATTGGGCAAAAAGGCGCGCATGTGCACAAAAGAAAAACTATCAGTAAGTCATTCAGCCACAACTACCGTGCAATCACTCCCCAAGGCGGTCTCTGGCATTAGACCGCTTGGTCATCGCAAGAATTGCGGCGCTGAGTCGAACGCGGCCGGTGTTGTTTCAAATGGGTACCGGGGCACTTTTCAGCTAGGTGCCGATTTTATCCCCTTTTGATCGCTCCCTTTCTTTCTGTCTGCCCGGAAGTCTACAGTATTGGTTTCTGTGAGCAACATACGCTAACGGTGATGTTCTTTCCCCTAAACAACTTCCTTCCACGCTGCCTCTCAATCCTCAATGAATTATCACTCAGCGCCGATGTGGCAGCGAGTTTGAGCAGACGTCTTTTGGAATGTCCCTGCACCGAAAGGATATCCTTTAGGTGTATAGGGTAACCCGCTGACGGTTCTTACTCCATACTTACAGCTTCAAAGCGCGATGTTTGTCAAGAGTGGCCAATTTCTGGGCACCATGTTCTACTTTTGTGATCCTTCTTTACACTCTCTCAATTAGATTCTTGTTCATCCTAAAGGCTGGCGGATAAATCTAGATGTTTACTTCAGGATGAGGCTTGAGTTGGATTTATAATGACTTCGGAAACTAGCGTGGACTGAACCCTTCCGGAATACGACTGAGTGGGCTTAGCTTGAGCAGGGCCTCCTGGGATAGCACGTTGCAGTTAGCTGTCTGTGATATCGTCTCTCACGATTGACACCAGAGCCGTTTCCCGTGTTGTCCTTTCTAGCGTATTCCCCTAGAGCATGCCCAATGGCACGGTTTCCGCCTTCGCGTCTTACCTTGCATTCAACTGGATTGGAGGCGGGGCCGTGGTGATGGACTCCCGATGAAACCTCTCGATGACTGTCTGCGGTGCCCGCGCTTCTAGCATAATCCCTAATTCTCGACATGTCTTCACGTTACCTGCATGCGACAAGCCTTTGGAGTTCGCCCGCAGAGGATGGCTATTCAAGATGGTAAACTGCCTTGGGTCTAATGCGTACCACGCCCGAGGAGTCCTGGACACTGGAAACTGACCCTTCCAACCGGACCCAATATTTTCTGTTGCGCGAAGGACGATACGCAGGTGATAAAAATTTCATGCAGCTTAGTTGCCTGTAGCCAATCCAACACTCACGGATGGTTCCTCTAGTAGAAGGCCGCGGAGAATTCCGGCGAGAAAACACCCAGCTGAACTCCTTTGTCCACCGGCCCGGTACATCAATCACTGGTAGCGATAACGTTTCTTTGACACGCCCTTCGTCTTCTAATTCCCTCTTGTGTTTTCTGCAAGCTGCCGCCTTCAACGAATTAGCAAAATATTAGGACAGATCAAATCTTACCTGACTTTTGAGGCTCCTGATTGAAGTGCAGCCTGGCGACCCGCTTATGGTTCGGATCGACTGCCGCACTGGAAGATTGGAGAGACAAAATCGGTCCACCATTCCTCTTGGACTTGGCGCCCTTTATTGGGCTGGTTGAATAGGTCATATAGCGAATGGTCTGGCTGGTCTGCCTACTGCTGCTTCATAAGAGGTGAGATCTCGTCGAGGGTTGATAATTTCTGGGTTTGGCTTGCCCTCTACCTGTCTGTTCGGGAAGCTCGTTGATTTGGGTCCTCTCTGTGGCGAGAGCCCACCACTCCTGCTGCCGTGCCGTCACCTCTCGATATCTCTGGCTTAGTCGGGGCAAACACCGAAGTTTTAGGCGGCTGGTGCATGGGCCAATTCAGTGTTACTGTCCGTAATTTTGCCATCTGAACTGAGCACATCCGCGATCCCTGGCTTGGCAGTGGACACCTGGGCAGGCTACCCGCAGAAGCCCATTAGGTATGACTGCGCCCATTTTAGGAAATCCTTCTGTTCTTTCGCAGTGTCCTGCTTGTGTTGGGTGTTAAACAGGTTTCTCATGTAAACGTAACCCCTATGATTATGCGGATATTGGAACAGCTAGTGACTATTCCAACGCACCCTTCCTTTACCTGAGGTTGTTTGATGTATTTCTGCGCAGTATCGACCTGCTTTTCGAGGTGTCAGTAGGTCAGCGAACCACAAACATGTGCGTTGTTTCATTTGAAAATGCCCTAACTCCTGCGCAGTGCTGCTCAGCACATGGCGAGGTGGGCCCTGGAAGCTTCTCATGCCTTAACAATTAGCCTTAATAAGGGTCCAGCTGGTGACTGGATCCGGAACTCCCGTGCCCACTGATTTAACTGTTGACTCCATGACCTCCTAGCTTCAGGGGTCGACGACATTTGGCTAACTGTTAAGCACCCGATCAAGTGTCGACGGAGTGGATGGCCTTCGACTACCGGTGGGCTGTCCCACAGGCTCATGTCAGCCCAATTTCAGCGCCGTACTGAAGGATGCCCAAGAGATAGATCCTAACCCCACAGAGATCACTAATTAATAGAAGCATAATTCGAGAAGGTTACAGTTACCCATATTTGGTACAAGTTGGTAAATTAACGTGGCTGCTTGCGTGAGTTCTGCTAACGCTTGGCTATCTGTTGTGACCGAAGAGTTTTGGGGCCTGTAGTTTACTCTCGCGGGTTGCTTTGTTGTGATTTCACGGTTGCCCAAAGCCCTTGTGACTTTTTCCAAGATGAAGTCATTGAGGCGAGCAACCTTCAGCTTGCTGCTGATATACAGTTCACACCATTTGCCTATGCTCGCTCTCCAATCAGTTCTCAAAGTATCCATTTGCTGAACTCCCAGCTCCACGTCAGTTATGTCAGGGTGCACTCACCTATCTGCAAGACCCATGACCAAGGCAGTACGCCAAGTTGCCAAGGCTGAAACTGGTGCAACCCGAAGCAGTCATCTTTGAGTAAGTCAGACCTTCGATGAAGAAGTTTGAAGAAATTTACTTCAAACGATTTAACTCCCGCTGGTCGCGACGCTGTTGGTCTTCGTATCTCGACTCCGCTAACCTATCTGGGATAATTCTGCTAACCGAGAACCGCGGTCTTGCAGCGCTTTGGCCTTCCACCGCCGTTCTGGATAACGCGAGTTAATTAGGGCTGGCGATCACTTGCTGGTGAATTCTTATTTTTGGTGCCGGTGATAGCGGACTCCCTGTTGTGTTAACGTGAGTAGCTCGAAGTCATGAAAAAACGCCGTCTCCCTGTTTTTTGCCAGAGGTATTTGACCCGAAGGCCGGATGTATGCAATCGATGACGTATTCCGCAACTGCACGATGCTGGATTCTATGACAGCTATAACCGCGATTAACCTTCTTTCTATCGACCCTTTGCCTTCTGGTTGCTTTACCCATAGATTTCTCTGCTCCTTTACTATGCCAACATAAGGGATCTTGTCATTATGCTAGGTATTACCGGAACTTGTTTATCGATTCGTGAACATTTCATCAGAGAACAAACTGAAGGTTCCCTTTGATCTTCTTACTCACTAATTTTGATCTCCAGTAACCTGCAAACTCAAATCAGATCGACCCATTTCCAATAAGTACCCAGCTTAGTTTCAGTAAAATGTCTGCCCACGTCACACAGAGGATCTGATTCGCGTGCGCAATAAGCAAGCCTACATTA
>LUCM01008596.1:35738-47995 GCA_008360955.1 Fasciolopsis buskii
GGAACCATGATAAAGGGAGGGAAGAATGTTAGAGCGAACAAGACACATTTAGGGTCCACTGCCCTCATCAACTCTTTCAAACTTCCTTTTCGGTTGTGCATGGGATCCATGGGTCCTTTGTAAGCAGTAAGCTACCCGACTATCTGAACAGAAATATGGCGTTATCTTCGGAATCACAACTCGAGTCTTTAATCACACGATCTGGTCCACAACAACACAGATAGAAACAAGGCTCTCGCATGCATTTTTCACTAGAGCCGTTGACCGAAAATAACATACAATGTCCCGAAGGGAAGCAGTGTTCTTGTGGATCGGTGAATCACACACCTCATGTTCCTGTGCCTCCATTAGAGTCTTATGGTATTTGGTGGATAAAAGTTCATCCCAACCAAGACACTTCCGTAGATTGCCCACAACCGCTTGCTTTTTAAATGTTCTCATTCTGGTCACTTTTGACCACCCAAATCGCAATCACTACTCTACCCACAACCTGTGGATCCACCGGGTAGCGTGCGACTTTGTTATTTGAGCATACCAAAGATCTGGTCCATGGAGTGGGTTACCTTGCTGTCGCCCGGCACCCTACCACCACTAACCTAACTTGACTTTATATGGCTCTTTGCTATTCCAAGTTTCAGCTTCATGGTTGCCGGTTTCCCGGTGTTTAGTGGGTCTCAGTGGTTATGGGGTATGCCCTTTCAACTACATTCATACGTGAAACATGCGATAATAATCCGATCATCCAGCAAACTTCAGGTCTCACTCGAGGTACGATGAATTTGCACTTCCGTCGATTTTCCCCAAGTACCGATGTCTTTTTTATCTTCTGGTTTTGAATGTCTCTCTGTTTGTACTGACTAATTAATCATTTCATTAGTAGGTAACTTTTTGTTTGACTGTTTGGTTTTTTGATTGATTCATTGCAGAGATATTTTTCATCTGTGGAAGATATATGGGATTTATCAATGAGGCTATTCTTCTAATTTTATCACTTCGTTTGCGATAAAAACGGTACACCTTCTGTTTGCAGCCTCATGTTCTTCCTGTGTTACTCTTTGGCTTTAACAATGCTGTCTACTTGCACACTGTGGATGTGCGCTTGAGCCTATAACTAACGGATGAAATGGGGAATTGCTGCACAAACAAAGTTGCTTGTGACACGGTCCGGGTTGTCCATCCATCTACCACCGTTCATTTTGACGAATTCGGCCAACCAGTGAATCCAAATGCCAATTTTGCTGGGAACATGATAAGCACAACCAAATATTCGATTTGGACTTTTCTTCCTTTGAATTTGTGGGAACAGTTTCACCGGTTTGCAAACGTTTATTTCGTGTTCATTCTGATTTTGAACTTTATGCCCGGAATCGATGCGTTTGCCAAAGAAGTTGCCCCCATCCCGGTCGTTCTCACTCTTGCTGCTGTGGCAATCAAGGATGCAGTTGAGGATTTTCGTCGCCATTTATCTGATCGCCGAGTTAATCGAAGAGTATGCAAAGTCTTCTCTACGTAAGTGCAAATCAATAGCCCTTTCACTACATACAGGTTGGTTTATGCGTTGAGACTGAAGTCCTATGGCCATAAGGTGTACTTTAAGAAAGGCTACAAGTGGTTAAAAGGGATTGGCCGCTCCATAGTTTAGCATTATAAGGACAAGGAGGTTCGCACCTGGAGGCAGGTAACAAATGAACTACGGTAGTCTCTCCGTATCCTGTTTCCAGATAGACTAGTGACACAGTATATGTGAACTCTACAATCTCCATCGTTCTTTTCCTTTGTCATATCCCGGTCTTGGTCATAAATAATTTTATTTTAACATAAATACGGATAACCCAACAAGCTTATTCATCGGTGTATTCTGCAAGTGAAGTTTGATAGATCACTCAGGTTTCGTGGATTATTTCCAGAATCGGGGCAGATAGCCATCCGGTAAAACCGTTGATACAGCTTCAGATTTTACATATATCAACATTACACTAGCACTTTCGGCTTTTGGTTGTTACCTGACAACATAGGGTACTAGTGCAAGGAAAATTGTCATTTGAAATTATTACCTAAGCCCTCCAACCGTCGCGCCAGTAAATCTCGCGGGCTCCAACTCAGTTGTCTAACTTGACTTACTCGGGTGCCCCACTGGTTAGCGTTTTCACATCGTTTTGCCACTTCATGAACGTGTCACTTTGACCCAGTCTGGAACTATTATCTATTTGGTAGAAGAGTGTGTACTGAAAGAGTCGAGTTATTGGCATGAGCAACGCATGCTTTTGCCTATTCAAATTCAGAGCTTGCTCAGTCGACCGAGCTGCGTGACATAATATCCTACGCCTAATCTCGAAGTTTCTAATTCTTCCACCATTTTCTAGTAGAACTGCCAAGACGTCCTGAAAAATGAGGTACATTATTATTTCGTTAATAAAGGAAGTAAAAGATAAAAAGGTAAAGGGGTTCAATCGCCGACAGTCTTTGCATATCTCCTGTCCTCATCGGCCATGTTTCTGAACAGCATGGGCCGATATTTTTGACGTGGCGTGAATCCGATCACTGACCGACAAACGGATGTCTCAAAATGGCAAATACCAACTAGGCTTTCTAAATATGCGAGGGAAACTGGTCCAATGTAAGGTGTATTTGGTCAAATAGCAAGACTCGTCCACTTGGCTCAACTTCTTTCCTCAAATATCAGATGTCCGCTTTGAGAATATCCAGTTTTGCGTTAATATTTTCGCACTTCGAAAGTTCAAAGGACAACCGAAACATACCCGCACTGTCACTGAGATGGTCAGGGAAAGCTTGTAGTGTATGTGGGTCCTCATTGAGAATCACAGCATCGTCCGCAGGCTCCAAGTAGGACAGTCTAATGTCTTCGCAAATATTAATGCCGCCATTCGCTTTTGAGGACATATCGGTTTCTATAGTCATTCCGTTACACAGTTCAAAAAGAAGGTTGATAAAATGCAACCTTGAGGGCTACTACCTGCTGTGGTAAACTCGTTTTTAAGGCTGCTATAAGCATGAAATTAGCTCGGTTGTTCGCGAACAGCGACTAGAAAGGGAAGTGAGTTAGTCTGACACCCTTCAGTAATAGGCAGGAATAGAGAAGTGTATTGTCAACTGAATCCAACGCCGTTTTGGAATCAAAAAAGACAGAGATCGTGGGAATACGATAGGTGGGTCTCTAGTTTAACGCGTGTCGCATGCGCATGTGATCGATTCAACCCCGGACGATTCAGGAGCCGGCTCACGCATACATCCTTCGTCAGCATTAGATAATTGGCTGAGAAAGACGTCCCTGGGCAGCTTGGGTGCAATACTTACCAAACTAGTTCCTGTGACCCTCCTGTGGCAGCAGGATTTTCCATTTTTGTAAATATGTGCAATCACCCATTCATATCAATCTTTGTGCATTTGCTGGTTCTCCCAGATGGACTCAAGGGGGTTTTGTTAACTCTAATGCTGAATTTGCGTTGCCATCCCTGGAGCAGAACAGGGATAGCTCATCCAATCTAGCAGTCATGTCTTCTAGAAAAAATTACCCCTTTGATGATCTCCATTTCTGACGGAGGACGGGTATCCACTTGCACTGTCTCACTTGCAAGCATAAATGGGAGGTTCGCCGTAATGAGCCAAATAAACTGCCTCCGAAGATGACCTGCCCAACGCTCGAGTAAATCAGTGAGTGATCAGATTCTTTCAACACCTTGTTCACATTTGGCTTCCGTGAACCGGTACTCCCAATTAGTCAGTACATATGGCGTCTATTACCGGTAGTCGCAGCTTACCCATTTCTTCACCCTCTCCTATCCACCATTGCTCGTGGCCATTTCGCAGACTTGTTGTACGTGACATCTGGAGAAACAAATCTGCAAGCATACAACAAAGCAACTGAAATCGATTTTTATCGTTTGTGCGGTTCACATTATTTAAAAGTTGCGTGGTGATTCTCGCTAAGTGCACGCCTTCTTTGAAGTGTTCTCAATACCCACTCGAATGATCGTCATTAGGTCCTATCGATAAATGCGTTCGTCACTGACCAGAACTCAAGAGATTGAGTATCATCTTGACGATATTCAGGACGGTTGGCGCGATTACAAAGTAGGTCGGTCACAAGGAGTCCGCACCTTGTTGTAACATGATGGCTCGTATGCATTAATAAACTCCCCCCGGATCCATGCAGGTTGGTTTATCTCAAGCCGAAGGTCCAATTAATAGGTATAGGCTTGACAGATTGGTTTTCTTGTCCTCCAGTTAGGGGTTGAATTGAGCCGGTGACTCAGTCAGACAATTGAGTGGAAGAATAATTGATCCATATAGATGGGCCTCCAGTCAGCCATTACCCGCTGACTTGCGGACAGGTCCTTATTAGAACCAGAGACTTTGTTTGGAAACCCTAATGGTTTTCCTACTTAGCGGCTGGACTTCCTAGCAGTATTCGTCCAAAAAACCTCAGTGAATTTCTTATTGCGTCGGTCGTCACTCAGGACAATCACAAATGCGATACCGAGTGATTCGAGCAAGACGGGTACATTGGTAGGCATGCGCCTGCTCCGAGTTCCCATATTAGGTTGACGCCTCACTACCTTGTACGTAAGACTTTTGAGTCAACGGCTCCTGCTAGGGTTCCCAAAGAAAAATGTCCTCTACCGCGTAGGCAATCGCGAATTATTGATCGCCCAAACAACTCCAGCATCCCTCCTGAAGGAGACCTTTCGAGTTTCCTTTCTTTCTGTTTAAGGACCACACAAGATGCCACGAAGAAGTGCGACTTGACGGGTTTACCTGATGACAGAATTAATGGAAATGGTTAAAACAAGTTGCAGGTAATGTTTAAAAACAATTACATTTCACCCGGTTTCCTTCGATGCCTGCACATTCGACCAAGTAGGGCAAGTAACTGCCCCAGCGATGATTTGTAAACTCTAAGATAGTATCCTGTATCTCCGAAATGTGTATACAGGAGCCCACTTCGTCGAGCAGACACGACCTCATTCTCTTGCTTCACTCTTCGTGTAACAGGTGATCCGGATTCGAGTGCTCGTGATTAGGTCAACGTTCGGATCACTCTGAGAAAGTGGGCGGTGCGTGTATTGTCACACTGGATCTTAGTCAACAATCCTTTACATGTGGTTCTATTGGACGACTCTGTGAGTGTCAGTCGCGGTCGATTGAAGCGTCGCTGTTTGTTCGTCGTATATATGTATGCAACCACTTGTTACAACACCCATGAGGCGAAAGACGAATCCCAATTCTAGTTATCTCGATTACTCCTAAGCGTGTGTTTAACAGACATTGTGGTCGTTGGTAGTAAGTTTAACACCCTACTTGGCTAATTAGCGGAAGCAGAACGGTGCATTGGATCTGGATAAATCTAGTTACCTAGATAGTGGTCGTATATCCGAAGAGGTCCCTTCACGTGTACTAAAGAATTGATTGCCATTCACTAATTTGAAGCACCTGTGGCGTCGGCGTAGCATCCGATTATCGATCCATGGTCGAGTATATCCAGCAGCAGTGAGGTCGGTATTGCCTTACTGCTCCGAAACGCGTCTGCTGAGAGTGGCAGATATGCAAAGACTTTTGTTGTTTAAAAACCGTTGTGTTTGTAGCGTTCCTAAAATATATTGTGAGAATTTCGTAATTAACTCAGGAGTTAGGCGTAAGGTACTGGTTCCTGGGTCCAGTCTATAGAACGCACTGAATCAGAACAGGTTAAAGTGGTTGGGACATGCTTTACACATGCCTCCAGAATGACTACCTCATTGTGCGCTGTTATGTGAGCCAAGTCATGGTTCGAACATGTTTCGAGGTGGCCAGTCAGTGACATGGACTGGCTCGTAAAGTCAGACCAACGGGTTGGGGTCCACGCGATCCCCAGAAATAATGGCTGGAGACAATTGGTGATATGGCGTAGTGCCGCAGTCGGTGGAGCTCTTGCATTCCAGATCAATCTTCCTCTGTATAACTCCTCAACTTCCTACTCTACAGTCGATCTTTAATTATTCCTCGTTGTTTTTTCTGTTAGAGCATGGTGCTGTTACGTAGCAGCCAAAGCCAGAACATGTTGGCACAAAGCTAATGGTTGTACAAACTGAACTGAACAGAAAGATGGCGTAACCAGAGTATGGAGATGTGGGCCGGGAAGATTGACAATTTTCAACATATCTGTGTCCAACATAGTGAAGACAAACAACGCTCCGCCTATGCTGATGTCGCCTTTTGATAAAAAAAATCGGTGATTGACGGAAGCGGTTTACGGTGAAAACGGGCCTAAATGAGACGATCGCCATTATTGATTCCATCGGCTGGGACAACAAACCGGCTTCATGTTCTGCCTTATCTAATTGGCATTGGGATAACCAGAAAAGACCACAAATTCCGATGATTGCACCCTTCTAAATTATCGAGACAAAACACTATAGATCCGGTCTTCAGCGTCAGGAGAACTGGAGTCAAGAGAAGCACACATACAAGACAAGCAAATACCGACGTCTCAGTCTTTCGCTGCTGACAAGCGCTACACTGTACAAAAGCCGCTAATGACTAAAGCAAAGTCTACAAGTCCTATTCAGGTTTTCAACCAAACCCTTCGCTTCCGACAAGTGCACGCCAGCAACATAGCGCGTGGTGGCTCAGCGGAAGCTCATTTGCCTTGACCAACCATTCTCCCACCAATTTCTTCGACTGAGTTGCCCGCTGAAATCAAGCCCCAAGCTGGAGGAGGACACTATTTCGCCAGGCCTATACTTACGAATTTCCAAACCACCATTGGATTTTCAGCTCGGAATAAGCTACTCTGTTTTGTTTGTGGAGCCACGAAGTTGCACAAGCCTCCATGTCAAGATACAATCTAACTGCGACAGCGTGCACGGTCGACTCTCCCATGCAAAGCGATCTCGACTATGAGCGCTGGAAACCGGACCATTTAACAAGTGAAGCGCTAAGCGAAAGACTGAGGCTTTACCTGAGCTTCAAGAAAAGGTTTTGGAAGTGGAGGGGCTTTCCAGCCTTTCTTTTGTATGAACTGCTTCATGAATGAGTGCAGCGGAAGGGGAATGCTCCAAATCAACCAGGGCATATTAGATGAGGGTTGGGGACCTATAGCTAGACTGGTATAGAAAGACAAGGTTTTATTAGTTCACGTGTGACAAAAGGACAAGCAAAAGCAGGTTGTCCTTTACCAGAAAAGTGACAGACAGGTCTGAGATTCGGGCCTCTGATCCTTTGGGTTACAGGTGTCTAATTTGCTTGACCACTGACGATCGGTAACGGCAGAACCGGTCGTGTTTCCGGGGCAATTTTATCCACCTATCCGTATGCGGAAAATGCTGACAAAGACTGCTCCTCTCTCCACCTTTGGTTATTAGTGTTGATTGTCCATGAGTTAAGTGGTTGGTCGCGTAGAGCCAAATGTCTTTCGCGGAGGTGAGTTTCTAAAACTGAACCTCCTATGGTCTCTACTAATTGTCCTCCGAGTTACGATAGAATCTTTGGGTTGGAACAGCTACCCAGTGCGAAGCCATATGCTACCTGCACTTCTGGTTCGCTAATAACAAAACGGACACCATTATGGTGGTTAGCCGTGAATAAAATGGGCCTCAGCCTACCGAATAAATGGCCATGGATAAGCGGTCGTAATGTGGATTACATGGTGGATGTTTCGCCCTGCAAGTCTTTCCCATAAAATCACCAGAAAGGCTCGCTGGGTGACGCTGTGATCCGCCAATTAAATAAAGCCATCGCTATGTGTCCTATTCAGTATGCGCAATCTGACAAGGTTTCCACAACAGCCACATGGACCGATTAGCCGGACACCCACTCGTCCCGAATAACTCTTCTGACTTGTAGATTGTGCTTCATTGCACAAAGGTAAGAGGTGCATCCTCCAACAAAAGGTCTACTCTGGACTGTGTGACTCAGTAACACCGTAGCGCACAGCATAAAATATGGATACGATTGGTCTTCCAAGGAACGTTTTTCACTCTTCTATCATAAAGTATTTTATTACAGCGTTGCCAGCCCAGTGAGCTTTGTTGGTTGGACCACGTGTTGCTTATAACGAACATTCGTCTACTGTACAAGGCCCTATTTTTTTTGTTCCTCCCACGGAGCGGAAGAAGCAGCTTGGAGGTCAACTGATGTCATTGCAGCGTGGACCGAGAAAATATGCAGCTTATTTGGCTCGGATCCAAAAGATCCAGCAACCAACTGGTTGGGAACACTAGAGAATGTGGGAGCGAACCGTGAACGTTGGCGATCGTGTTGCCATTGAATCACAATGATTGAAGAAGTGCATCTGTACAGTTAGGCTGTGCGGCTTTTGATGGCTACTATGACATTTTTTTCTTGTCCACTCCTGCATATCCATTCCCTGGCCACACTGTCTGTTCATTCTTCTTATAGTAACGTGTTAATTGGTGAAAAAGGGAGTGACCCTTCTTTCTAACGCTGGACGAATATGATAAAGTTGAAGATCCGTAGAAGTTCATTGTAGTATACTTTAGCATTAAGTGGTGAAGATTATTGAATCAAATTGGTTTATGGGGCTTGGGTGATTAAACACTTGTTTGATTAGATTGTATTTTTTCGCAAAATAAATGCATTTTCTGTCGGTCCCTTTCTCTGCCGACCTTTTATCCAGCGAGAAAAACTGCTATGTTGATGAGCAGTGGCAACATATACGACCCGGTGATTTTGTTCGTTTGCATACAAATGAGATGATCCCGGCTGACGTCCTACTACTTCACTCATCGAATATCGCCGGAATTTGTCACATCGAAACGGCAAATTTGGATGGAGAGTCGAATTTGAAACAGCGCGAAGTGGTTGAACGGATCAATTGCAAAGCCGTAAGTTCCTAGTTGAGCTGCGGGTGTGAGGTGGGAAGTCGGGGGAGTGTGATGATCATGGGCCGATTCTCGTCGGCAAATTGTATTCGCTACCGCATTTTCCGGAGACGATTGCGCTGACTTGCTTAAAACGAGTTTTTCAGATCACCAACGGGGAACTAATCGTTCTTCGATGTCACCTCGTCCCCAAGGCTAAAATTTTGTTTTACGAATTAAAAAATTCTGTATCCTTATATCGAGTCGTCGTCGGCCTCTCTGTTGTTGATTTTCTGGACTGTGCATGTTAGCGATGCGCGGAATGAATCGTAAACCTCTCTTCTCTGCTGTTGCCCTTAAATGGTCTATACAAAATTTCCATTATCAACTATTTGACATTCCGTTCTTTTTCGCTGGAACAAATTGGGAAAATAGGTATTTCTCTTAACAGTTCACCGACTAATTAGTTTCTTAATAAATCTTTTTAATCCTTCCCCCCATTCTCCTCGTTTTCGAAATTTCTCTCTATTCCAGCAACAATTTTCTCCGCTCAACTTTATTTTCCCGGCAGAAGTCGAGGTTCCCAGTGCAGAATTGTACAAATTTAGTGGAAAAATGTAAGTAGTAGTAGTAGTTGTCCTAGTTATTGTTTCTTCACACCGTAGGTTCAGTTGAAGCCATTCCGTACATTTGTTTCCATTCAGATACTGTTCGTCGCGTAGCCCTGTGATGAATGGGACAATTCCACTTGTAGTTTGTCGATAACCTGAGAAAGGCTACCGATATTTTGATCGGGAATTTAAATGTTGTAAGTAGACAGACCATTGTTCCCCTAAAAACTTCATCTCCCTCAGATGAAAAGTATTTCATTCCATTTTATTTTGTTCCATGCTCCCGCGTCTGATATCGTGATAATTCTCCAGACAAATTTCATACATTACAGCTGTAACCGATTGGGATGTATTCGAAAATTTGCACTGTTATATGCTTAAGATTCTACTGCTTGCTATGTGTAATCGCATTCTTTGCCAATACCATGAATGTACTTACAGGTTTCCCTTACAGTTTTTGTTTGTAAACCATATTACGGCTAGCTAAATATAGGTGACCTTGGTTGTCTAGGTGAACGTGTCTGAACATGAAAAACGAAACCCTACTGAAGCAGGGAAATTTCGTAAGCGTTTTGAGAAATGCCTGAAGAGTAACTCTCGTTTAAATCTATAATTGGCTTGGCCAAGAAAACCACTTATGTTGTCGAATATTCTAGTCATGGTTACATTTGTTTATATGCTGAAGATAGTCGTTTGTTTAGTGAAATATTTTGCGTTAAATAAGGGTATAACAACCGTGTTCAATCACCAAAAAGAAAACAATTTCATTTAGAGAGGATCTCCATCTGCATCAAAATTGAATTTGCTTCAAGGCCACTTATATGGACCCCGTTAATCCCCTACGTTGTCGCTGCAACAATAAAACAGGAAACGAGGAACTATAATCCACCATGTAGAGGATAGCGAACGGATTTTTATTCTCACTAATATGTTTCGAGAACGGATTCACGTGAATTATATTGAGATAAGAATGTGATCCCAAAACGTCCGTGGATTTAAAATTTCGCGCTTTAACATTTCCAGCTTCCCAAACAAAACAAAGTCACTAATTATATCACGTTTGACGAATAAACTATGCCATCAGCGTGATTCTCATGGAAGAAAGCAATCCTGTCTAAAAGTGACCACACAGTTACTCATATTAAAATTCCATGACAGAAGTTCTTTTCTCTAATCGTGTTCCAGATTATTACCGATGCTTCATGCACCGACGTCCAGAGAGAATTGAGTAACATTAAACTTCCCAAATTTCACCAGACATGTAGCGCGAACTAATTGCACATCAAAGCATGGAATACAATGGCAGAAAATGCTGATCACTGTAATGTAGGGACTTGCTAAATTTATTGATGAATAACAACATATGTTGACTCGAGAAACATATGAAATGATCATTTCTAAGGGGGAATTTCTCTCACGATGTTGTCCCGCTTTCTTGTTCCCGTCTAAATCGTTCACTCTTACACGAATAAAATTGGAAAATCCTTACCAGCGGATCGACAGAGGATGCACACTACGCATAGGGTTAGTCTTGTCGTTACCGTAACGGAAATATTCCCCTCATTCCGAGAATGTAGCCAATATTAAAAGTGCCAGTGTCTCCGTAAGAAGTTCCACGTTTTACTTTATCAAGATTTATGAGGCGTGGTATCTTGAATAGAGTGGTTTTCTTTCAGTCCGTCTTTTTCCGGATAAATTTACACTTGGGTGTTGGGTGCACCTCATATAAAATCCTATCCCGCTCCGAATCTTGATTGCTTCCAAAATATGTTTCGTGCCTTAGAGTGATAATAAAAGAATCTTTCCTAACCAATGGACATTGACTTATAAATTTTAAAGCTTCTGGAAATATAAAATAGAATCAGTTTAACTTTGGAGACACCGGGTGCCACATCGAAAACACCTAAATGCTACTGAAGGATAGTGGCGAGACCATTCAGTGCCGCTGTTCATTGATGTTTGATTCCTAGAAATAAAGACTCCAAATTGTTGCAAGTTGATCTCACTTTGTTCTTCCTAACTTGCTCGTGATGTGTCGTGGTTAATATTGATTTACATACAATGACAGAAATGGGATATCGACTAATTTTCTAGCCTATCTGGTCACTAGATAGATCTGAAGCATGCGGATTATTATCGAAAAGATTCGTCGGTTCTTGGTGAATAAAAGGAATACATACGTAAGTATTTGCTTTGCTATGCTACTTTTTACTGGAAAGGAAACTACTCATTTGTCGGTTGTTGGATCTGTTTCGACAAGACCTATAATTTACTTTTATTTTTGTCCTACATCTAGAAGAGACGATTTTCTCGTCTTGTTCAGTCGGATTCCACATCTTATGATAATCGTTTGTACGCAAGTCAACAAATCATTTTAGCGATGTTTATTTATTGTTTAACTAAACGTTTGATCCTCACTCGATTTATCTATTGATTGCTCGAATGCTTGTTACATGTTGCCGAGTTGTATTCTGACTAATATTACAAGACAATTTTGATGGCGGTTTCTTCCGTGCATATACTGGGTCATTGATTACATTTCCTAGAATAGATTTGAACTCGATAAAGTTCAGCTCGAGATCTCCCTGATGTCTGACATCTGATACTGCTGTGCGGTACCACTACGGGTAGGCGTTAAACTTGTGTTGATTGTGACCCAGTTGCCTCGGTCATTGCGGACTACGGTACGAGCGTTACGATCAGGAATCCAGTTACAGGAGGTGCGAAATTGGTGCCCAAGCATTTCACCAAGTATCAGTCAGTCAGTCAGTCAGTCAGTCAGTCAGTCAGTCAGTCAGTCAGTCAGTCAGTCAGTCAGTCAGTCAGT
>LUCM01008596.1:49372-208423 GCA_008360955.1 Fasciolopsis buskii
CAGTCAGTCAGTCAGTCAGTCAGTCAGTCAGTCAGTCAGTCAGTCAGTCAGTCAGTCAGTCAGTCAGTCAGTCAGTCAGTCAGTCAGTCAGTCGGTCAGTCAGTCAGTCAGTCAGTTAACCACTCAGTCAATCAGTCCGTCTGTCTGTCAGTCAGTAAGTCTAGCTGTCTGTTTGTCAGTCATACTGGAGATTTCATGCCACAGCACTGATTCTCAACTTATCGCTTGGAATGCACTGTGCCAATCCAGTTTTCCGTAACTTTGGGCATTCACTACATTACAATTTTCAGTTTTTGTAACCATTAACATTTTACTAATATGTTCTACTGGTTCGGTGGGTAGAATGTTTTCTATACTTTTCCTGTAATGGCTACCTCTTTTCATTTCCCCTCTCTCAGTTGCCTAGTTCGTTGTGGTTATATTTAGCACGTTCTAACCCTCCTAGCCTGTTGCAATTCATTGTTTGTCGCTAGAGCAACTATCTTTTGTCCTAGTCGCTTAACTCTAATTTCACCATGGCCACCGTACGGTAATGTCCTTATTCAGGCTGGAATGCGAATTCTGTCGCTCCGTAATTTCATTTTACATCTGGCAAGTGCACACTGCAGCCACTGTTCCCACTGACTTGAGAATCTCATAGTACTTGCCAGTTAGTTCAAAGCTGTTTTTTGCTCAAGGAACGATTCCATGGACTTCTTGTTGTCTATGTGCAAACTTGAGCGCACTTTTTGAACCATCTCGCATCCCGTGTACTTTCTCCAGGCAAAAAGCTACGTTGGAAAATATCAGCTGAACTAAATAGTTCACCGGTCACCTGAAGTTCCACCCGCTTTTTTGTCCGCACAAGTACACCCGTTCGTGTGATCTTGAGCTTGAAAAAAAAAACTAGCAGAGACTAGTAGGGTCGTTGCTCCGCGATTGAATTTCGTTTGTCGGTTTTCTGGTCGTAAAGGAGAAGCGTCCTTATTTCGTTCCGTTCGATTGATACGGGGAGCGAAGTTAATCCCTAATTGAGCATTCTCCTTGCAAATTCGTAAAATTAGTTGATATCCCATTTCTGTCGTTGTATATGAAACTGTATTAACCATGACACATCACGAGCACGTTAGGAAGAACAAAGTGAGATTAATTTGTAGCAGTTTGGCGCCGGTGTTGCTAGGAGTCGAACATCAATGAACAGTGGCGCTCAATAGTCTCGGCACCATCCTTCAGTAGTATTTTGGCGTTTTCGATGTGGCATCCGGTGTCTCCAAAGTTAAGTCGCTCCTGCGCAAGATACCACGCCTCATAAATCTTGATAAAGTAAAACGTGGAACTTCTTACGGAGACACTGGCACTTTTAATATTGGCTACATTCTCGGAATGAGGGGAATATTTCCGTTACGGTAACGACAAGACTAACCCTATGCGTAGTGTGCATCCTCTGTCGATCCGCTGGTAAGGATTTTCCAATTTTATTCGTGTAAGAGTGAACGATTTAGACGGGAACAAGAAAGCGGGACAACATCGTGAGAGAAATTCCCCCTTAGAAATGATCATTTCATATGTTTCTCGAGTCAACATATGTTGTTATTCATCAATAAATTTAGCAAGTCCCTACATTACAGTGATCAGCATTTTCTGCCATTGTATTCCATGCTTTGATGTGCAATTAGTTCGCGCTACATGTCTGGTGAAATTTGGGAAGTTTAATGTTACTCAATTCTCTCTGGACGTCGGTGCATGAAGCATCGGTAATAATCTGGAACACGATTAGAGAAAAGAACTTCTGTCATGGAATTTTAATATGAGTAACTGTGTGGTCACTTTTAGACAGGATTGCTTTCTTCCATGAGAATCACGCTGATGGCATAGTTTGTTCGTTAAACGTGATATAATTAGTGGCTTTGTTTTGTTTGGGAAGCTGGAAATGTTAAAGCGCGAAATTTTAAAACCACGGACGTTTTGGGGATCTCTTTCATATTGTTGTTACAGTAACAACGTAGGGGATTATCGGGGCCCATATAAGTGGCCTTGAAGCAAACTCAATTTTGATTTAGATGTAGGTCATCCCTAAATGAAATTATTTTCTTTTCATGGTAATCCGTAAGTATTTTGTAACGTTTAGCGCAAAATGACTGTTTCTTGCAGTTATCCAGCTGAGTAATTCTCGGACACTGCCTACACCAGTTGGATGGTTGTCTTAGTTGGTCATGGATGCATTCAGCAGGTCACAACCGGACAGTGAATTCTTTACGGCAGTTATGTTTCCCTTGTTTGTCCCACCGTGTCATATTAGTTCATCTACCTGTAACTTTGATTACTGTTCCATAGGTTGTAACTTGCTTCAAATGGTTGCATATTCCAAAAGTGGATATCCGGTTCTCAATACGTTAGCTAGTTTTGACGGTGGCTGGTATGTCGTTTCGGTCAGACAGTCGAGCATTACCAGTATCGTAGGCTTTTCTGCTCCCCATTGACAATTTGCTTTGTACGCAACTTTAAACGGATAGGTATGACGTTTGGTTTGTGTTGAGTTCCCGATAATTTGTTGTACAACGACATCGACAAACGAACAGCTTTGAAAATCTCTCACAGTTTTGCATCATATCCAGTCACTGTTGTGTATCGATTTTAATCACGATTGGAAGTAAATATTTCAATGGTTCAGTAATTTATATTACTTTCAGTATCACATATGGATTGGGTTTGTTTTTTCATGATCATAGTCTATGTATTGCTGTTGCGGACAAAACAACCGCGAGTTTTCTACCGATAGGTCAACTTAGTGTTTTTTCAAGGCGATGGTCCTCATTGGTCTGCTTAAAATTTATGACTATTGTTTTTGTGTTCATCAAGGGTAATGGTAGGTGGGTGACAAACCCGGAATAATGTTTTGGCCTTATCCAGGCCGGTGTTTATTTTTCTGGTTGGTTTTAAGAGGCACGGAATCTCACTAGACGTAAGCGAATTCCACGTCTCGAACTCATATCAATCTTCATGTTTGGATTCAAACAAGAAAAGGGTTGGACAATCCGAAGCCAATAACGGAGAGGACTGCTTCAGTCCTATACGCCAAGCTGTGGCCTAACCGTCTTGTTACTTCTTCCAGCTTCGATCAGACAGCGCAGAAACCTTGCGAAAAAGTATCATGAGTAGGCATGCGCAAAACATGTAGGAACCACCGGATACAGTTGAAGGTGATTATCTCGACTAGGTATCGACTATAATCATCAGACATGACTAACCGCCCCATATCCATCTCTCGACGTGGCTAACAAAATGAGATTTCACTACTTTATGTCAATAGATATTATTCCACGCCTAATCGCGGTCATCTGCCATGGATAGATTTGGTTACCATTCTTCACTCTGGCGTTCCTTCGTTTTCTCAGACAAATCTACCCGTCTCTTTCGTTTGCCCCATTCTGGACAGCATTCGGCCGGACGGTTTTATTCCCATACGCAAAAATAATGTGATTTTGCGCGGTTGTGTTTTGCGAAACACAGACTTCGTGGAAGGCATGGTCATCTACGCTGGTATGTCACATTCAAGTTGCATGAACTTTCTGATTTTCCCTCGTCTGCTCGTACTTTTGTTGTTTGTGAATTTTTATTTCCCATCAGATATATTCTAGTATGCTTTTTGGGTTCCACCAAGCTGTCTCTTTCGATGTCATTCGCTTCACTAGAGTGGAAGCAGCCTTTGTATGGTCGGTTCCTCAAGTCCTAACAAACAGCGCTCAAAGCTTATAAGCCAGCGAGCTAACGCACCGGATGTGATAATTTATCTACATCTAGTCCGCAGACAATTCTACTCATTATGACACTCAAGTACCCTACTAACCGTGACAATTCATCACGGTTGTATTATCTTGATAGACAGAAAACACGTTCGTGACTTTAAAGCGGATGTGGAGGTGAAATTATTCGCCACTTATTATCATCTTCCTTACCGAATGATGTCCTCGGCCAAAGTTTGCCATGGGCGGTTGTGCAGTCCTCGTACCCAGATTTTTCGTCATCTTGTCTGTCCGCATAGGTGTCACTCAGACGAAGTGATCATCAGCAGTCTTTAGTCTGATTGCGCATCTCCGACCAATAGGAAAGACATTTTCCTCCTGCTAGTTTTCTCGTCCACGGGGGCTTGCAGTGAGTGAATTACATTCATCAGATTGCCTCTTCTTTGGATGCTAAGCTCCTATACAGACAAAAAAATTCTCAGTCTTAAAAATGTGATGCTGTTTGCCGTTCGGTTCTTGTTCGTAGCAAACCTCTTAATTCGGATATGAGTGGTCTATATCGGACGGAGTCAATCGTGTTTTGGGGGAGGTTGAAGGCGTTCTTCTTTCTAACTTCCTAGGAATTGCCATATCCACAGCATATAAATTGACTAACCCAGAACGGAGCGAAAAGTCAGTCATCCGGCAGCAAGTTCTGATATGGTCCGTATGCGCTGAATTTTATGCTTTCCGAGATGGCCTTTCACTTCGAATAGTAGAATTGTCAAGTCGGACTTCCGAACTGCGCGCACTCCCGTGTTTGAATTTGCACTGATCTTCACATCCGCATACATCGACTTTCACTTGGCCTCGTCCCATATCCGATCCTTGCATTAACAGCAGACGGCACATTCTTTTCCAGTTACCAAACTCACACGTTTCTCTTGGACTTACGAACCCTTCCGATTTCGGTGTCACCTCAAGAGATACAATATACTTCTAAAACATTTGTACTCTTCTTAACAGACCCTGTCTCTGTATTCATTTGTTTGCCGGTTCCTGTGCACATGTTGGCACTGTGATGTCGACTGAGAGTAAAATTGCCGACTGTTACTTCGACCTTAATCTCGATCTGTTATTGGCTAATATGATGCGCTCGCAAATCGTTTGACTCGTTATTGGGGTTCGCATGGAAATGCAGACTGATTTTAAATGGTACCTCAGCTAGTATACCTTCACATTCAATTCCGACTCAACATTTTGTCTTTGGTCAAGTCTCACATATTAGCTCCTGTCAACCTGTTCCTCTGTTTCCCTTCCTTCTTCATTAATGGGACGAAAACAAAATGCCACAATCGCACGACTTTTCCAGGAAAAGAAACTAAGGCCGCAATGAACAATACCGGAGCCCGGTTCAAGCGAAGCAAACTGGAACGACTTATCAATCGAGATGTGATTTGGTGTATTCTAATACTGGCTGTTATTTGTTTCACAGGAGCGATCGGTGAGCTTCTCCTTGATCACGATTTTTCATTCTTTTGATCACTTCTAAGAGTCGTCTAGTAGTGCCTTGAATTTTTAATTCGATGAATGACAGAAACTGGGTTTTTCCCAATTCACCTAGCTAGCTGCCCACCTGACGTGCTACTGCATGATGTCCTATTTCACAAAGTTATTTGCTTACTTCGTCAGTCACTTTGTCCGGCTAGATCTGCATATATGCCTGTTTTATTTTTTCCTCGTAGTTTTTGTGATTAAATCACCCCACACAGTAGGGTCACATAAGGTTCCTAGAGGTCAAGTGCTTTAACGAGCCAGGCGACAGCGAGTTGTCGTCTGTTATCAAAGTGCTCGAGAGAACTCAAATTTGAACATCTGAATTTTCGGGGGCCGGGTAACGTCCTAGTGGTTTCTGATTCATACATTTCTTAAATTCGTTTCCTCGATAAGTTGGCACAAGCCATTTGAGGAAGTTCGAAAGTTGTTAGCACGCAAACCTGAAAATATCATCATCCTAGTCGTCTAGCGTCAGATAGCAGGTTAACTCACCGTACCACGGGACAAAACGAGGCCTGAAGTTGTATACCCAAGTACGTGGCATAGCCTTGTGGTAATGCAAAGATCAAAAGTAAGGACAAATGTAGTGTCAGAGTACGTCATGCAACAAGTCTCAAATTTTCTTGTCAAATCGAGAACACAGGACACTGCGAATAGTCTGTTACTGGACACGCATCAAGTAGCCGTCCGTTACAGGGCGTGTCAAGGCAAAAGTGTCATATTGTGCGATATGCGAGCAATTTTTGCCGCGGAAACGATCAAGGTAAATATCGTTTACAAGCTGTCCATATCAATAAGTCCAAACAGAAAACAATTAGTGAACTCATGGATATTTCTCATTCTCAATCTCTTGATATTCCAGGAAGTGGTGTCTGGCAACAGAACTTGCCCGGAGATGATGTCCTCTTTGTCGCACTGGATCGTAACGCAAGCACTTCCACACCGGCTTTCCAGGGGTTTCTCAATTTTTGGCGGTTTATCATCATTTTCCAGGTAGGCGGTCTGGTTTCTTTCGCTAGTTTTATTGTTGTCAAATTCACGAATGAAAACACGAATTCCGTTTTTGGTTTTCGTGTACCTCAGAGCGTGCTCAGTGGCCTACGTATGAAAGGGAGTTACCTTCCTCGCCTCTTACTTGAAGTTTCTCATTTAGTCGTGATTTGGGGTCGAGTGGAAAGCATTCGTCACTTTTTGCCATCTTTCACAAGAGAGAACGATTGTTAAGTCCGTGATCAAACAGAGACAAGTCGACCGAAAATATTTGAATTTCCAATGAGCCTGTCCAAAATTAAACGGAATGGATACCATTGTGATTGATTTTGTTATAAGGAGTCTCGCTAGTTGAACGACAAAACCTTTTTGCTTTCGAATTATTTTCTTTTTCCCACATGAAACAGAGTCCAATCAAAGTGTTTGATAATCGTAACCGAGACTTGCATGAGACACACTGGCCAAAGTGTTTTCAGGACATCCAAACTGTGCGTTTCCGGTATAGTTTGTTTGACTGAAGTCTTTCGCTTCGTTAAAATGACCGGTGAAAACTAAACTGGCCGATGCAGTTTCGTACGGATGAACAACTGGTAGATTTCTTTCCGTTTGACTTAAAACGTCTAACCGTTGAACTCGGTCCTTTTAGTCGTCATTCCCTCGATCACAGCTCTTCTTACTTTCCGTCTCGCCTCGATTGTAAACAATCGATGCTCGAGCCTCTCTTCACTCACGATTTCGCCAATCTATTAGTCAAGGGATGATGTGGTTTGGATGACAACTCTGCATAACTTCGCGGTTGCACTTTGTAGTGTCTCCATTTTTTTTGTTTCCCTTTCGATATCCATCATTTAATTGTGTTGGCCATTGAGAACACCTGATTTCAGTCGGATATACAACCGAAAGTTTCCCACAAGGAAATCTTAATCAAAGCTTTTGTCGGGGAAGATATGCCCAAACCAGTTTATTGACACTCAGGGTGATCGACGCAAAGATAAGCCACAGTCCCACGGAAAACTCGGTAGCTGTGTTGGAGTTAATAAGGAATAAAATCTATTCGAAGCTTATATCCAGTTGGCCAATTCTGTCTTCTTATTCAGTGATGAACTGAACTGTAAGACTGCGTGGAGTGAAGTCGCTGCACGGACAACGCAACTCTCCTACCACGCAATCTGTTAAATTTTGCAGGATACTAATACTAATCAAGTCGAAAAGTAGTTGCTTATTGGCTCTCGTTAGATGTGCATTGGGGGGCTTCGCCTTCCTCTTTCACATGCACATACACACACACGCATATACACAGACACGCCCACATGCATACACATTACACGCAGACGGACGCTCCGGTAGACAGGCAGATAGATTGTTGAAAATTTTTGGTACTTCAATGTATAGGCTAAGGGCACACCCGATAGTGGTAACGTAGTACACTATTGCAAAAATGAATTCAGAAAAAATCAGTTTGCATTGAGTAATTGCCAGTTGAATTTGGGAAATCAAAATTTTAATGCATACTTGGCACTCTTCACATGACAGCTAACTTCAACAGGGACTGACTAGCGGTCTGGTGTGAAAACGGGGGAAGCCTGTCCCCAATTGGTCCTAGAAGAAGGTGGCATGAATACTCCTAAATTGACTCATTATGATAGCTCTAAGAAAAGACCAGATATTCCTACAGGTTTTAGAAGCGAATCTAACTCTCCAACGACTTTGATATGATATGCACTTACCCCACTATCGATCAGTCGAAGCATTAAGTATGAGTTGCATAGAATCCGGATGGTGGATGAATTTCAGACTGTATTGTGGACTGACTCCATTTTGCTTTGGTTGTCTGTAAGGGTTGGAATTGGCCCTTTATTCGAAAATAGTTATACCAATAATCAGTGGACATTCAGTTGGACAGGTTCGTTAACTTTCATTGTTCATCTGCTTGTTGGTTAAAACTCTTCCACTCACTATTGTCCGTTCAGTTCGATTCGAGATAGTCAACCATGTAATACAGCGACCAAAACCAGACCAAGTCATTGCGCGGTCAGCGTTTGACAAAGCAGAAACTGAGTCGATCGCTTTTAAAGATGAGAGCACAATTTCCCGGTAAATCAAACAGCTAAAATTTTGAAATAAGACATGAATCTACCTACGTAGTTTATGATAAGATCAAGGTGGTCATTCACGGAAGGAAATGTTGATATGCTTTTGCAGACAGGAGGGCTGTATGGTTATGAAATTTATTCCGGCATCCACTATGCGCGTCACCGTTTGAGCACGAATTCTGAGGTTATCATTATACATTGTGATTCATTCAAAAGCTCGTTCGTAGTCATCATAAGCGAAATAGTTAAGTGATCTAGTCACACCGTTTTAGAGTGCTCTCCTACCTTATCCTACTCTCCAGTTGAATGATCATTTTAGGAAGTTGAACAAATGATCACCGATGGTGACAGTCATTACCAGATTGAATATCTGCATCCACGTAGGAATTTCGGCGTAATTCGGCTGGGTTGTTTTAAGATTAAAGTCGTCCTAAATGGGAATACAATTTGTTGACCAATTCACCGGTGATACCCGTTAGTCATTCACCGAACGTTCACCTAAGGGGCATTAAATCACCTACAAGCTTCGAATACATTTAGTTCGATTCCCGCGAACAAACGAATAATGTCAATTCGTTATTGTTTATTTAGTCGCCTTCTTGTTTCTTGCCTTGCTGCTTAAGGCCGACTGCACCAGCTAAACATCGCACATGCCAAACCACCATTGCAGTCGATGGATTATCGTTCCGCTTTCGGTCAAATAATCAAAGCTTCCGACTAGCCTTATGCATCTGAACACTTTATCTGAAGGTCGTCTGTTCCTAAATTATGGGGTCCGTTTGAGCTACCCGAGAATGCACAGACAAATCAGAGCTCTCTCTCTATAGATTTATAAGAATGTGTGCTAATAAGTGCCAGGAAAAACAGACTACTAATTTTCGAACAGGTCTCCTTATCTGCGTTGCGTAAGGCCCTTGATTGTTAACAAAAATCACTTGCGCATAACCTTGTTGAGATCGTTTGATTATCTTCTGCCCAGTTTCAACGGTACCAAGTAACTGATTTGTTAAAGTTAAAGCCTAATGGTTTTCTATCCTTGAGTAGCTCACAGAAACATACTCATTAAAGCCAAGAAAAGTTTTCGTAGTTGTGTAAGTTGAGCCGTTATGTATAAAGGATTCGTCCATAGTTCACTTCCTATCGAGCTTCGTATAATGACGAGGGATTGTTCCGGTATACCCTTTGTTCTCCTGCTGGGTGTATTAAAGGCTTAAATTGTCTTGGCGCCAGACCCGTATTCATGAGAAATATTTTGAACGCCAAGAAATTTCTTCTCGATTTATCCGCTTCAAGCGTTTGCATGTATGGTATCGAGTATCAGGCGTAAAATATATAGCTGTCTCTTGTACCGGGTGAATGAGTTTTTCATTGACTGCCCCATGCAAGTGTTTCGCTCAAAATATATATTGGAGTAATCAATGCGATGTCACGGCATCTGTGTTGATTTCTGACCAGGGTAAGGGCCATGACAATTGTATGCGCACTCTTACGGGTGATATATATATATATATGTATATATATATATAATATGGGAATAGAACACTAAGAAAAACTGTTACTAACCCAGTAGAATCTTAGTAAAGATTTAAGTAGGGAAGAATCTAAGCTGAAACTATTTGGACGAGGGCGATGCAGTTGATTGACCCTGTTTTTCTAGTTCTTAACGAAAGATCATCGAACCAAACTGCACGAATTCATACCTGCTTCGACAGCCACTGTAGTGAGAATAGCTTATCCACACTGGTGTCACATATTTTCCGCATTGTACTTTATGCAAATACGGTACTCGTTTTTATTGAATTATGCACTAGTGAACTCAAGCTTACAATGATTCCGTTGCAAAGATTTCTGGGCAGGACAAGTTAATGTCTGTTTTTACGTTTTCTTCTTTTTTTTTATTTCACTCTATTCTTGATCAAAACAGCTTGTCCTGACTGAAAATTCGATTGAGAATTTCATTCGAGGCTTTTACTTTCATCGCTCTTCATTACTGGCTGCTTGCGTTTGAGTCACATTGATAATTGATAACTATTATCTATGCATTTTCTTGAGCAATATTCCAGAGTTATTATTCAATGGAGCAAATAAACAATGCTATTATAGATCGTTTACCCTACTGTGTGTTATTCAGTATGCTCGTAATTAGTCTGTGTTGTCGCCTAGACAACGGTAACCATAGTCACTAGGTGTACCCCCAGTTGTTTACAAAATGATTCCCATTGTTGTTTGCTTACATCTATTGAACGTTTCAACTCGATTGATCAAACGGCTGGAACTGAAACGAATTTTATTATTTTAAAGCTTTAGCGTTTGGACGTGGATGTGTGTTTACGATACACGACTAACGGTGCGCGAGAATCGTGTCAAAGATTAGACGGGATGTGTTCAGTACGCACGACAGAGCATCAGCTCCACGAGCTGATGCTCTGTCTCAATTCGCATCTGTCTAGTTTCTCCTGAATCGTCGATTGTCTAAAAGAATTGGATTTTTCACGCACATTACATCGGCAAGCCCGCTCGAATTAATGTTGGTGTAAACTGTTGCTGATTGTAAAAGGTATTGTGCATTTTAAAAAGTCATAACTTTGAGCGTGCGACGGATCACTCGAGAGTTCACTCGAAGTAGCGCATGAGTGAAATGTAAAAGGTCAACTTCTAGGATAAACCTGACAATGAAGTGTTTATGGTTGCCACACAAGCTGGTTTTTGGTATTTCGGCGATTTTGATTTGACAGATAATGTGTCTAGCCTGTCTCGGTTTGTCCCACAGAAGAGGCTTTTTGTTTCGTGAGAAGTTCGTGACGCTGCGACGTGACAAGTGTGCGAAATGTTCCATTGATCCGACGTTTCATTTTACTTTCATTATAAACCCCTCGTGCGTCTAATTGTGTCTATCTCTTTCATCTTACTTAGAATAGTAAGTCTGTTGGCAGACTGCGGGAAGGTTGTCTGCTCGAACTGCAGAACATGTGCAGCAGAAATTGTATGTCAACACTAGGAAGCTGTTATGCGGTTCGGGAGCTCAGCATCGGCTTGTTGCAGTTTGTTTGCTAATCCATGCAATGTATTCCTAGTTATCGACAAACCAAGAAAGCGCAAATTTTGCCACCCCTGGCTGGCGTCGCACAACCTGAGTCGCCCATCGGGGAACGTCAAGTTGTCATGTGTGACAAAAAACTGACGAAGCGAAACAATGAAATTCTAACTAAGATGCTTTGATTTGGTTTTCTATTGCTCTCATGAAATTCACGACGGGAAGAACCTCTATGATTTGAACCTTGTCCGAAGTTTCGTGTGATAACGAACAAAGTGAATGGCGAGCCATAATTCTTGGTGTTGTGACCAGGATAATGATTTCGTGGCCGCAACCATTCTGTGATCGTGACATTCAGTTTTTCTCGTAGAACTTCGAGACAGTGATGGTGTTTTCCGCGGTTACAGCAGATCAGAGTGCGTTAGCTACTTTCCGGAGTGTTGTTCAGGGACAGGTCGCCGATGATAAATTTGTTGCGAAGAGGCTGATAGAACACTAATTCAGTTATCCTCCTTGAGGCACTGAAATCCACGCCCCTGCCGATTCCCAGGAGTTATTGCGACAACTGGGTGCAACTCAGCTTGTTGACTATATGGTACTCCCAGTCAGGTTGTGTGAAAATCCCCGGTTTCCGACCTGTTCGGAGTTGTAGGAATCACAACTTTATCCTAAGACAAATGTCAGCTCAGTCGTACTTCCCTCAGGCCCGTTGTCTTCATGTGACGGTGACGTTGAGCTCAGTCGATCGTGAAGTTCTGTGACATTACTGAATGATGGACCAGAGAAGTTTATTCTTCTTTTTCGTTCTCTTGGTGCGAACAACCGGAGCGGAGATCGTGCTTATGAAAAAACTCTCATTCCTTTTCACCACGAAAGGATTATGAAAATCGTCTTGTTCTCGTCTAAGCACTGTACGAAATGTCTCATTCTGACGCACTATATGTGAACAAAAGCGTATGAACCGAATTTCTCAGTCACTAGAGGGAACTTGTTCAATATTTGTGCCCCTGGTATCAATTAAACAGCTCCCAGCAGCTCGTGAATGCCGTGCCAAGCCCTTTTGCTTGACAGAACATTTATGCGGATACTGTTCATATTGTATATACACAAACAATATATATACTTAGCTCTGGTTAGAATTTTATACCATCTATAAAGCAGTACCAACAAATATCCTGAATTTAGTTGCAGGTTGCTCTTATTATATCTGTTTGAGGACTATAATTAGACCAGATAAACAGGAGTGACCTTAGTTGTTAAGATGAACTCGTTGACCAATGGGAATTAAATCTTACTGGAGTGTAAAAATTTCATGACCTCGTTTTTGAAGGCCTTGAGACGAACTGTAGTTCATATTTCGTTACTGCTGACTAGTTCGCACCTTCGACAAAAGCATTTATTTCATCAAACATTGTGACGACTGTTACACCTGTTTATGCGTGCAAAAATTAGTAATCATTGTTGATCAGGAACAGTGACATTTTGATTTAGGATGAATGGCTTTTGACCAGTCATTAAAGTGCGCTACGTTTATAGCTTGCATTGTTATCGTGACAATGAAGCAGCGGGATATAATATATGAAATGTCTTGGTGTCAATGTAAGGAATGTTGAACTGACTAAAAAACCTCAATTAACTCAAATTTTTGTGTTTAAACATATTAACCTTTTTAAACTAAAAGAACACTCTCGTTGGCCTAGCGTTGGACGAATAAATTGCGACAAACACGTGTTTTGTATGCTAGAAGTCAGTCACACCCAAAAGCGAGCACAGTTGTTTTTAATTTCTTTGCGATTTTGCGGCACAATTTCTTCTCCTTACTTCTAAAGCAGGTTGTCACCAAATTTCACGCACCCTTGTTCCGGTAGGAGGGTTAAATATGTATATGCTCCAGGTGTCAGCCGAAATGGAGTACGGCTTAGTCCTGTAATGAGGCATGAGATGTAAGTATTATGTGCAGCAGTAATGAATGTTAAGCACATGAATTCGGCGATCTGTTAATTTTTTTGATGGATACATAACAGTTGGTGACCCATAACACGCAGAAAATTCTCATGTGCGTCCAAGTTATGTTCACTTTGACACATAAAATTAGTGAATGCTTTTGAGCGAATCAAAATAGAAGACACCGGATAGGAGAAATTTGTCGTTGCAGTGACGGAGATACTTGCTTAGTTCTAAGAATATAGTTTTTCCTAAGGAGGCTCTTTGTTGCACTCCACCAAAATTTAGTAGACATATTATTTTCAGTAGAGTGCCTTTCCTCCATTTTGATGTAAGTCATGTAAAAAACACGCTTTGATCTAAAATATGGTTCATATAAAACATACCACTGATTGAATCCCGAGGTTTATAAAATGAGTTTGATGTCCCGACATGTTAATTCAATAAGATACGTACACAGTAGATAGTAACACCAAAATTCTGAAATATCTTGGTGCATGATGTAAAAAACAATCTCAGACTAAGTTTACTAGACGCCACTTCAAAATGGCCAAGAAATGCAGGTGGATAGTAGTAGGGCCGTCGACTACCAGTGTTCATTGGTGTTGCATTCCTAGCAGCAATCACGTCAGTTTGTAGTGAATAAATCCTACTTTTTTCTCCACAGCGTGCCCCTAGAGGGCCATGCTTGAGATACACAAATAACGCCTGTAATCTGTTATCGACTGAATTTTCAACATTTCTTCTCTGGGTGACACCAGGTCTAACGGTTGATTGTTGTAGGCATTCGTTGCTTCCCACTGAATGACAGAAATATAAGCTCGTGTTTTGCTCTTTATGCGTTGACATACTGGAGCTGGAAGTGTCCATATGACGCTATTTTAGAACATACACACTGATGTTGTCACACCGGCTGGTGGTGCGTCACTTGTGATCTAAACGCTAAGCTCGGCTATTAATAATTTGTTATAACCGTCAACACGAGCTAGGGCAAAAATGAGGAAGACAGTATAAAAACTTCAGCCAGTTGACGCCTCTCCTCCTATTGGTCCAGTTAGACAACGGGGTCCGGATCTGCGGAGTTCCCCAAGCGATACTCAAAGGTGTATGGCTATGGGATTAAGTGCCACGGTCACCGACGGTCTTCAATTAAAAATCTTTTATATGTAGTTGTTTTTTAAACCCGTGGTACTCCTGTCATCCCTCCATTATTTTATGTGTTGATTACTGATGGAATCTAACAGATTTACATTTGGCATTCAAGAAGCCGCACAGAAAAAGTGCCACACGAGCTAAAGTTGTTGATTTCGAATATGCCCTGTTCGATTTACTTCGAGTTCAAGTTCAACTGAGATCAGTGAGACTAAGTGGTGATATCGTTCGGATATGAATGTAAGGTTGACTATCCGTAGAAAGTGACTTTGTGGATAGTTTCAGTCGCCCCAGGTACGGTCAGCTAGGTACGCCTGATGAGCAGTTAAACGGATTAGATAACAGAGCTTCCTAAATAAGAACTTTGTTCAGCTCAGGCCGTTCATTAATTTTCTCACCCTTGTGGACGCAAACAAAAGCACTAGGCCCTGAAAAGCATGCACGTTTTTGTACACACAGTTGTACACCTTTGTCATTTCTGACTGACTCGACCTTGGTTGGTAACCAAGGTTATTATATCGATTGTCGCCATGGCTTGTTGTATGGACTGGGCAGGCGGAACTGTTGGTTCCTCAGACTAAAAGTCAGAATCCATTTCTCTCTCTGCGTGATTGAAACAAAGGCGGATTCTCATTATCTTCGGTTAAACAATGTGGTATAAAAAACTTGAATATCACTCCCCCAGCTTCCAAGAGAGAATAAATTTAGCAATTCATCTAACTTTCATTGTTGTTGTCTCTGTGTTCTAGGAACAAGCTGAAGTTGGTATTGTTCATCACTATCGTTTTTGAATTGCAGTCTTGACAGCTTCGACCAAAGGTTATGGTGGAAAAACTATCTACTCCAGTAGGATTATAACTCATAAATAGATGCCACTCACGGTTTCGCTTGATGGTCAATCGTCTTAGAACATCGTACACACATCAATTCACAACTCATCGAATTTAACGGGTTCAGGACCTATTATGGAAGGTGATTCACCTGATTCTTGCTCCGTTGTCGTCTTTACTACATCCAAGTCGGATGCACACGTCAAGTCAAATCAAGTAAGTGCTCTATGCATCTGCTTGACTTGACTTGACTTGGCATGTGAAAAGTCCCAGGTTGATTTCTATTGTAACAACTGTGGGGTCGGACAATTTGTTAACAGTTGTACACCGAGCTGAATGTTTTTTTCGCATTTTTTAATTTCCAACAACAAGGCCATATGTATTTTTTATGGCACCGTATCAAAGGTATAGAATGATCCGATAATGGTATTCATTTTGTTTGTTTGAAAGGAACCAATGAGCAGCGCAACATCTACCCGACATTAGAGTCGATGGTTAAGCGGTCGAAATCCAGGTTTTTCGACATAATAAATGCGATTACAAATCCTTTCATCGTCAGCTACCTTTCCATTTGGTAGTTTTTTCGGGAAGCAATGTACTTGGAGTGGATAATAATGAAAGTGAAAAGATTAAAAAGTAAAAATAATAAACTTCAAAGTAATCAGCCATGTACGAAATTCATTTGTGAGCTAAAATGGCTCAGCCGCCGTCTTGTTGATACCCCATACCGTGTCATCTCTTCTTGTTAATTTTTACCTAGATCAAAATGCATCGCGATTAGACCAGTCACACTTACCTATTGTGAGCATGTAATGCCAAGGTGGGTGCGGTATTCTAAGCGATCACGCCATTTTCTTCCTACGGCATCTACGGATTGAGAAAATTGGTGTAAAATGATGCTGAAATTTTTAGTTTTATGTATGCACGTTTGCATTTGTGTGCAGTCAAGTTGACACACAATCTATGCCGCATATTACGCATCTTTTTGCATCGCCATTTTTATTAGCTGGCGAATGTTCGTTAATAATCATTAGTAGATCGGTGTGCGGTTCTGACGACAGTCTCCAAACTGCTCACTAACAGCAGAGCAAACGAGCTTAATGTGCCAGTCCGAGTCTAGTTCTCAAATTCGATCATATTGTAATCGCATTGTATTTATCCGCGCATCGAAGTTGATGTTTGTGTAACTTTTTGCTGTTACACAAACAACCGTTTTGTGACATTTCAGCCTCACTGGATATTGAAGTGGTCGCCCAAAAAAATTCGTCTTCGATGGTTCAGTTAGCTACCATGATAATGCTCAGATAAGATGTACGAAAAATCAATCCATTTAATTAGATGTAATTCAGTCAGTCTAGAACAAGCATTTCCTAACCATCCTCGGTCTGGTAGCTCGATCACATTTCTCTTCTAAAGTGCATTTTTTGAGCCCTATCACCAGTGGTCCTCTTAGTGATAGACGAAAGTCTGTCAGTGCCACATTAATCCTTATCCAGTCAGACCTATGATTTGTTAAGTCCACGTTGGCACAATTTTTGCTTGCGAACCTTATTTTACATAACGGTTCATGCGCCAAGTATATGGCTACAAAAGCATCATATTTCCGGAAGATAACCACTTAGAGTGAAGTGAAACGACACAACTCCCGGAGGATCTCAGCAGTGCTTTCTCAACAACCTCCACCATCTCATTCATAGGTCACTGCATTCCGAATTCATCTTTTATCGGTGTAGGTAAAACGGTCTGCGTTGTGGCGTTTTGACGTGAATGTCTTCTGTTCGAGTCACTTCTCTCGACCGCGGCCCCATTCTGGAAGATTGCATGGATTGTTGTACCAATATCCCGAATACCTTCACTTTAGATCGTATGATTGAGTTACAAATACGCGAGCAGACACACGCATTACCATCGTCTGTCATCGAGTTTTTTTGTCCCATCACCTGATACAGGCTACAAACATAAGTCACTTATGGCTAAATTTTGAGCCATGCAAATATCAAACATGTCTTACGACTCATGAACAAGGCACCGTTAGTGTACCTTGCACTGCTGATTTCGCGTGACATGTTGCCATTCCATCGGTTTGTCGAGCCACTCCCTCGCTAGTTTTTTTCCCCGCACTCACTGTATCCTCTCACATTCAAACAGGCAAGCATATTTAGCTTGATACATTTCTACCTGTCTGTTCCTTTGTAGTCAACGTAAGTGTGTCTGTCCTCATGAGTTCGTAAGAATGACATATTACAAATATTTTAGTCTTTTTACGTGTCGACAATCGAACGGTAAGGTAATTCAGTGGAAAGCATTTTTTCTTCGTAACTTCTTTATCTCCTTATTAATCACCCCATTCTGATCAAACAGTCAGAATCATCCTGTGTCGAGATCAAACTTTTGATTTCTGCTGATATTAATGAAAGCACAGTGGTGGTAGTCATTGTAACTCAGTGTTGACTATTACTTCGTCAATTGGAATTGGACCCAGTTTAACAGACAAGCAAATAGGGGAAAAAGTTTTACGATGACTTTTTGCAACTCAACATTTTGTCCGTTGTGAAGTTTAGAAATTTCCCGAGATCGTAACCATCTCTTTTGAGTCTTCGTGGAAGGTGGCGAATGACTACGGGATCCCTAAACATGTGACGCCCATAGGTTCTCAACTGAGAATCCAACTAATAGCTAAATTCAAATTGAAAACGACGTAATGGGTTAAAATTTGATATCCTTAATCTATCCCAAGTGACGTGGTTGCTGCGCTCTTGTCTGTCGCCAGAATAGCTCGCCCGTTTTCTTTGTTCCGTTCTGCGCATGTGAACACAGTGCAAACGGGTGAGACCCTGGACATGTTTGGGTACCAAAACTGTCTTTAAGCTGGTCATTTTGACATCTGTTACGTCGTACTTAGCTCCAATTTGACCATTGCCTGTACTTTTATCAGTTAAACTAAAGTTGCCAATTTATTTACCGAGTCTAGTCGTATATATGATCCCTTCGGCAGTGGTCAAGCCGTACAATTGGGAAAATGTTGGACTCAGATTTCACATCAACTTGTCGTTTAAACAAGCGGATTTATATTGCAATCAGTATCCATGATTGTGGTTTTGCCAATTGTCGTCAAATGTTCACCCAATTTTATTGGTAACATTGCCCGGTTGCGGTGCTGTTCGCACCCTCACACAAACGTCACCCACTCTAGTGCCGCGTGTGTGGTCTGGCATTTGGGTTACGATGCGACGTCCAGAGCGTCGGACATCACTAAACCATAGGATTCACTGACACAAATTGTCACTTCCGTAAATGACGTTTTTCTCAATAAAATTGTCATTTGGTTGTCTGCATTGAGAGTTTGTCGTGTGCCTATCCAGTTTGTTGTGAAGGCTCGTCTCAGCTCAGTTGTTCGTGCAATTTCGGTGGCGAATTGTAAAATCCTGCCGTTGTTGAGTTTGAATCCCACAGGTCCAATGTTTTCCACATCGACATCAGTTGCTCATTTTATTATTCAGTCACAAGCGAAATAAATCAAACAAAGTAAGAAATGGTCGAAATTTTGGAATAGTTAGCGCGAAACGTTATGAACTGCAGTCAATCTGGACATAACGATCACGTTTGCTTAACGGTGTTTATCGTAAGGTTGAGGCCTTTGCCTCGTCGAAGTTCCGAGGGTTGAACTGCAGCCGCACCGGTTACGTTTGTGGTGGACGGTAATTCGTCATTCCCCGTCGGTTCTCACACCGAATCCTTTTAGACATTCTATGTTTTCATAGTGCTTCTCGTTTCACGGTTCTGATAGCCGATTCCCTACCCCTTGGCGCACTGCATCTTACTATTCATACGACTTGTCGGTTTCGTAACAATCTCGGTAACCACTTGGAATGGGAAGCTGCTGTTCCGCTTTGTACTAGCCAATGAACCTTCAAGTCATCCATCAAATTGGTGTACTGTAGTTGAGGTTTCTAATCTTAGTAGTAATATGTGAAACCAGATGTGGGGAAAACGAGGGCGGAATTCCATATCCTCATCTAGATTTGGTCCCACTGTGAATTTGGATGTCAGCTGAAACCCAAATCCGATATGAAAATTTCACCTAATAGTGCGAACAACGTGTGCCGCTTTTCTTCTCAAATACGGAATTTGATACATTTTCTGACGTCACCGCTATTATCGTGTTTGATGTCATGTTAATAACACAGAGTTGCTGGTAGATGTTATAATTCGCCAACGTTTCGACTACTGTGAGTAGTCTTTCTCACGGCAAGTTTTACAATCAAATAACTGAGGGAGCGTTCACATGCCAACGGATGTCAGGTTGACTGTGTGTGTGTGTGTGTGTGTGTGCATGTTTGTGTCTGCGCGTGTATGTACGTTGAATTGTGACGGGTGAGATGTTAGTTGATTTTCGCGTCATGCTTCTCGATGGTGTTGAGGTCAACTGGTTTTAATGGCCTTTATTCAACCCCTAACGTTTGTACGTGCGGTATGTCGAGGATACATTTGCAGCCATCAAGTCGACACAAAAAGGATAGCTTTCTTCAAACTTAATGATGTAGGTCTTTTAAGTTTACAAAAAAATCAGAAGGCATCAATTTTGTCATCAGATTGTCGGCTGAAAGTCAGTGACTCCCAAAAATCCATTATCAGCATTCACAGAAAACCTACACATTCGGATACATATTTGGACTTCAGTTCAGCTCATCCACAATGCGTGAAACGGACACTTATTTCTTTGCTAACCAGCGGAATTGAAAAGCTACGCAGTGACGACACCGAACTCAAAGAACTAAGACGTCTAAACGACATCTTTCAAGACAATCACTTTCCGTTACGCCTCATAGGAAAACAACTGAAGACGAAGAAATAAAAAACGAAAACGACCTCAGTCGGAATTTCGTATAGGTTGGGCATTTCGAAAGGAATAAGAAAGAGAACCTCAGTGACTTTAGTATTCTTGCCTTCTTCCGAACGGATAGTATCCCAAAACGCCACCTATCAAAGGCTTAAGATCAAGTCGATGCGCAAGACCAAAATAACTGCACCTACAATGTCAATTGCAAGAAAAGCTCGGCAGAATACATTGGACAAACCAGCAAGCGAGTGAAGACACGGATAACAGAACACAGAAGGAAAGAATAAGTGCAGACCTTCGGGCAAGACACCATTATCAAAACTAGAACGTGATTCAACCATTGCAGGGACACAATATAGATAACGAAACACTACTGTGCTCCAACTTGGATTCAGAACCTGCACTGAACGTAATTATACCGAGGCTCTGGCGATAGGCACCCACTCCACATGCGTGAATCAGAACGGCGGGCAGAGATTTCAGCAATACGGCTACCTCTAACATCATTGAGACGCAAACATTCCAAAGATCACTGCGCTAATTGACCCCACCACCACTGTGATGCGTGACGTGAGAAGGACAACTATCATCTCACCCGTCACAATTCAGTGTACACTGACAACTTGACATCCGTTGGCATGTGAACGTTCCCTCAGTTATTTGATTGCAAAATCTGCCTCGAGAAAGAGTACTCACGGTAGTCGAAACGTTGGCGGATGAAAATATCAATCACCAGCGTTGTTGCTAACATTATATCATTCACAATAAAAATCAATGCACGGCTCATGGATTTTTCGATGCTCTCCTTACGTTGTTCAGTCCTGACAGTCGCATACTCACCACCACTATCAATCTTTAGATTTATCTTTTAGTATGAACATCTATTTTCTAGTATTATTCATCAGCATTTTCTCCTGGCTTTCCTAACCGAGTCTTCTAAATACCGTAAGTACCAGGGCATTATTAATTTTAGTTGTGTTCTGTATCAATCTCTTGATCTTTTCACGGAACTCGTCAGAAGCATGCTGCATTGCAAGACTAAGCGTATCGTTTGAGTCATCATTCGTCTCTTTGTCGTTCTCACTTAACCCTGCCATCCTTACTCCATTTCGTGTGGCTCTTGCCCAGAACATTTAGCCCCGGATAAATCAGGAATTATTTTGAAACACAGGATAGTTTGATCCACTTATGCATGTCGTACAAGTCTCTAACCCTTACTGTAATTCGCTTAGTAAGTTTTTGCGTCACTTACGTCCTTTTATTGGTCCACCTGGCTGAGATGTTAGCCTGTTGCTTGCAAAATTTTACCCTAAAATAGGTTAATCTAGAAGTTTGAACGGTTTCGAACGCACGCATGATTGTCACCCCTCACGTGTCAATCAGAAATCACTAGAGAAAGCGTTTGACATTAGGGAAACGCAATTGATTGTTTATTCGGTTAGGCTAGAGGAAATTTTGCCAGATTGCCTATCTGTGTGATTGAACTGCAACCATAGTGTGCGAAACCAATTTCGGAACATCTATTTTTCCCTTGCACAATTCGTTTTGTCAATCTCTAAGCGATACGGACAAATGATTCTCCTTAATTTTTCCACGTTGAAGCGATTACTTCCAAACACGAACAGTTTTTATTTCAAATGTAGAACATGTTACTGAACGGATTCATCTGAATTGTCTTCTATGAATTTCTCCAGTTCTTCAAAGGGTCACATATTGTGGCACAACTGCGTAGTCATTCGCATATTCCGTCTGTGTAAATGTTGACTACCGTTATATAGGATTAAGGTCACATCATGATTAACGTACAGTCTCATTCTGGTAGTAAGAATAAAGCACCTAGCAGTTCTGGTTCGCCAGTTCTTCGCAGGGCGTTTAACCAAACAAATGAAAACAAAATGGAGTAGGTTGATAATTGGTTTATGTTATCATGCAAAAAAGGCCTGCAGACTGTGTCGTGAGTTCCAGCAAGAACATCGGTGTAGGTCTCATTATGGCATTGCTGAAACTATCTTTCAATTTTCCATCCCATTTGAGTTTTCGCCTTAGTAGAAGGTTTTCTGTTTACCTATTTACTGTTCCATCTTAAGAAGAAGCCTTTGAATTTCCGGTATGAATTGACTAAAATCAACAAATTTTCATCACCGTTTGCACTTCCGCGCGCGGATTTCACAAACAAATGATAGATCGTGTGTTTCTCTATTAGCTCATAGTTTTTGTGAACAATGGAGTTACCTTCTGGTTCTAAAGCAACGGAATGTGGCGCATGGTGATCTACGAAACTTTTTTTCAACCTCGTATATTTCATCTCTTTTGTGCAGACATCTTTGTTCATCGCGTATGTACGTGCACACAAAGCAACAGTTACTCCGTCCTAAGAAACAGTTGTCTAGGCAAACAAGCGAAGTGAAACGAATCGTTTGATATTAGAACAAAAAAGTGCTCACATTACATGTCTGGCAATTGGTTTGTTGCCAGTCACGTCAGGTTGGAACCTTCGAGTGGGTGTTTTGATCTTCACTAGTGAGAGTCAGCTATGTTAGTAAATAATACACTGCCATTCGCCATTTGATGTCTTTTCTACCGAAGTCCTGCAGACTTGGTAATTAAAAGTATCCAAGTTCGTCAGGCTTGATCCCTTTCATCTTTTCTTGTTGACTCTGATGCAGGCTGGCCAACAGGCATGTCTAGTTCTGACAGTGGACTCACAGGTGATTGATATCTCCTGCTTCAGTGAAATACGACTTCAGGATTCGAGTAGAGTAATTCAGCTAACTTTGCCAAATGTCTCGTCAAGATATTTCGTGCACACTTCAGGGGACGAAACAGTTCAAGCTGTGGGTCAGCCCGGAATGGACATAATCCTAAGTAAGGAGGCTGAAGCGGTCCTTTTAGATTGAATCTTGGTTAACATTCGCTTGGGTAGCATGAGGCTGCCGGGCTCACTCGACGCATTTTTTGTCATCTCGGCATACGCTCCAACAGACTACAGCACTGACACACAAGAAGACCAGTTTTATGACGAGCTCCTCACTGTAATTCGGTGGAGCAAAGGCTCTGACATTTAGCAGTGGGAAGTGATTTTAATGCACAAGTTGGAAAACAGCGTATGAGAAGAATGTTTAGGTGGTAGGTGCGCCTTGCCTGCTCAACTAACAGATAACGGGGAAAGACTTCTCCAGATTTGTGCGGACAATTGTTTATTCCGGTTCAGCACAAATGTCCAACGCAGTTCGCATCGCACAGTCACATGACGCTCTAATTCGACAGGTTCTCAGGGTCAGATAGACCGTATCGTCGTAATCTTCCGGTGGCGCGCTTCTGTCCAGCATTGTAGATCGCACTAAACGACGTACGTCGAATCGGACCATGCGTTAGTTTTAATGCGCTGGGACGAAATCAAGTAGACTATGCATTTGGCAGCAGGTTTCGCCTGTGGTCCTTTATCTAGTGTTTTTCAAAGACATTAAATCTCATAAGGCTCGTTAGGTCTAGTAGAGCAAAAACGCCAGCTCCCTAACTGCAAGGAAATGAATAAGATGCGTCGGCAGTTGCAGCGTCAGTTGACCATAAGCCTTAGGAATGACCGCGAAAACTGTTGGGTTAAGGTAGCTAAAGTAATGGAAGTGGCGTCCGCTTCAGGTAACAGTCAAAGACTGTTTAGGCTTATACGCGACAGCGGTGGGCGGCGAACTTCGGTTAGTGAAGTCATGTGCGATAGGAATGGAGAGCTCATCCATGGTAGACAGGAAAGACTGGACCGTTGGGCAGAGCATTTCAAAGATCAGCTAAGCTGGCCACACGCTATCGTATCTAGTCCGACGCCTGGAGCTGTGAATCCTTGGGAGGTGTCACTTTATTCCCCAACGGAAGTGGAAGTGGAGTCGAATATTCGGCTTCTGAAGAGGGAAAATGTAGCCGTTCCCGACGACCTTCCCCCAAATCTCTACAGCTTGGGTGGAGGAGTGCTGATGAAATCACTTACCTCCTTGCTTCGTGATATTTGGAACGAGGAGCGTATCCCGCTATCGTGGGGTGAGTCACTGATTATACCCATCTTCAAGAAGGGTACACGGAATGACTGGAGCAATCATCGTGGGATTAGTTTAATTCCGATAGTTACTAAGGTGTTAGCTTCGATAATGCTGCGTCGTTTGACACCGATTCGCGAGAGTAATATCCGCGAACAACAGGCCGGATTTCGGCCAGGTCGAGGTTGCATCGACCAGATATTCACTCTTTGACAGATACTCGAAACGCGCCACACGCACCGCCGCCCTACGATCGTAGTCTTCCTCGACTTGAAAGGTGCTTTCGACTCCGTGGATCGACCAGCACTACTCAGTGCCCTCCACCGGAAGGGTATGCCAACGAAGTTTTTAAACCTTTTGGGAGCATTGTACTCGCATACCTATGGTGGCGTTAGGGTATACGGTGAACTATCACGTTCATTCACATCCACTAGCGGCGTTCGACAAAGTTGTCCTATCTCCCCATTCCTGTTCAACTTCGTCATGGACGAGGTGATGGGAGATACTTTAGGAGGTCTCCGGGATGTACTAGTGGAACTGAGAAATGAAGGAAAGCTATGCGACCTAGATTACGCAGACGACGTCGTGTGCCTGTTCGAGTCTGCGGACCATGCACAATGCGCACTAGATAGACTGTCGAGATCGGTTGTTCGCTTTGGCATGTGCTTTGCACCTTCAAAGTGCGAAATGCTGTTACAGGACTGGACGACAGCGGTGCCGAACTTGATACTGGATGGAGAGGAAATAACAATGGTGGACCGTTTCACCTACCTTGGTAGCTGCGTGCCTAAGGATGGTAGCTCGGGATTGGAGGTAAGTATGCGTATATCCATGGCTCGGACAGCTTACGCTGGATTGAAGCACTTGTGGCGTCGGCCTGATATTTCACTGAAGTTAAAAGGTCGTGTGTACTGTGCCGCAGTGCGTTCAGTTCTGTTGTACGGTTGCTAGACGTGGAGTATGCGTGTGAGCGATGTTCGTCGGTTCGAGGTTTTCGACAACCGATGTTTACGTAGTATGGCTAGGATTGGATGGAGTGACCGGGTGAGTAATATTGAGGTTAGGAATCTGGTATTGGGTGCAACTTCTGAAAATAGCTTGTTTCAGCGTATGAAACTTAGTAGACTACGCTGGTTGGGTCACGTGTTGCGTATGACGAACACTCGTCTACCATATCGTGCCTTATTTTGTGTTCCTCCAAAGGAATGGAAAAGCCATGTGGAGGCCAACAGATGACATGGCAATGTGGGATGAGAAAATGTACAGCGAAGTTAGGTAAAGTAGGTATCTCACGCCTTTGTGGTTTGGGTCCGAAAGATTTGTCAACTTGCTGGCTGGAGACATTGAAGGATATGGTAGTGAACCGTGAACAGTGGCGATCGTGCTGTCATTTTCTATCGAATCAGAATGATTGAAAACACGTGCGTTTGTACAGTTAGACTGTGTTCCGTGTGTTGGCTGCAGCAGCATCTTATCTTTTCCCGCCTGTGTAGGTCCACCCCCTGTTCCCCCTGGATATTCACTCTTCTTATATAAACGTGTAACTCTGGGGAAAGGCAGCGGTCAGTGAGGCTTGCCTTGCTGTTTAACGCTGAACAATGATGATGATGACGATGATGATGGAGGTTAATGGTTGTGCAACCTGAAAAAAGCTGCTCCTACTTCGTTGCTTTCTTTTCTTATTTGATGCGTTGTTTGCAACTGCGTCCGGATGCTCACCGACTTGGTTAATCAACATTCGAATTTTTGAAATAAATTTATTTTGTCTTTACTGTTCTGTCAAAATTACCTGTGAATTACTTCCTCGATGCGATTTCTGTATGTTCAGCGATGGCTGTTCGATTTGTTGACTGTCCGATTTGTCTCCGTATGCGGAACTGTTCAGCGTCGGCCCAACCTTGAATTTTAACTTGCGGGTCTGAAATTACGCGAAAATGATCGTTTGGCTTTCCAGAACCGATGTCCTCACTCCAAAGTTCATCACCGTTAATTGAGCTATCACCAAATTATTATTTTTCCTTTTACTGGAGGTTTGATTGATTGTTTTTCGGTGTACACGAGTTTGTGGACTAGATGCGCCACTTTAGTGAAGCACAAAATGACGCATTGCTCATTTTCGCGAAGGTTCGAATTCAAGATCCTCAATTTGATACGCCGCGATTTGGACCACTTAAACCGTGCTAGTCACAGTTCCTGCCTAGATCGGCCAGCATGGATGAACAAATGGCTTCTTGAATCACTTTGTCAGGTTATGCGAATCAGTATGAGAAAACATCCACTCATGACAAATAGATGAGTTCGTTTGTACCTAAAAATACATAATCCCTTTGACTCCGGCGGCAGAATTCGTGCTCTGTTTTCCCGATGAACGCCATTGCAGTGGGCACGGCACTGGGGCCGCAGTGATGCTCTTTTCTTTTAATGACTATTCTAGATACACTGGTTCTGATCCATTTGTGCTACTCTCGTCAGGATGTTCCGATCCTCTATGGGTAGGACTTGCGTATCAATCAGTAACCGCGCACCACCGTTCACTTTTTGGTGCTACTTTTCGTCTGTTACGATTGATTTAAGACGGATTGAAATAGGCACTTTGATTGTCCAATTGCAAATCAAATATGACCGAACGGGCTGCTGCCTATTTGTATTACGTCAGAAATCACGTGAATTTCCATCCCAAATTTTGTGACGGACACGAAAAGCTATTCACAGAGTTAGGCAATCAATCAATCAGCCATTGGATTAATCAATCAGTCAATCAAGAACCGGCAAAAATGCGCATTCTATCGAATATTCAATAATGACCTTATTTTTCATCTCTTCTTTTCACCCGACTCACTGGAACTCTCGATCAAACCATAGTCGATCATTCCATTGCCTTTGTACGTCAGTATTGAATTCATCAAAATGCACCAAGTGTGGCACATGAATAACGATCTGAATCTTTACGATCCGGCCGTGGACAAACGAATCGAGGTTCGTGCATTTAATATCTTGGAGGATTTGGGTCAAGTCGAATACGTGTTCTGCGACAAGACTGGTACATTAACCGAGAACAAAATGGAATTCAAACGAGCCAGCATTCACGGAGTGGACTATTGGACGGATCCAGTCAGTGAGTTCATCCAGTTTGGAGTTGTTTAGATCCAATTTGACAGTATTCGTTAATCCTCTCGGAATCCAAATCCACCTTGTCAACCCCTGCCGATTGTAGAAAGAATGAGTGGTCAAATTATTAAGCATCCGTCTGCGTAATTCTGTTCCGATCGATGTGGTTCATGTGTGAAATATCTGAACTCACTTTCGCGTGAACCTCTAACCCACCAATGCGGTACATGTGTTACTCTATCGTGGATGTCGTCCATAAACGTCTTGGAATCCCATCCGGCGACCGACTTTTTACACCCGGATATATTTACAGTGCCTTGTTTTCATGCGTTCGTGGAAGAAATTTTATTTCTCTTATTATTTATGCTGAAACTTGTATTCCCCTAAGTGAATGCTGTCTGTTCTTCACGTAACCTTATGCGCTTTTAGCCCGGCCTACTAACTTTAGAATGACCATATGAACAAAAGAACCGGTGGTTGTATTGTTCATGTGAGAACGGTTAGGAATACGTACCGGCACAAATGTGGGCCACAAGACGTATGCAGGCAGCATAGCGGTCGGTTGAGGCACATAGTACTCGGGTTCTCGTGAGTCATGCTCGTTACCAATGACCAGCGGTCTGATGTCAGCTACAAGGTGCTGTGCACATGTGCAAGGGTGCCTGTGTCAATGTTTCTCTGACACTGTTACTTACATAACGAAATCATCCCCGCCAGTATCTATCAATGCATGAACCCATACGCTTCATGCTCCTGAGCTTTGTTTGGTTTCTACCTGTTATCTGGAGCACAGAAGCCATTTCTTTTCGACTGCGCTATGCCAACAATAAGTGTATTTGCTTGGTGACTTCTGCTTGTGTAACTCCATGGACGTCGTAAAGAATGCATGAAATGAGACTTTAGTATCCCGTCTTTTGTGTACACCGCTCTTTGGTCGCTGTTACTAGTGTTTGTTTGGAATGCGTTATTTTACCACGTAGGCGGTCAACGCTTCTGAATTAGTAGTTTAGAGGATACGCGATGCAGCCCGATTTTCGATCCAAATCTCTTAGATGCGTCGGAAATTCTGTTACGGCATAAACGTAAAACGATACTGGAGCCTGTTCAGTTCATTGGATGGTTAGCTTTTATACTCCTTCCTGCTTACTCTGGATCCGCAAAGCGTAGACGAATCGTTTTGTTCATGTGCTTCCATTGGTTCAGCTTTTTTCGTATACCGATCCCTGATATGATTGCTTTAACGATCTGACTCGGATTGTCTTGTCATTTGAGTTCCTTATTTGTTGTCCTTGCTTGTCGGCATAATTCGTTTCGTCCGTTGCTCACCTTTGCTTTAGTTCTCAGTACTTTGTTCTGCCTATCTCTGTGGATCATTGGTGTTATGGCAGCCGAGAAGTGTACCAAATTTGCCAGCGTACCATTATGTTTGCTACACTCGTTTAGCTTTATCATACCGAGGAAGCTGGCTATCAACAACACCTAACTGGATATAGACTGAAATCTGTTCCCCTCTCCACAGCTTTCTAAAAAGTACTGAGTACCTTGGACACGTGGCCTGTGATCCCTCGGTCATCTTGAAAGTTTTCCTGTGACCGCGGCCCACATTCTGAGAAAGCGCGTACATCATTGTCACTAGTGGACGGAAAAAGAAATACTGACCCATTCAGCTTATCAGGACGAATCCTCATGTCAAATTCACTCACTTTCTCCTGTTCCAGCCACCGACGTTGTTCTGATGATCTGCTGTGGTTTTGGTTGTTGTCTCTCATCGTCTAATCATAATTCAAGCAAACAAGGAACTGCGACGCAAACAAATACGTCGGAACAAGTCACCTACATGAGCAGAAAATGTTCAGTTTCAGACGCGCCGCTGACAGTGGCACTTAGTCTTGTCATCTTACGTCCTTCAACCATACCATCATGGAGACTGATGTTTCCAAACCCATCAATCTTTACTGAGCCTTCCTGGGCTGGTTAATGTCCGCGCCACAGAACTGTACTACCCACTAAGTCGAAAGCCGTCGAAATGCCAATGAAGAAAAATGTTATGAATTTACGAAATGTGTACTTGTTTTAAAATGCAATTCATCCCCTATTTGATGGGAAAGCGACTTGATTCCTGCGCTCTCATCTTTCGTGAGTATTAGACGGTCGTCCAAATGCTTCCGGGACCTTGTCAGTAGGGAATTTGACTTATTTTCGTTCTTAGGATAAAGGAAGAATGCATAAGTCATTGTATAATTGTATCTCAGTAATTTGACTGACCCGCCGAACATAAATGGGGCACTAATCAATCCCTCTTTATAGATCGATTGCCCAGTATCCGCAGTGGAAAGAACGCAGCTGGAAGTTTATTTTCACTTTCGGAAATCGATGTGCAACAGCTCTCCAGTCTAACTTATCGAGTTGCTAAATTTCTGCGCCAACTAGTTACAAATCACGTTTGATAATCGGTCGTAAGAATTTCGGTTGTCTGTTTTAATCGGACCTCTTGATGTATCTTGATTTGCACATTGCGTTTGATGACTGATACACGACATACTTTTAATTATTAACAATTGATTATTTTTGTCGCGCATCCAGTGGCTTTCTTAGTTTGATTTATTACTCCCTGTCACGGCGTCCGACTGTTTGGTCGGAAAAGGTTTACTATTCTCTCATAATCAATGTGACTATTGGAGTTCGATGAATAAGTACCTGTAAATTTGCGGTTAGTTTCAAAGCCAATTTAGAGTTATACGATAAATGAGATTGTTTATCTCCTCGATTTAGACACCCGTTATTAGTCGGATCGTGATTGTCCAGGAGCGTTTGAGTTTCGCTGTTTGAACTAGGACTGTACTCATGGAGATGGGAAAAGAAAACGTCCAAAGATTATACCGCTTTGTCGTGAATCCGGATCAACCTTGTAGTTTAATTTGACCTCGTTCGGCTGTACGCGATTTGAAACTGATATCGATTCTGGAGTTCGCCTGGGAAAAATATCCCCCATAACGATCACTCGCGATGTGAAGGCCGGCCTTGTGGCTTAGGATTCGTTTACAGAAGCATTACATGTTCTGTATTGAGTTCCCCGTTAGGTTCAAGACTATCGAACAGGGAAACAAATAGTCGACGTCATCATTAGTGACAGGTTTCAAAATCGAGATCTTTCGGTCTCAGATTCCAGTTTGATGATCACTCGATCGAACTGGTTGGAAAAAAAGCTGGCAGGAAATTGGGGCTCGAAAAAAATCGACTAATGATTCCGAATTCCTTGAAGAGAACAGCGCAGGTAGGATAATCCGATGAACACAAAGGAATATGCGAAGTGTTTCGGTATGCACTTTCAACACACTGCGACATTTTAAGTTAATGAATACATTCTGTAGAACCGTCTTATTTGGCTTATCAGTTATGGTTGATTAATCTTGGAACCATTGCATAGCAGTTTCATACTTATTGAGCGTTGTCATCAGTTCGTATCTCTGGCATACGTACCGGGAAGTGAACACGGGGTAAAGGATTGTGAATCGAAAGACCTAGCTCTCAGGTCATCAGGATTGGTTATAAAATACCCTTTTTGTCCCTGGTTATGGAGTGATACTGGCCGGTGGTTAACAATAGTCAAATTGTTTCTTAGGTGACTTATCACCGCTACGAAGGCTGTAGAAATGAGCTACAGATCTTGAATGCATGGTCTCAGTTAGTGACATCTAGATGAAGTGTATATGAGGTGACTCGTCATGCATAGGGAAAAATCGATTAATCTTGTCTCGTAATGTAATAATCATCCTTAGTTTATACTGATTACTAATCGTTAGCGGTACAAATCCACCGGGGCCAATCTTTAGAAAGTGTAAACTCAATTGCGCGGGAAACAACTTATGACTGTGAAAAGTCCGGTAATGACATGACGCGTTGTCCTTTGCCTTTGATCTTCAACGAGCTGTTGAAAGCTAGCTCGGTTGGATCACTTGCTAAAGTCTTCGATCCATGGTCAGTCTCAGTTAAGACAAGGAATATATACACCTTTTCGAAAATAAATTATACGCGTGGTAATAGACACGTTGTCAAATTACCGATTGTCTTCGACTGTGCTATATCATTGAACAATATACGTTTACATTTAACATTTCACATAGCCCATCGATCCTTTGGTACACTCCGGACCGAACTCGATTTCAACAGACAAACAATGCCTTATTTGCTACCTAACCAAAGAGAACACGATTAAGTATTATCGACTAGCCGGGCGCATAACCACCCATATGCGGGCTTGTCATCGGTATCTTTCTCAACCGTGTCTAAAATTGTCCATGAAGGTTCGACATTTTTGACGTGTTAGTCCTTCCAATCACCGTTATTGATGCAATGGATCTATCTGATGTGGTCTATCTCAGCTCAAAACACACCGCCTATATTCCATATCGCATACGCCGTATTGCCAACGCACGAGCAATAGGGCGCAAGTAGTGGCGGACACACAGGCGGCCGGTGCATTCTAAGGATGGGTCATATTTTGCAGCCGTACGGCGATGTTATGCGAACGTAAGCGGAAAAAATGCAATTTTCAAGACAGGCATACCTCGTGAAGTGGTCCTGGGCGGTGAATATGACCGGGAAATTTACACGCAGCATTGAAATGTGCATGGAAATTTTGTTTCCAAGGTCAAGGGCAAGCCCAATAATGCACGATCTTCACCCCTCATTGGCGAGGGGAATTGCAGGCATAAATGTCTGTCAACTCTTGGTGCGAATAATCAGCTTCCTGCTGAACGTTTATGACAAGAAAAAGCGTTGAACTCTAACAACTCATCCTTCGGAGCAAGCAAGTTTTACTTTACAAGTCTAATCGTTGTTTTGTCAATGCAAAATAGAAGTACAGTCATTTTAAATATCGTTCATTGTGTTTCTTGGTACTTTGCAATAATCGATGTTCCTCTATACCTCCAGTTTCGCCCGTAGATATTAGTAACGGATCAGTTCCCAACGGCGGGAAGCCTGGTTTGGTCACGGATCGTGAAGTTAACAACGTGAGTTGTTTTTGAGTTCGCGCATGTTTTTCAATTCATTCGACCTAGCGTGGTTTCTAGATATACCGGGTACACTAGCATCACACTACTGCAAGACGTATATATATATATATGTGGTAGAGGTTAGAATGTGTACATTGGACTATAACGATTATTATGATTTCTCGATCCGGACGCAGTCGACCCACATTCGCTCAACCCAGCGATATCCGGGTCTTGGTGGATATCCATTGCAGCTTATGGTTCATTTGCAACAGTATTTGTTTCTCTCGTGATTTCAACCACTCAATGGTTTATTTCAACTACTTAAAAAATTTCTTACTAACGGGAAATCCAAAAGATATTTCTCCCATGGATATTCCCCTCGTATGTCAATGATTGTCGTTCATTTTAACAATCCGCAGGTCCAACAGACTGACAACTTCTAAAATATGAGTACATGAGTCCCAAATTAACAGTTTCATACTGTACTAATCTAATCAGTCGGCCATGAGTGGTGTCTACCTCTTGCGTTGTTCGGACAGATGGAGAGTAGCGACTGACTCTTGACATCAAACTCTCAGTGTGGTTCCCGTCCAAATGTGAATCGACAAGAAATAGGTGTGATACTCACTAGTGATCATAAACGAATACTGCTGGTGCATTGTAGGAAATTTCTTCTCGAGCGAGATATCGCGATCGGGTTTTGACCGGATTTACCCGACTAATTGTGTAGGAGAATGGGACACTCGCGTCCGGATTTAGTAAAGATTACATCATAACAGTAAGTGGCCGGTAGGATTGGTATTAAGTGAATGTGAATGATAGGTCATGTAAGAACATCACGACCGGTTGATTAGTTGCCGATACCGAGTAATCCGGTAATGCGACACTTGAATCCTGCACATTCGAGGTCCAAGGCGTTTTGTCCTTTATTTTAGGAGAGTTTGGCTGCTCCAACTTGTGTATTGATTCTTGATGGTATGATTCTTCCAAAAGACTGCTCTCTCTTTCTCTCTCTCTCTCTGAGTCACTGAAACAGACACGTGCACCCCTAACACAGCTCTCCAGTTGAATACTATTGTTAATTTCTTCTGCAGACATTATTTCGAAATCGTGTGAAATGAGTAAAAACATGTCCGTGTTTCACAATACATGGCAATTAAATACTGCTCACTGAATGTGTGCAATGCACAGACAGTGGATTCATCCTACAGCATTTGCGTAAGGTTGATTGCGCTTCACTTTTATGTGACCGAGATTTCAATAGACCAATAGGAAATCAATTCCCGTTAGCTTGGACATTATTCCGAACTGACGTGTATAATTGTATAATGTTTCTCATTGTCTAATTCAAATCCATGCAAAACTAAATGATGCACGGGTAGACTGAACTCGTCTTATCATATCTGCCAACTTTGTTGACCGTTTCGGGCCATGCATCTGATCATTGGTTTCCTGCATTCTATCATTCCTCGCCAAACTACCTGCCCGTAAATAGGCTGTGATTCAACGGTTCTTTGTCGTTAGTTTGTGTTCTTTCTGTCTGTGTATATCTAGCTGCACTTTCACGTAATTCCATCAACGGTTCCAAGGACAGGAATCATATTTGGGCATGAATAAACTGTTCTACTCCACAGAGCACATTTCGATTAGGATGTGAGCTGAACTAATTGAGAAATTTTTGATTATTCTGGGATATGGGCTCTTTGGCGGACTGTGTATGCTATCATATGTATGGAATTGGCTGGCTGCTGTTATTCCCGCATAGGCTTCTCCCAGTGAGACAAACCTGTCGGTTCAGCTGCTAGTAGCCCTTTATCATCTGCATTCTGATATCGTCTATTCTCTTGCCTCATAAAATCAACGCTGGACATTCAGCAATCATGAGTTTATCAAAAATAGCTGCATTTTTCAGTCAGTTTTTCCCAATCTGCTGTACATTACGTAATGGAGCACAAGAATTTTGGTGTTTCGATTCACTTACTTTGTTATTTTTAACGTGCTTTTGCATTTTGCCCGTCCCCTATGACGCTTCAAGGCCTAGTGTAGAGAAAATCGCATCGAAATGAGAAATCCTAAATTGAAATTGAAAATCTGTAAGTTTACTTTCATAAGCTGGCTGTCTCAGCTGGCATGTTGCCCATCGGATTCAGATAGCTGTGAGAACGCACGCTGGACACAGGTTGCCAAAACTGAACGTCGCAAAGCACGTAGTGAAGATGATACCAGACCTCAGTACTAGACTTCGCTTATCACAAAATGTAGGCAAGTTATTAACACTGTACGTCACGGAGAACCACATAGACAGTTTATGGTCCGCTAAGACTGTTCACAATAGCTAACGGTTAACCAGACCAGACATGTTTGGAGTTGGACACACGAACAACCCCTTATCTCATAGCTGAGTAGTGCTTTTGCTGTTTGTTAATCGGTCAAAGGGAGTATGAGATCCGAAGCTTGGTCTCCAAGTGGCTTCCTCAATGACACCAGGGCGAGTGACAAGATGTCATCGATCAGAACAACCAAGTGCGAGGGAAGGCACGTCATGTGCATCAGACGGTAACCTTGAGTATGGAAATCAGCGAGCCAAGCGAATGTAATGTCCGGGACAAAAACGGTGATTATATCAATCAAAATAAGATAAGAAATAACTCGAAAAAATAATTGTTTTGCCGAAAAGAATCATGTAACACTTTTGGCTCATTTGATCTTTGGAGTCTTGACCATGAGCCCAACAACCTGGCCGTTGACTGACTAACGATCGGAGACAAGTCTGCTCCGAACTGCTATTAAACCATAGTCAGTCACCATTGACGTCAGTTTCCACGTCTGGCGCGCCACGTGCAATCTGAATTGGTTGTGGTGCTTGTTTTTGAAGTTAAGCTGATGGTTTTATCAATTCCATTTTGGTGTTTAAGTTTGTTTCTTTCCGCAGTCATTCTTGAAACGCTTCAGTAAACGGTCCCTTCTGTTACACCGTCCGTTCACGATTGCAGTTGGTGGGCATGCATCACAGCCGTTCGCTACGCTGGATAAGCGGGGACCGGCGACTAAATCTCCGAGCCTTGGATTAGCATGGAGCCACATAAAGTCTCAGTAGGTCCGGCAAATTGATGTCCGCGTCTACATTTTGCGAAGTCACTCGGTTAGTCACACGCCGGCGGTAGTCAAAAAGATAGGATCCTGATGTTTGAACGTAAAGATTACGCCGATCAACTTCCCTACTTGGCAGCTCTCTGCTAGCCGCAGCCCGCTTCTTGAAAAATGATATGCATTGTTATTTCACTAATAATGGAAGTAAAAAAAGATGAGGGTTATTTTTACCTATTCGAACAGTGCTCTTCATGCTGTCGCGCTGTCTTTCGAACATGGAGACACGAATTTGTGGGTAGTTTAATAATCTCATAGTTTTTTCATATTCCCAGGATTGAAAAAGTGTTTCAGCTCTTAGCGCGTTGACAAATCTGTGCCATTTATAAAAGTAATCCATCATTTCAAATGGGTTTTGGACTTTGATTCGACAGGTTTTCCGTGTGCTAAACTGACGCGACTGTGTCTTGTCCTCCTAGCTCAGCTGATGAAGCGCACATGATACCAAAGCGTGACCGGGTTCCTTGCGTCGCAGACATTCGCGACTTTTCACGACACATCATTTCAGATTTTGTACCTAGAGAAGCCTTACCAACTTTATCGTCGACACTTAGGACTCGTTGCCAAGTTGTAACACTGCCGCCAGTACGCCTCCACGAATCCTTTGTGAAGCATGGGCGCCTTATGAAAAAGTGGCCAACTGGCGTGCTCCAGCCCTGAACGTCTGAATCACATTGCACTGTAACGTTTTAGTTCTTCAAATTGTCTGGAAACTAACAGGTTATCAGAAATGTCGCTTCGAAAGTGATACGTTTGGGATGACGAAATTCTGTGCCTATTAAACAGCAGCCTCGTTTGTCATACTGTATCCGATAGTTTCACCATTCGGAATAAGGAATATCTTCTCACTCCATGCTTCATGCATGATTGCATCGAAAGAAGCCTGCTCTATAACCACTAACGTCCGCTAAATGGAGATCAAGAACGGCGAGAAGTTACAACCAAGGCTCTGAAACTTGCATTAGTGTAGAACCACGAAATTGGCTCTCCAGGCCGAGTGTAGTAACAGTCCGGATTATAGTGAGTTGTTGTCTGTCAGCAAAGCAAACGGTAGATTTGGGATTCGAACTTCTGGGATTTCTGGGGTGACAAACACTTAATCCATTTGACCACCGCCGGAATCATTTACTACCGCGGTCAAGTCTGTTCTCTATACCTAGAAATCAGATCAGATCGCTGCACGCACTGTACTGATTTGTTGAATTTCCTCGTTGCTCGACTGCTGGAAGCCACCGGGTACAGCAATCAAAGTATTTCAGTATTTTCGCCCATCTTTCTGTGCTGATCATCCGACTCATCGAAAAAACAAATACGTTCCCCGAACATTCCTTTGGAACAGACGCCCGAAAGTCCGTGCACAACAGTACCACATCGCAGCATCCACTGGCGAACAGGTTACCTACGAATAATAAACAGATGTCAGTTAAATGATCGGATAATGAATAATTTAATTCATCTATCGTGACCATGGCTATCGCTTAGAACATGGAATACTACTTCTCGTCCACTCACTTGAACATTTCCGAAGTCTGATCTTTTACCTTTTACTTCTTTTATTAATGAAACAACAATACATACCATTTTTCAGGAATGGGGCCGCGGCCAGAAGGAAGCTGCAAAGTGTGTAAGTTGACCAGCGGTGGGCGGATTCGAACCTGCAACCTTCACGACCTTATCCGCTTAACCACCGCCGGTGTGATGGTTACCGTGCATAATAAACATCGTATATTTCTATTTTTGTGTGCACTGTATGCCCGGCCTACATTGTTCTTTATTTTGTTTCATTTTAAATCCAGTTTTTATAGTGGTAATTCAGCTCAAACCGGAACACGGTTTCTAATCACGGACGGAGCTGCGTGCCACCTTCCATTCTCCAAATCCGCTTTGGATTTTCGGTGTTTTTGCCTGGCACAGCCGTTTGGTCGACAGTTCGACAATAAGGAGCGTTTCTGATAGCAATCACATCTTTTCCTCAAAGATGAGAGTCAGTACACTTTTCTTTGCAATAATGCGATTTCCAGATTTCGAAGTTTAAAGTACTTTGTCGCGATAGAGACGTGATAACATCAGCTACCAGTGGATCGTTGTAATACTAACGATAGGATATATTCATATGGCAGAACGGTTGCATTTTTAAGCCGTACGGTAAGCTCTCTCGACTCGATATGTGACCGCCTGAAAACAGAGACGTAACTCTTAATTCGTTTGCTCCGTTAGACAACCGGGAACTTCTTATTCAAATGGAAAATTATAACCAATCCTCAAAATTATCACGGCTATCAGATCATCTGACCCGTTTTCGAATTTCATTCTCGTTTTTCATAGTCCGATAGCGTTCCTCAAATGAATTCTCTGAAAACCGTGGTGGATCGTATGTCATTACTTTCACCAATGGAATCGCAACGCAATGCTGCCGAGGCCCCCGTTTCTTCAAATGGCTTTGTCCGGGAGAAAAATTCTTTCGTGGAAGATTTTATTTTGGCCTTGGCCATTTGTAATACAGCTGTGGTTTCGGCTACAAAAAATTCAGCTTCTTTGGTAAGTTCAATCTTTAACACACAAACGTTATCTCGTCATCATCGTTATCATCATTGCTATCTTCGGAATCATCTCCATTGTAATGCCAAAAGTAACGTAATCCATGGTGCACTCCGTGGCCAGGGAATAGACGAGTGCACTATAGTGGGACGATAATAGAACTAAATGACTCCGGGGATCACGTGAATTAGGCAGTCTGAAGTCGAATCAGTTCTTCTTGGGATTCAGTTAGTGGTCTTGTGAAGCATGTATGTATGCCTCTCTGGTGACTCGACATAATGTGATTCCGCTATCTTTTTGATCCGCTTGGATGCAAGATCCCTTCTGTAGCAGCCAATTCCATTTCGCTGTGCGATAATGACAAATCGGGCTTTTGAACATAGCTTGCGAATACTTGCTTTCCTCGCGCTATATGATTAAAGGACATCTATCCGAGGTGGCAAACAAAGTGAAGTCCAAAACACGGCATATCCAGCCTGTTTGCGATCTGGCTCTGTCGTTTACTTAAGAAAGGTTTAAGTGATCACCTTCGCATTTCGGGTTTCGGTAAAATTACCGAGCTTTTTGAGGCGAATGAGTCAAGAGCAATGCTGTGAACATCGCAGGTGTATCTCAAATAGGCCAGTCTATATGAAAATAAAACTGCTTAAAGAATCGCAGTCCATTTCTCGCACATGGTCCCCAGGGTTCTCCGATGTTGTTATAGCTAAATTACTCACTGAACCAGTTTTTGGCTTCCTTAACAACTCTGCCAAAATGCTACAAGATTTTGTCGAAATGTTTGATCATTTTCGAGGTGACGTTGCCGTCTGTTTATCTTTCTACCGGGGAAGGAGAAATCACGTGAGCCCAACTCATTGTCTGCTTATGGCAAACAACATCCTACACGGTAACATAACTTGATCGATATCATCCTTTGACTACATTGTTTTTACTTGTCTGTTTTTAACCAAAACACACTGATCAGTCCTCCCAATCCTGAATTGGCTCATTCAGCAGTCCATGGTAATGATTTGCTACGTCCAGCTGGTTTGAAGTTCGTTTTTGATCTTGGAAGTCAATGCTTATGACGTGTAGTTGAGTTTGAAATGGTTGCACTTCCACGTGTCCTCCTTTCCTCTTATTAGCCACCTGCTGAGATAAAATGCTCGCGTGCCCAGGTTGGGCCATGAACAGCCACCCCGGAAATGGTTGTCTTTCGACGATTCCATTTTCCGTGATCTGTTGCGTGATATGCCCAAAACGGTGTTCATCGAAGTGCTGAACTGGAACGAATGCCCCGAGCCGTAACAAGCCAGATCACTTGGATTGAACTCCCAGGGAAGCGTGGTACTTCTCCATTTCCTGCACTGCTTTCCGACTTAAATTATCTACTCGATTATTTTAGCAACAGCCGAAAACAGATATACAGTTCCACACTAAAGTGGTGGCAGCATTGTGAAAATCTTGCCCAGAACTGTTCGAAAATTTTGTTGCCGTTCGAAAATTATTAACAAATAGCAATCAAATGAATGTTAGAAAATTACTTGAAATCGGTCAGAATTATTGTAAGGCTTCTATGGCTGACCTTGATGTACGGATCTCAAGCCTCATTACAAGCTGCGTTGGGGTCGTCAGTATCCATCCCTATTCTACTTCAGTTGATGAAGTTCCTAGACTCAGTGTGAACTTTTGACCTCTTGGATGGTGAAAACATATGCTGAGTTGCTGGCGAAACAACCATTCTCGTCTGGGGAAGCGTGAGTCATACAAAAACCAAGCGTTCTTTCTCGAGAGCCGAGATCAAGGTTGAAGGACTCCGTCCGATAAGTGACCCATTAAGAATCCCATCACAAACCGTTGTGTTGTATTTTATTTGTGCAGATCTTATCGGCCAGTATCTTTTGCATGTGTCGTCTGAAAGTTTCTATGAGAACAAAATTATGAATAACTTGGTTACAACTGCACCCGAAGTTCACCTTTCAAATTCTCATGCCTCTAATCCTCGGTACTGGTTTGATCACGACGAGATGGTTTTTGCCCATCAGCCGAATCTGCTCTCAATTTTTCGCGCACTCGTACGTCATCCATTCCATTCTCCCTGTGGTCGCAAAAGAGTTTGAGATCCAGTTTGAGGTACTTCTATCAGGACTGAGTTTCGACCAGCAGTTAGTCGAACTGCTTCATGGCGAGATGAATATGTAAGCTACAATTTTAATCGCTCGAAATAGGATCTTGTAATGCATCATGCCCCAAGTAGCAATTAGAAGTGACTGTTGGGTTAGCCAATCGAGTAAGTAGGGTTTTTTGCTTGTTTAGTTATCAGCACCAGGCATATCATATGAGATCGATTTTTATTTGATACTCCACGAACGGAGCCACACAAAATTCGGACAACTTCCATTACTAATGATGCAAGTTGTTTAACCCAAAGGAACAGAGAATGAAAATCGTGAACTTCTATCTAGCTGCGACGAGTAGTTACGGTTCCTTCTCGCAAAGTAACCCTAAGAATTTGCGCGACTAACGTCTCCATTGGATGACATTTGGTTCCCCACAAAATGAACATAATCTGGGCGCTGTTGCTTGAACGTTTACAGAATCAACTCTCAAATTCCAACGACTATCCCATTTCCGCCTTACACATGTTGGTGCGTTGGCACCTTGCTTGTTTCCAATCCGATATATATATATATATATATATATATAATGCATTGAAGAGGTGTGTTTGCGACTCTTATTGCTGCATATGTTCTGGTGAAGTCAATGAATTGATATGTGCCTTAAGTTTTAATATTTATTCTACATCGCCTATCACAAATTTTTTATTGATGTTTTTATACTTCCATGCAGTTTCAAATTCCCATTCGACGCCGAGGTCTGCGCAGTCTGTTCCGCCCGAGTCCGAATATCATTTCAACAAACCACAACAATGCCACTTCGAAGCGTCGTCGAAGGCCTCTATCCAGCAAAGCGGATGCCGAAGATTCCTTCTCCGTCAAAAACGCGCTCAGTCTAGGGTCGATTTTTGTTCGCCGCCATCGTCGCTCACAACAGAAATGTGACAGTCTCGCTGTACCACAGTTTGAGTTATCACATGAAGGTGATGAAATCACCGCAACCGATTCCGTTCAGCCGGAATTCGCTTACGACGGTCTCGCAGTGGCTGCCGCGAATCTCTCCAACCGGAATGATTCTTTGCACACGGTCGACCCTGAAGGTGTTGTTTTGGGTGATCCAACGCCGCCCCAGCCGCCGAACTGTCCTAGCAAATCCGGTGAAACTTCCCCAACCGAAGCTGCCGTAGATGTTCCTCAGTCAAAATCCGATTTGTTCAACGTTCCAACGGGAGCAGCACCTTCTCATTTGCCATCGTCTACACAAAGTTTACCACCGGTCGTCCAAGGATTACAGCTCGATCTGCCCACTCCACGTGCTTTGCATGGCACGCGGCCTAAGGCATTCAACGTTCGTTGGGATGTCAATGATGAGCCAATTTTGGAAGATGGAATACAGCCGGCCCCATTAGATTCCGGTTAGTTCACTTATAACGGTGTTCTGTAAACTGAGAAACTACGTAGGGCATTCTAATCTATTGTCTAATCATTCAACACCATGTTCACCACAGAAAACTTGCATTTTGTCTTTTTTTCAAACACCTCCATTATTACTGTCTGTCTTTGAGCCAATGGGCTAACTCAGATCCGGAAAAGAAAGCGTAAATATCATTTATCGCATAGAAGTACGGGAACTCTGTGAGTCTTGTTACTATTTGTCAGAATCACCTCTGCGACTTTCTGTCACGATTGGACCGAACAACTTTTAGCCTCAGATGCAGATGAATCAACTCTTGAGAGTGGATCTATTTTTTACTGCCGAATACTTGGCACCTGCCACTTTTTCATACTGACGTTCAGGTAATGAGTTGCTTATGTAGGACTCTTGATATTTCGTTTGTTGCGCGCGCCCTATGTTCTTTCAAATAACGAACATTCTGACCCCGTAATGATGAGAACATCGTTGCCGTGTGAAAACGATCAGGTAGAGCGAGCGAGAGAGAGAGAGAGCAACATCTAGCGGCTATTGGAATTCGGCAAATGGTATATATGTGTCCTATGTTGCTGAAATGTGGAATATTTTCGGATTAGGTTGTGGGAAATCTACAGCTCGAAAGTGACAAAAATGATTTATCTGAATGGTGGATTACAAAAGATATCTTCAGAAAAATTACTGAACGGTTGTTTGTCACGAATATTAAGCCCGATCTAGGAGTAAGAAGCATTATATGAACACTGGAGGGGTAAGCTCTCTTTTCCCTGGATTTCAACTTACTCAAAACGTGTAAGGCTTCGTGTTTCACGTTTGCAGTCAGGTATAACGATTTGCATTTCTCCCTTTGCCCAAGTCATCCATTCGGTCAGTCTTCAACAGCTATCTGCCCTAGCCTACATGGTTCTTAACCGGGCTATGAGGATCTCGTTTAAATGGGTCTAAAGCAGTGGATCCTATTTGCACATATGTGCCCATACTGCGAATTGCAATGGTCGTCTGTGCTTTGAACCATAGCTTGCGAATGGACATGCGATTGACGAATCTTGTGAAAGGGGGTTTGTTTTAGACCGCCTCGAGTATTTGTAACGTAATCCTGAGGTAACGTGGGAAAATTTATTGTAACATGGTATACATCTCTCTTACGAGTGTCCGCAATAGAATTCCGTAATATTTTCCATACGTGACTCAAGACGTGCAGAAAATCTCCCGTCAGTTATGCCACAGCTTTATGCTGACGTTTACTTTTCGTAGTTATTCCGTAAAATTTGTCCAAGAGGTTTATATCCGGAATTTTTACTTCAAACCAGTAATTTTGTATTCTTTTGTGTGGGAATAACGATCTTATGAGATAGGGTATGCTTTTTGGGGATTGTTTTCGAGTATTTCAGGGAAACATAAGAAAGTGAATTTACTCACACCAACTGCCGCACTAAGACCAACGGTGGTGGAGGGTATTAATCGTCTGCCACCAAAAAACGGCAGAAAGTCGAATCCCAGATCCATCCGTCAGTCACTCCCAGTTTCGTGACCCCGAACGCCGGCTTCTCGTTTCCTTGGTCAGCTGGCTTTATTGTCCCTGTGACACGCCGTCTTTACGCGTTTTATAAAAAACTGAATTGCGATAAATAAAAAAACAGTAAAACCCATGTGAGTAATATTTGAACATCACCAGTTCACGGGAGGTCAGACTGTCGCCCACTGATTTCTGTCCCCGGTGATCTCAATGTTGCATGTCTCCAACGTTCCCTTAGATTTATATTGCGCTGTACTTGTTCTGCGGTGATTGGGAATTTCAGCCTTTTTGAGGGCACAAAATCTTGACCCACGGTGATTGAGCGTTCAACTTTGTGGCGTTTCATAATGAATGTTTTGCATCGAAATGTTCCCGTCACTGGCCACTCTCTCATCAGAAGCACGGATATTAGATTACCTGTAAACACCGCGCTGGATGAATCGTTTTCGCGTACACAAAAGGCTAGATTGGCATTTGTGGCATCGACGTGACATCCGATGGTCGACTAAAAGTCGATTATACGCAGCAGCAGCGGGGACCGTAATGCTCAACGACTGCGAGGCATGATTACTGAGAGCAGAAGATATACAAAGACTTTCGGCGTTTCAGTACCTTTGTCTTTGTAGTATTGGTAGAATATGGTGGGAGAATTTTGCCAGTACCTCAGAAGCCAGGCTAAGGGTAGTTGTTCCTATGATCCAGTTTTTGGAACATGCACAGAATCCGAATAGGTTAAGGTGATGGGACAGTTGTTTTTTGCATTTCCACAGAACGGTTGTCTCGTAGTGCTCTCTTGTTTGAGGCACGTAGTTGTCGGAAGATGTTTAGAGGTGGCTAGTCGATGACATGGGAAGACGTATGAGAAATGTAACCAGTGTATTGTGCGGTTTAGGTACAATTAGAATAAGGTGCTGGGGTCCACGAGATCTTCCGAAGCAATAGTTGAAGACAATGTGTAGTTCGTCTGATTGTCTCATTCAGTGGCGTCGTAAAATTCGAAATGTTTCTTGTTCTGCATAATTGTCGAACTCACCATTTTGCCATCGATCTTCACAACTCCTTCTTCTTTTTTCTGTCTGAGCACTGGTTGTTGTGAGTTAGCAACTGAGATCAGCACATGTTGGTGCAAGGCTGTGCAACTTTTTTCCCATCTCGGCCCCATCGCTGGGCTTGATCCTTTTCTTGAAAATTATGTCCATCAACCCTAAAATGGAACATGATAATAGATGTACGCGGTGATCATAATCGGTCGACAATGTGCTTACTTTTTCGAAATGTCAGCTCGTTGTGCAACTATCTCAATATGATTGGATTTATTATTGTTGTTATTATTATTATTACTACCGAGCTCTAAACGTCAGTCTTCGGAATATGAGTTTAATGTAGCGCCTAGGTTACAGTGTTCTAACTGCGGTAACTTTCAATCTTGTTTATTTACTTCTGAAACGATAACGTACATCGGTTTAGGAACGGATAAGTTGGAGTCAAGCGAGAAATTTGAACCGTGATGAGTTGATCTGAAAGCACGCCTTTTTGGGTTGGGATCGCACGACTTCGATTGATTGGTCACAAATCGATATCCTTGATATACATTGAATTTTAAGATGGCTGATATTTGAGCCAAGGTTTCTAATAGTTCTCACATTAAAAAACAGTGCAACGGTGACCGGTTAATTTGAGCCCCAATGAGTTTGATCTCCGGATTTTGGGGCTCATGTAGCTCCTGTCGGGATCAATGTAAGTATTTAGTGTTGCAGCTAAGTGTCACCCTAAATGAGTACTTATGCGCATTCCAGCTGTTTGCCTATCTAATTTACTACTGCGTAGGACTTTTACTTTTATCTGTTTCCTTTTCGTCCGTTTCTACAATTTTAGCGGCTTGTTTGCATCTAAAATCGGGATACATCATTGCTCAGCTAGAGTGGCGTATAACACTGATTTTCGCAACTGTCAGCATTAGTAATTATTCGTCATAACTTTTGCCAGTTTCTGCGTTGCTACCTTGAATTTGTTCAAACTATCCGATGGAAAGTCACAAATGAGTTGGCCTTTTCCTGTTTTGTTCCAGAATGGTGCTACGTTGGACCTATTAATTTCTTTCAGTTTGCTAATATTTTAACCTACCGTTATTTCACTGTTCAAATAAACACTCATACTGGCTATTTTATGGAGGTGTGGATAAATGGCCAGGTAATCCACACTACCTTTTCCAGACTTATAACTCCGCTCTATTCCGAACCCACTATGGAAATGGATCTCTTCAATTTGTCACCTCAAGCATCATCGGAACTAAATCATCTCGTCTCTCTTCGTCTCACAGTGTTCGCACAGAACTCTCCGAAGGCACGCTATTCCATTTGCAGTTTGGGCAATAAAAACGCTATGAGGTGTTCGGCTACTGGTGCTCGTTTTTTGCATTTTAATCCAGACAAATTCACACTATCGCTGCCAAAATCGCGGTGCGGAGATTATTTTTTTGCTTCTCTGCAGTTGACCTTGAACCCGTCGCTCGGTTACGCTACTTAGTTGTAGTCGATTTTGATTGCAAGGCATATCTGTCCTCGGAGTTGATAATTCGTGAGATTAATCATACCGTATACCGTTGTCCGTCTCGTAACACTGGGTGTCTCGTAACGTTCATTAGACCTCAGTTGTCTGCTCTAATTAAGCCGAGAAAATAAATATTTTCATGTTTTTTAAGCTACAGTCTTTTAATTGAGCTTTCACCCGGAATGAATACAATCTATTCCTCGCAAGACCATTTCCCTAGATGTCTTTAAAATGATTTACCACTTATCCATTATTTTCATCAATAATATCGTCCCATTTTTATGAGGTCCTGCTAGCTGATACGTTGTGTTTGCACGGTATACTGACTGATTATATAACCTTGCGTTAGTCAGTCCAAGTATCATATGGCTACACTCGAGATCTGTGGTTCTGCGTGTATCCAGTGCTATATGGATATTTCTAATCCTGTCTTCGATATTTTTCTTGCCTGCGTCAAAATTCTTGCATTTTCAGACCTGAGTTCATACAATTCTGTGCACCAGCCAACCAATGCGAATTCCAATCGCGGGTCATCGCCGCAGCGACATACACCGCGCTCAGTTAACTCGGATGTACACGAAGGACAAGATAACGACGGAGACGTCAGTACTCGCGGCTCCTCCGCAAATGCTCACATCCTTGAATCTCGTCCCCAGTCCACACGAACTCTGACTGTCGTCGCACATGATGGTGTTTCGTACGACTTGCCAGTCAGCGAGGATTTTGTCCCAGAAACTGCGGATCCCGGTGCCTGCCCATTATCAGACCAAACTCTGTACGGCTCATACGAATCCGAAAGTCCGGACGAACTATCTTTGGTCAAAGCCGCCTGTCAACAAGGATGCAAGCTATTACAACGAGGTGTGGATTTCGTCCTCCTCTGGTTACCGAGTACGTTAATCCAAAGTATATGAAACGTGGGCGAATAGGGCGGATTAGAGTCCTGGTTTTGGGTCCACGGTGTATCCCGTGTGCGTTGCTGCTGAGCCTAGGTGACTTGCTTTAATGTCACTAATAGTGGCTTAACCTCATTCGAACCGTGTGTTCGTCTGCATGTCTTTCCTCCTAAAACATTGGGCCCTGTGCCCAGTTTACCAAAACAAAAGGAAGAAGAATGTTGCGAATTAGCTGCATTTTTGCACCAGAATCTTGGTTGGATTACTTGGCGTGTGCATGGATGATGTGTCCATTTACAAACCAAAACTGTGATTTATGTTTTATGGAAAAACTCACTATCCATGCGCACCTACCGATTAAGACGAGCTTCTGGTGTCAAAGCTAATGTCGGATTAGTCAAGTTTGCGGTTGATTCAACGGAAGAGTATCAAGTGTGTACACCTGATTGACCGGAATAATCGCGAAGCCGGTCGTGTGCTTCTGGAGGAACTTTATTCTCTCATCCATGTGCGATACTACTTGTGACAGCGGAGTTTTCGTTCACTGTTATCAAACTGAAACAACTTAATTTCTCTATGGTGTCACCTAACTGGGAAGGAAGTAGTGTGAAAAATAGACCGAGTTTAGAAAGCACCCTTGTTTGCTCCCTTCGCGTCTAGTCGATTGGCTCTAGATGAAAGAATGATGCGGAAACTTAGCGAGCAAACTCATGTATGATGATAGGGCTTATGACGGTTGGAATTAGTCCACGTACGAGATTTTTCATCCTTGCTCCACTCGATCGTAACGAAAATCGGAAGGATAAAATAGTTTGCGGACAACTCTTGCAGTGTGGCTCAGCTTCGACATGTGCAGCGCTGTTGCTTTGGATTGTTTTATATTTTATCTCTAGGCTTTTGTAGGAGTCCAGTTTACAGGGAGACATGAAGAAAGTTTACTGCCCGCAGTAAAATAATATCGATAATAAAAATATGCAGTGCAAGTAGGAATAGGTTTGCTCGTAGCCTAATGGTGATTAGGTCTTTGCTTACCAGTACAGTCAGTGCACCCCAAGACAAACGCGTAGGGGGTGATCAAGATCCATACTCCGATCAGTGGCGTCAACGCAGGCCAGGTACATTGACTACTATCTCCGTTAGAGGCAATCCTTAGTGAGTCACAAGAAATATGAAGACAACGGTTCACTATGCATTGCTCATTTCCTTATCGGTGGTTTTAATTGTTCTTTATTGTAAAACATGTTCATATTTGGGAGAGAACTGGTAAAGAAGTTTAGTTTCTGAGGGAGATCAACCGAGGTCACACCGCGGTCTCCTTAATAAATGCAAAGGCAACGTGACCCGGACTAACCACATAACTTCAGCTCGGTACCACAACTGGACTGCTGGAGTCTGGCCAATTTTCAAGAAAGCGTCTAGATGTCGCTTGAAAATTCAATCATTCCATCTTACCGGAACTGAAGCTAGAAGCATATTTAATCATCCGGGTAGCCGTATGTCAGCGGTATATATCAATAAACTTGTTTTTCCAACGTTAGGGAGTGCCCTCTCGTTTGGAATTCCTCTAGATTTTCTGATTCACAATCACCTCGATTGATATGTCTGGTGCAAATCTCACAACTGATTCTTCTATAGACTACTTGAAACAGACAGGTTACCTAGAGTCTTTCACCGTAAACTGCCCTCACGCACCCAAGCAACACATTTTGCAATCCGCTGCATTCACTCAGCCTTTTCAGCCTTCGCTGCCGTAGTGGAGAATTTCTCCGAGATATGTTCACGCATTAGAGGCAAATGATACTTTGAATGAACGATTTATTTTGTTGAACGCTCGAGGCGAAGACTTCTTCTTTATGGCTTCTGGTTTCCAATCTTTGTCGTCACCTTTCCTAATTCCTTCGTACTTGTCGAGGAGCAAAGATAACTGCCGTTCTTGTAGGGCTAGGAGTCTGTGGTCGTTTGACCCACTCCTATGCGTGCACTATTCCAATATTGATAAGAAATGACCACGACTGAGATCATCTTCCCAAGATGTTCTGGTCGTCCTCGGTACCATCTGCATTTGCGTTCTATGTCACCGTTCGCCAGATCTCCAAATCGTATGCATAGGCCAAACACGGAGATTAGAGCATGCTCGTTGGGCTGTTCGTGTAAATGAAGAAAAAAACGGGCCCAGTATTGAACCTTGCGAGACGTTACTGCACGTCACGTGTTACTGCCACACTAAACTTACCGAACTTGTGTATGCTGTTCTGAATAAACACCCAAGTAAATAGCACATCTCTCTCGATCATCTGAACGACAGTATGTTTAGAATGCACTTTTCACCTTCGAAGTATAAAATGCTGTTGTAAGACTGGATTGGCTGGAATCTTAGGCTTGTTTTCACAGGGGAAGAATTGGGTAAAATAGATTTAGTCAGTTGGTGGTCGCGTATCGGAAGAAGTGTCTTCACACTTTTAAATAGCTCAGTTAACATTCACCAACTTGAGGCATCTTTGGCGCCGGTGTGGCATCCGGTTACCGATCAAACGTCTAGCATAAATAGCGGCAGTAAAATAAAATTTACTCACAAGCATAATCGTAGTGAACAGAAGATATGCGAAAGCTTTCCCTGTTGGAGCACCGTTGGCTTTGTAGTTTTGGTCGATTATGATGGGACATTTTGTGAGTAACTAACGGGTTAAGCTTAAGGTATTGAGTCCTAGGGATCAGTAATTAGAGCAGGCAAGGATTGGGAATAGATTAATGTGGTTAGAACGTCTGCCGGTCCCCGCAGAATGGCCGCCTCTTTGTAGGCTGTTGTCTGAGGCAAGTGATGGTCGGAAGAATGTTCGAGGTTGCTCGTCGATGGCATACCTAAAATACATGGAGTTCTTTACATAGGGACTGGTGTAGGTTCACTTAGATTGTCACGTTCAGGCCCACAAGACTCCCCTAAGCTGCCTCTGAGTGCCATTATGGGTGACGTTCCTGCCTTCGAGATTTTCTTCTCCCGTATGTTTGTTCAAATTAATATTTTCCACTCGAGCTATCACCATTACTCGTTCTGTTTATCTGTTTTCATTTGCAGCTGGTATTAGATACTAACCAAAACCATAGTACTTCAATGCAAGATTAATGGCTGTAGCAAAACTTAATTCGTTCACTATTAGACTTTGTTCCATTAACTTTATCAATATTTTGTGATTGCATAAATCTTCGTCAGGTTCCAGACAGACGCGCCAACACATTTTTCGTTCGGAATGGACTAAGCTTACTCGTCACATGACTTGCAACTTTTTGGCCAGGTTTTGGGAACCGTCCCTATGTGCAGGGCCATTTGTCTTATTAGGACTTGAACGAATTTCGGAAGGCATTTGCTCCACTGGCTCGTTCATAAGGAGCGGATAATTCCCAAAATTTCACTTTTATGAGCTAGTCGAGAATATTCCACGTCGCAGGTCTCGCTTACGCACATCAAGACCTTGTCGGTCTAATGCAGGGTAGTTTGGGTCACGTAAATTTGGTTAGTAAACTTTACTTCGTTTTCAATGAATCTATCAGTAAGTGAGTAATTTCTCCCCTCCTATCTAATCCAAGAAAATCAATAGTGTATATAACTTAAAGCTTCATTCTGATTGGCCAACTTCGAGATACCAGAGGTCAACAATGACCACCAATCGAAGTTCATTGCTTTGAGTATGGACCAGTGTGTGACCTCATTAGCGCAGTAGACAGACACACCTGCATAACTTCGTACTTGGCAGCCAATCTTGAAAATGCATTTTGTAGTCTATTTGTTTGCGTCCATCGATGCATTCTTGCCTGATGATAACGCTTTACGTGGACAGAATAAACAAGGCGGCCGTGAAAGTTCCCTGAAATAAGCATTAATCACCGACACCACGGAAAATTAGCAAATTCGGATGACAATTAAAAAAAGGTTCATAAATTCCAGTCATGTCAGTTTTGTAATAGATGCATTGACTTTTTTAATTGCCACCAATGTAATTTTGCCAGACTATCGTTTGACAGTGGCTTATGGACTTGAATACATTGAATGCTGTATCTTCCATCGAGAATCACGAAATCTGTCATCTGGCTGTGTGTGTATGTGTGTGTGTGTGCATTGAAACGATCGAGTTCCACAGGTGCGGGACATCGCAAGACGTGAATCATAGATTGATGGAGAGAAAGTGCACGCACGTTTCTTTACCACCTAGAAAAAGTGGTGGTCATCTGTGCTAATAGCACAGGTGACCATTTCCTTAATAAACATGCGCCGATGGGCGTGGTGAGTCGCAACGAATCCGCAGTGCGATATTACATCACTCACGATAGTTTGCGATTATACACTTAGTCGCAGCCAAACTCAAGGAGGAATTACACTCACACATACTACTCCAAACAAAGGTACCAGTTTATGTATGAGAAGCAAGCTGACATTCGCATGCTTCACGCATTTCCCAGTGCATATCCCGAAAAATGAGTAACCCCAACCGAATGGACACTTTTCCGGCATCTATTGTGGTTTTGTCAATAGCCTGCATCTATTCTCGCAGGGCAAACCAATTTGTTTGTTCTTGACGTTGTTGGTCTTAGGAAAGAGAATGTAATGCCATTTTGCCAAAAAAATGCAACTTTCTTCTCTCGTATCCATGCGTATGTAGATCTGTTTCTTTTCTTTCCCCGTCGTTTGTAACTTTCAGCCGACGGTCTGATTGCTCTGCGTGTGCTTCATATTCTCCCGTTTGACTCGGTACGTAAACGTATGTCAATCCTCGTTCGGCATCCGGCAACAAACGAAGCCGTGTTATACACAAAGGGTGCAGATACGGCCATTCTGAATCGAGTGAAATGTCACGGTAAGTTCAAAAGCCGGATGATGTTGGAAATTAATGATGACACAAGAAGAAGACAAACCGTTTGCAATCGTGGTAAATATACATTCCGAATTACTTGGTTTCAAATGTTGCGATAGTGATTTGTCGAGTTCCGTTCGCTCGAAGAACACTGATTCGGTTATGATGTCTGTTTCGATCCTGTACTTCCTCGTATGTAAAACGTCTTTGCTCATGGACGATGTGCAAAGTCGCCTAAAAAAAGCTGGATCGGGCAAACACTACTGGCTCTTTGAAAATTCCAAACGTACGAGTACGAATTATGGGATTAGAAACTCTCAGGACAGAGATGTTCTTTCCAACACATTCTTTGATGTGTGCACATGTACAGCGTAATCGGTCGAGATAATATCCCCATGATAAATATGGTAAGATGATGACCTTATTCATGACACTCGAATCGCGTCCTAACCACTAGTACCTTGGCGTGGAATTTGTACATGTGTTTTCGTTGTTGTATGTCATAAAAAGTGAACGGCGCGGCCTAATGGTTTTGGGGCACAGAGTGCAAGGAGCAAATTGTTCGACAAAATTAGATTCCGCATTGACAGGTGCTTATAGCTTGATTTCTTCCTTTTACAGTGTGGTATCACGGAACTTTTATTTTATCAGCTCCTTGTCTTCTTCTGTTGAAAACCACAGGGATGGTTACGTATGCCGCCTTATCATATATTTATTCAAGCTTTAACAATCTGTGTCATCATCGTTCAGCGTTAAACAGCAAGGCAAGCCTCACTGACCGCTGCCTTTTCTCCAGCGTTACAAGTTCCTATAAAAAAGTGATTATTCATGAGGAACAGCTAGTAGACCTACACTGGTGGGAAAAGATAAGACCCGTTGCAGCCTACACACGGAACACAGTCTGACTGTACAAACGCTCGTGTTTTCAATCATTCTGATTCGATAGAAAATAACAACACAATTACGATTGTTCGCGATTCACTGCCATAGCTTTCAATGTCCCTTGCCAGCTTGTAGACAGGTATTTCGGACCCCAACCACGAAGACGTGAGACACCTACTTTACCTAACTACGATGTACATTTTCTCATCCCACATTGCCACGGCATCTGTTGGCCTCCAAATGGCTTCTTCCATTCCTTAGGAGGAACTTAAAATTGGGCACGATATGGTAGATGAGTGTTTGCCATATGCAACACGTGACCCAACCATCGTAGTCTACTAAGTTTCATACAATTTGTTTACAATCTTTCAGTCAAAAAGCAAGTGAAATATCGTTTCAACTTTGTCAACAGTAAAAATCAAATCCTCTTCCCGGATTCATAAACCGCGATCACGTACCAAATGAAGCGGTCCATGCCATCTGATCAATTTGTCTTTCAGAATTCGGGAAAGGTACGATATCAACGAGCTCACGTATATGGGCTTGCAAGATGTGATAAATGTGTGTGGACCGAGTGTAGCGGACGGGATTTGCATGCAGTCAGTAAGCAATAGGTAGATGTTATCGACCAAAATTTTATCTGGGAATTTCAAATACGCACCAAGATGTCCATCACAAATAGAGAAAGTTCGGGAAATTAGTTGGTCATTTTGGGGATTCCTCTTAGCCTTCAGTAAACCTTCAGCAAAATCCGATGCGAGTAGTAATGGTGAATAAAGAGAACTCATTGCTGGGTGAAATACGCTACTCCTGTCTGATTAAACGTAACTGATGCAACTTTCTCACTTGAAAGAATAAACTTTTGCAGCTTGCGGACAGCAACTTGGGCACTAGAAGATCATCTAAGATTTATTACAAGAGTGACACCTAGGTGTTACACACGAGTGATTCTGTCGATCGTTTTTCCTTTAACGTGCGAGTTTTGGAACGAGGGTGGAGAGAGAAGAAAATACGCCGGTTATATTTATCGAGTTTAGGCTTTAGACTGGATGATAAGCAATATTTGATGTCAGGAACATCAGTGTTGTATGTCGTCAGTTTGACGTGGTTAGAAACATATGGAAATAGGCCTGCCACTGAATTACCTGGATAGACGGACAAAACGGGTAGCGGTTAGCCACTAATATAAGTACGACAAATAAAAGACGATAGAGAATCACCTTGTACTACATTGGAAGTGCTAATTGACGCGGTTGACTTTGTGTTTCCTAATTTGGCATACCGGTGTCGTTAGGTGAAGTGGTCCTTCAGAAATTCAGTGCCATAAGGTAGACAACCAAATGATTGCAGTTTGCTAAGTAAAACAGAACTGGGCACCCTGTCACGGGCTGATCAATAACTCAGAAAGCCATAGTGTACTAATTTTAATTCATTGTATGGACAGAAGAATGATTAGGGAAAGAATCTATATCTAGCATGCAACAATTTCGTTTCTATGTGTGCTTGTTAATCATCGGACATCGTAAAGCATTGAATGAGGACGTTTTAAAGCTAACCGTTTTACCGATTTAGAACCAGTTTAGTTGAGACCGTTTGCCGTGAAACGTTTTGATAAGGGCACCTTAGTTGTGCCTTTGTGGATAGGTGTGATCCTCGTTCGTCATCAACAGTCTGGAATAGGCCTCAGTACCAGGGCAGGGTTGATTGTATGTGCACGAATATGAGATATGGTGCTGTGCCGTGTTTATAGAGTGCAAACTACCATCAGTTAGGCAACTGGAAGTGTCTGTGCATTCCAGCAGAAGTCGCGGTTGCGAAGGTGGGAAACGCAAGGCAGAATTATTAGATATAACAGGCTAACAATGAATGGGAATGCAGCCTTCAGCTGCTCAGTGTGTATGAGCAGAATGAGAGTAGGTTTTCCTATGCTTCGAAGTTTAATCCAACATCACGTGCAGTTGTGGTCACGCGTCTCAGAGATTTGATTAGCATTAATATAGCCCAAACAATGTATTTCAGTTTTATGGATACTAAAAGTTGGTGCCTTCCATTTTCCCTCCCACATTTAAGAGCACGTTCCTTTTCACGACGAAATTGTCGAAATTCTGCCTTCTTCCAATTTCAAAACGGGTGCGAAAACGTCGTTTGTAAATTTCACGATAATAAGCAATAGAAAGAAATGCGACGACTACCCCAGTAGATGTGTTTGGGCTTTGTAAAAAAGAGCATATATCTTGGGCATGACTGGCGCCAGCTTGCGGCCGGAAAGATCTAAGTTTGAAAGGATTTTGACGAAAATATGACGAAATGGCTGATGATCATGCCATGTGATACGGAGGACCTTCTATTTTGAACTCAGTCTACGCCTGTAAGAGTGGGAGAGAATAAGTTGATTACAAATCCGTCGGTATTATCTCCGGAAGCTAGGTGCAAACTGTTGTCAGGTGATGAGACAAAACTACTCTCCTAGATGAATTGATGTCTGACGACGTAAAGAGAAGTGCACTGTATACACGTGTGACGTCCACAACGGGAAACGAGAAAATTTGGGGCTTAAGATTATTGGCAAGTAATTAGTGTTCTGCGAATACTTAAAACGATGCCTCCGGCTTGCCAAGCTATCTGGAATACGCGTATCTAATAACCCTATTTCCGGGTTTCTTCCGGTTGCGTTTTCCACGCTGCCTAAAGCTAACAAACTCATTCAAATAAACAATTGGGTCAACTTTGGCGTCAACACATCTTTGGAATTCGTTTGGTTGAACTAAGCAGAATAAATTCTGGGTCATCACAAACCGGATACGAAAGTCATTGCCTGAAACTTTCATCTTGTTAGGAATTCTTTGGTCATGTGGTACGTTTGTGTTTCTGCTTTTTCGATGTTTATTGAGCGGACCATATTTTGGAGATCTGATCAGATCAAAGCTGTTTTCAATTTGTAAATCTTTTATTTTCGGCATGAACTGTCCAGTTTTATTTTAGAAATCATACATACTTCGGTGGCGAGTTCTGTTCATTCCAGAAGGCAACGAAGGTTATAGTTTTTGCATGCTTACTCATTGTGACAGGTCTATTCATGATTCTCTCCTGCCAGCCCAGGTCACTTGGCTTTTAATGGTCGATTTAAATGTGATGGGAGTGTAAATAATTTCACGACAACGGATGATGATGGGGAGCACCTCAAGTGAATAAGAAGCTATAACAAATTAACTTACAAAGTTTGGGAACAATGCAATTAGGCCGAAAGAATTGCTTGATTCAAAAACGTACTAATGTGTCGATCTGTTTTTGTCCTGTTCGTGGATGACTGATTGATTGATTGATCAGTACTGAGTGGCGTCATATACACACTAGCGCCGAGATGCTCTTTCTTTCGGTTTCGTGCAATGCTCATCGATTTTTTTGTGGTTGATACTTTTTTGCAGTCTTATTTGAAGTTTGTTCATGCTATTGAATCTTTGCATTCGTCCGTGTGCTTGGTTGTGTACCCTGGCTTACACGATCTAGCGAGGACCTTTGGATGCCTGCTAGTAATGTGCACTGACTGATCGTTCACGAACAACAAATAAATCAGATTTTTTATTCTTTTTTTCCGACATCTCGGGCAACATGGCGTGGTCTTTTGTACAGACATCCAGTCTGTTTTTGTTTGCATACTGAAAACCGGGCAATGGAGATATGTCAGCGACTACATGTTGTCCGTTCATGTTCCAGCATCAACGTCTCCGGGGATTCGATTGTTCAGTCAAGAATACAATCAAGCGGAGTCTTAGATAACACTGTTCACTGTTGAAGTTCGCTACTTTCGACACTCACCCGTTCCGAATGAAAAGGTTACAGTCATAGAAACTGAGACTGAACTATAGAAGTGCGCTAGTCACCATATATCCTTGATATTCATAGAGTCGATTCATCCGCTCGCAAGATTAGTCGCGTTAGAGAAGACAGGAACATATTAGGTAGCGTATAATGTCGTGGCGTTTAGACTTGTAGGTCGCGGGTTCGAATCCTCTCATGGCCGGTTAACTTCCCCCTTGACAGCCCTCTTTTGATGGCATTGAAGAAGTCATTCTTGATGCGCATTACGAGCTTCCGCTTGAAACTTTTGGTAGAGTCGCTTTCAGTTTCACTTAGAGGAGGGCAGAAAAAGCGATTGAGTGGTGGGAACCACATAAGATTTGAATATCTATTTTATGCCATCGGAATCTTGGCGGAGGACGAAGACAAGAAAGGCTAAAGAAGAAAAAATAAACAATATGCGTAGTTCATCACGTATACTAGTTCCTTCATTCTCCATGCCCACGTCGTTGGCGATCCATCGGAATCTGTGGTTCCTCTGTTGGTTGCTCAAATCCAAATAGAGTTAGCTTATGCGACCATACCCCGAGCCTTTGACCAAATGATGAAACCCACAAAGCAGTAAGACGATCTGAGGCCCACGTAACCCGAGACCGGTGACTTAGTGCTCAGTTCATAAGACCTTCAGAGGAGGCCAAACATTCTGGATGCACAATTCATCCCTTCGTCACAGGTAAGTATACAGCCATATACTTCGTACGCCGTCCGTGGTTGTTTTTTTTTTGGGATCAGAGTTTAGCCATCTCCCTTAGACTGATTACCAAAGACCAGTCATCCGAATGAAAAGTGCCAAAATTCGCCTTTGTCCTCGTATTTTAATTGGAATACCGCCACGGTGTTTGAGGTAAAAGTGGTAGCTCGGAATAAACCGCCTAAAATTGCTGTTGGATACAACAGGGGTTTTAAGATTGTTTACCTTAAGACAAGCGCTGGATAATTTTAAACTTCACCACTACAAACGGCTTTTTCCCAGTCATTTTACCTTTCCATGATCAGTATGTCATGTGCTGTTTTTGTGCCTACCTCATTGTTTCTCAGATGCCGCAGAAACAGAACTGTTGGAACGCACTCGGGCACATGTGGATGAATATTCACGAGCCGGTCTTCGCACACTGGTCGTTGCTAAACGGGTACTTTTTTATGGTTCTCCTTTCGTGTTTTTTTTATCCTATTCGCATCATTTTTAGTTTGCAAAAAATGGCTACTTTTTGGGTCATGTGTTTCTACGCGAACCGTTGTCTAAGTGCCAGATGTGGTCAGTTATTACCGATCAAAACAGTTCAAAGAGGTTTTGTTTTAGGAATGCAAACACACTAACTACTTAAACCTCAAACGGTTGAATGTTAAATTGGAATGTGGGGATCGATACGACCTAAGTGTACATAAGAAAAAACTGGTATGACAATCAGAATTTTCAAAGTTCTGCTATCGGGGAGAGGGGGGACACCGATGTATAAAAACATGTCGAATTGAATTATCGAAATTTGCAGTCGCACATTAACGAAGACGAACTCGCCGAAACCGGGCTGAGTAAGTTCACTCGATGACAGGGTGCAGGCTGTTACGTATCTGGTCTTTTTTACCAACTCAGTGTGTGTGTGTGTGTGTGTGTGTGGGTATTTGGGTACCAGAAAGCGAAAGCGAGAGAGGGATAAAAAAAGGTTCTTCCCGGAATAGCACGATCGCTCACATGGTTTGTTTTGCATGAACTTGCGAGGAGCAACGAGACACGTGATTGGAAGGCGAAAACTCCAACTGTTGGGAGCGTACAGGCAAATTTCAATAGTAAATAGATTGAATTTAGACAAAATCAATCGCCAGTTTTTTTTTCTGAAAATCATTTTTCGTAAAATCAACAAAACAGGCGCTTTCAAACCCTTCTCCATAGTCATTGATTCGCCTCCCATCCGACAGGGTGAAAGCTGTTGGATTAAACACTTGTGGTATAAATGAGTAATGGGTTAATCCGCTTCGTTAGAATCGTCTTTATTCTATGGTAAACCTAATGTCTTGTCAAAATCGAATTTAGCTTTGTTTATCTCAACTCTCGCAATAAACTCAGATCGCAATGGCATACAGTGTCTCTCATTGTAGAAAACAAGATCATCGTACGGAGTTCACTGATAAAATGTCTTGTTTCCCTTCTTCTTGTCCTTCTCGAAATGCTTGACTTTGAACGTTGAAAAATCAGGTGATACCGGAAGAGGAATTGAAAGTTTGGTCTCGTGAATACATTGTAGCCGAGACCACAGCCGGCGAATCTGCCGAGGCATTGGGTGTGTTGATGGATCGAATTGAAACAGATTTCACACTTTTAGGTAAGTAGAGTCGCTTTGAAAGCGATATACAGTTATCAATCTGCCTCGTTAGACTTCGCGTGGATTTAGAAAGTTCGTGTTCTCTTCACGTTCATGATATGGTCATGGGAGCCATTCCATTTCATCATTTTTGCCTACGTCTTTTTATATCAACACTGATTTTTTTATCCAAATCTGATCGGCTTGTGTGTGCCGAACGTGTGTTTTTGACCACTCTGGTCCGACTAGATTGAAATAATGTTACCCGTGCATTTCCTACCTCGGTCTCACCACGGACGACAGTTTTTCTTCCAAATTTCTTTTTTACACACAAGTTCGTTATGGATGTTTGGGAGTACAAAATACGCAAGTTGACCTTCACTGTCGGGAAAAGACATGAATCCTTTTTCCTGTCTGCCATTTTGTTTTAATTTCTTGAATTTCCGTCTCATCTGGCGTCAATAGAGCGTATTTTACGCGAACATCGACCTAGCGAATTAAGGTATGTGAGCACATCACACTAGTGATGACTTTTCAAAAAGGTTTAGCACACACGATGAATCCCGTCCAATTCCCAGCTGTCTCGATTCGATACACTTTCCGCTAAAGAGGGTGAGTACGCGGCGATCGATGGAAACCAAATAGCAACGAATGTTTGTAACTGGGTTTTTTCAGTGCAACTTTTTAAAAGGGGGTAAAGTGTTGCCTGTTCCTACGTACATGACCACGTACGGAGTTCAGGTAGAGACGTTAGCGACGGGTTCATATGAAGCTGCCTCGACTCATCCGTTCTAATCGGTTTACTTCTGGCAGTTAGGTGAAATGTAAGGGCAAATCTTGCGAGTCGAGGGAAATACGAATTAGATGCAGTTTGCACGTCACAATTTCACTACAGTTATGGGCGAGATCCGCTGGTCAAATTAATGTTTGGAATATTCAAAGAAGTAACAGTCAATCCGGAGCGCTGGATTTCTCAGATCCTAATTGGTATTTCTTCCGCACAACCTGTATTCACTTACTTAATTCAGACATCATCAATTCAAATAGTAGATTTATTGTCCTCACGTGATCTTTATTGTTTTAAGTTTGCTTACGGTAAAAGAAACTTGTAGTCAGTGGCGATTATTTTATGTCGTCTGTCAATCAAAATCTACGACTCACCCACCGCTGCATACAAATTCATCGAACTGGATTTACGCTAGAGATGATGTAGCAGAAAACAACCGCAAGTTCATCAAAAATTATCCAGTTATCGTAATCTCTTTTCATAATTTGTTCATACTCTATATCATTTCTACCCAATGGGATTACGTTATGCCCCAAAAATTTTGGGTCGTTGTGTTTCCCGGCTCATTTCAGCATTCAAAATTGCGCTTCAGTAAATACTGCTTACTAGCTGCAACTACACAACTCATCAAAATGCTGCGTGAACCGAGTTTGGGACGATTTTCATGGATGTTCCCGGTTAATCCAATTTCAAATTGCTAGTTTCAGGAGGAGAATGTTTGTTATAATTGGACAGAGAAACCAACTGCTTTGTCTTTGATGTGTATCCCACAGTTGCTTGCGATTAGGGCATGGGATTAAAATGTTGCGATGTACGATTGACTTCCCCTCGGATTACACCCTTCACGCTCGGACCGAACTGTTGTGCAATCATCGCATCATTTTGTAATCCCTCACCTTGGTTCACTGCTTTCCTTGGCGTAATCCCACTGTTGATTGCTTCTGCGTAGATGTCTGTCATTCCTCACAGTTTAGTTCCATGTACAGTAATTTACCGCCTATCTATTGTGATTTATACACCACTTGGCTAACGATTATAGTTTTATTTTTTTTCCAATCTTTGCGATTCTGGCTGTCAGGATGTACATGTAGCAGTAACTCAGAAAGTCCCTCAGTCATTGCGGGAACACAATCTATCCGCAACTACGAGAAACGGTCTTTAATTAACTCCGGTATAATACGTTGGAAGGGCCTATTTAGTCATCACTGCGTCCAAAGAAGCAATAATATTCTACATAATGCAACCAGACTCAAAGTCAAGCTCATAAACCGGATAGTGGTCGAATGTTGATGGCCACTCATGCATACCTACTCGTGTAAACGTGTTTATTAACCATCTGATGGATCGATCACCATCCATTGACCGGTGCATATTTCTCTTCCATGGAGAATATGTACGCCGATTGTGTTATTTCTGGACAATAACGAAAGAAATAATAAGAAGCTTACTTGGAGGCTAGAACACCTTACTACCTGACCAGAAGGTTACTGGTCAGCCGCTAGTAAAAGTACACTATACCCCAAGGAAAAATACAGAATGCGCATACCATCAAACAGCGCTCTTAAAATGCATTACAATGTAGAAAGAGGTAAAAATCTAGCATGCAAATGCTCAACACGTTGCACAATGAGTTTCGAGGGCACCAGTTAATTGCAAAGGTACCCGCAGGTGGTCAAACAGTCAGTATCGTGGCATATCAATCTGATGATCGCGAATTCGAACTACTCTGCCGCCGGTCAACTTTCTCACTTGGTGGCCCTTTGTTGGTTGTAGCACTGTTCCTGAATCTGGTGTACACTGTTGTTTCAATAATAAGGGAAGTAAAACGATTAGGATGATGTTGATATTAACCTACAAGCTTTTCACTCACAAACAGCATATCCGTAGGTCGCTTGAATAATAGGCGAATAGGTCTTAGCTCGGTGAATTCCTGCATGCCCTCGCGTGATCAGCGGTGGTGCTCACTTCATTTGTCAATGTTACCTTCTGTAAACAGAAAATCGGTCCATAGAATATGGGGAATAGGTCGTGGTATTTCGTGGGGTGATCATCCCTTGTCCCGTCGGATGAAACGAATGATTATTTCTGAAAGAGGTGTCTCAGTCAAAATCCTTATCTCTAGCTAGTATGGATCAGTCCTATCACTGTACGGTTTGGAATTGGATGTACAAAGGTTGTGGCCAAGCGGTCCATATCAAGCTTTAGCGTGTTAATGCCCTGAAATTAATTTCTCCCAACGCCTGGCGCCTTCTCGTTTAGAAAACTATGCCTTCATTGTACGTTTATATTGTACGTTTACTGTATAACAGCATCATAAATGGAAATAAAACCCGTCAAATGCTGCCGAGGAGAACCATTAGTAACATTTTTGCGACTCACTTTGCTATTCGTGGCAATGAGCTATAATTTACTCTGAACAATAAACGGGTTTCACAGCGTTTCAGGGTGTTTTACATGCATAGGAAAGCGGGGCCAGTAATTCTTATTAGGCATTTGAGGCGAAAAATTGCTATGAAAGTAATCGTTACTAAGAGTTGTGTCGTTTGGGGGTGCAATAACTCATGAGTATAGGTAAATTGCTTGGTGCATGTTAGTAGTAGGAGGTTGAATGTTTTCATGAAATAATTCACCATGTGATATCATCGCTCAACTCACCATAAAGAAAACATGGAAGCGCTGTACAGCCGTTTCATCCTTGTTAGGAATCATCGCTAAGGTGGCTCTGGAAAGATAGTATTGAAAGTAATATTGATGATAGTAAATGTTTTGCTCTAGTTTCACAATGCACAAATGACACGATTTTCCGAAACGGGAAATGTTGCGTGACCGATTGACGGCACCGAAATCAGAAGGCAAGTCAACTTTACGGTTGGTTTTTTGTTATCATCAATATCATAATAACCATTTAATCATAACGAGTATAATTTCATTACCGCACCACCTGTTCATATGATCACTCTTCTGATTCATTCTAGGTGCAACGGGAATTGAGGATCGTCTACAAGATGGTGTTCCACAAACGATAGAACATTTACGTGAAGCTGGAATGCATATATGGGTCCTAACCGGTGATAAGCAAGAAACCGCTGTAAATATAGCACATTCGGCCAGACTTATAACCGATGAACATAAACTAATTTTTATCAATGCAAATTCCAAAGTGAGTAACCCTGTATTGTTTAAGAAGGCCCTTATTTGGTTTCATTGGTATGAAACAAAATGAGTGTTGGTTTCTTTCCGTCACAATAAAGATGCACTCTGATGTGGTATGACCTATCTGAAGCCGAAGATCCAATCATGCCTGTAAAGTCAATGGGTACAGGCCTGACAGAGTGATCTCCTGATTCTTCAGATGAGGAGTTAATTTGAGATGGCAAGTCCATCGGAAAATTAAATGGAACAATGATTGATCCAAGCAGATGGATGTCCACTCGGTTACCCGCCGCTGCCTTGCGAATCGGTTCCTGTTAGAACCAAGGGCTTCGATTGGAAACCCTAATCGTTCTCGTGCTTAGCGTTTAAACTCCTCAGCGGTAATTGCCCACCCTCTCCCATGAGTTAAATGCCTAAAGGTGATTGCATACTGCATTGATCGTTGCGCAGAGTAATCATGAGCGTGGTACACATTGTATTGAACAGGGTATGTAGTTATAAGTATACCGCTGCTCAGAGTTTTGTCTCTGTTATTCAACACTTGACCGCTCTTCCTGCCCATAATGCTCCCAATGGTACGATGCCCGACCCTTCAACGGTTCATTGTCGAGTAATATCACAAGTGATTTTAAGTCTGACAGCTCATATTTTCTCGAGCCTCGTCGACCTCTGAATTTAGACTCCTTTAGCCTGCCTATCCTTTCCACTTTATATCCGGAGACAAAGCAACTCTTGCTACCAGTCACCACGGTGTCTGAGTAATCCTAACTGATAGGGAGGAGGCGACTCTTTCACAATACACGCCCGTATATAGTTTTTTGTATGCCGTAAGATTCAAAGGGTCAGCTGGCGTACGAAAGATAATCTGTATTAAGCCCAGCTCGTTCATCATCTCTGAATATGCTGCGACAGAAGATGACACTGACACACAGAAGGACAAGGTTAATGGCAGACTCGCCACTCTAGTTCGCAAGGCCAGAAGCTCTGACATTGTGTTGGTAGTAGGTGGTCCTAATGCACAACTCGTTAAACTTACTGCTCCAAAAGTCTGTTTAGTTGAGAATCGGGCGTTGCTCGCTTAGCGTAAAGATTTCGGATATAGTCGACTCCGATTTTATGCGGAAAATCGTTCATTTCTGTCTACTCCACGTGGCACAGCGAAATGACACTTCTATTCAGCAGGTACAGTAAGGCACTACTGGTCCGGTTGACGCGTACAAATGCGTTTTATCCGGTTCTCCCTTTACTGCTTTCAATACAGACTATTAAAATAGCATTACCATGATAGTTATTCCCATAAATTGTCACGCATCGCCTTAGTGTAGTTTTTGATCATTTGAATGGTGATCTTACATACATACATACACACACTTTACTGACTTCCCGTTCAAGTCTTTATATTGGTTTCATTTTCGCTAGTGGTTATTAGGTTTCCCAGTGGAATTCGATTCCCCGGCTAACATTTTTGTGATACTTCTTCTTCCTCTCCCTAAATCCCAGACTCGAACCACTCATCTTCTGACTTGCCATTTGCACGCTATCCTATGTGGACAGACTTGGAAGCCACAGGAGGTCATCAGTGACGTGATGAGTGATGGTCCAGATATTACAGATTCATCATCTGTTTCCTCATCTTGTTCCGGTGAAAGAATAAATATGAATCGAGAAACGGACATCGGACCAGGTGATGCTGGTCATTCCATGGTTACTTACACGAATAGCCGCCGTGTTCGACTCTGTGATCCACCTTCTGTGTTCGAGATTGAACCCGGTCCTGCTGGAACAAGACATCGGCGCAAAATAAGACGATCCGCATCGGAGAGTCGAATCCACTCAAACCTGTATAGAAATCATGGACTTGCAAATGGAAGCACCACGGGAACAGGGGACACGTCGGTCCTGCGCCCGACTCGTCTTGCTCGCTACCGACGTCGACGTCGACGCCAGCATAGCCACAGTCGTAGTCGAAGTCGAGGGCGTCATTCTTTTTCCCAGGATCAATCTCGGCCGTCCAAATCCAGTTCTCTTTATCCGCAACAATGGCGAGTTCATACCCGACACGGTCCGTTTTCCGGCGTCAAGAAGCCTTCGCTGCGTACAGAAGCACTACAGCTAGCTCTAGTCATTGACGGCGAAACGCTTCAGCATGCACTAGATGATGATAACAAAGCAAATTTTCTTCGGTTATCACGGTTTTGTTCGAGTGTGTTATGCTGTCGTAGCACACCCTCGCAAAAGGTAAATTGAATTCCCTTTTTTCTTAGTTTGCTTCTAACGATAGTATGCAGTACAACACCGATAATGGAAGGTGATTTCTTGTTATTTACCATGCTGCCCACAGCCGACCATCGGTGCTATTGCTACTTCTCTTTTGGCAAACTACTGACGGCACGATAGGTTCGACTTTAAATGTAGCGAATTCATTTTTTATCAAGTTCATAGGTATTCTTTGCATTTCTTGTTTCTTCCCGGAAATCGTTGGTGTTTCCCTGTAGATTACGGAGACAGAAGTAGGTTGGTTACGGGAAAGAACAGCATTTTCACTGAGCTCGAACTCATACCTTCCCGTTATCCATAGTTTCTGTCTGCCTATTTGATGTGTAATACCAAATATAGTGACGCTATTTGGAACGCTTCATCGGTTCACTCGAAGCTTTAAAGTCACGGTTCATTACGACTACGTATGCATTGCATTGCCTTTTCTGCAATACGCCAGCTGACAACTGCGCCACATTGTGTGAGACTACTCTGCCGCCAGCCATTTGTTTGTGGTTGCCGTTAGAGTTCCTGCTGCTTGCGTCCGTGGTCTCATTTCTCTCCAGAGTTATGGGATGGATTTATTATTTTTCTGCTATATTCGTATTTTATTTATTTCAATCACAATTTTGTTGGATAGGACGATTTTCAACCCAGTTTAACGCCATGTTTGGTTCATAGTCAGCTATTCTGTCGGGAAATTGGGGGTACTGATTGATAACTGAAAACCGCCTCCTTACCTACACGGAGATCGTAAATCATAGGTCAGTCTTAGTGGTTGGCACAAGTGAAGCAAAAGGCGACCAGCTTGGATCGCAAATGTAGTCTGATTGAAGATATACGGCTGATAAAAGGACTTGCTCACCTCACAGGTATTATCTTCACTGCTGACCACTCGTGCGCTAGCACTGGAAATTTTTATGAGTGAGTCAAAAATACGCAACATGCCTGTTGTAGAAGTGTCCTTAGATAAGTTCACTTTTTTCGCAGACTGAAAGCCTTTTCGTGCACACACACACGATGAGTATCCGTAGTGAGGCTGTTGGATTGGGTCGCTCTGATTGGGATGCGAGAATTGTACTGTGTTTGACTGTTCTTGTTTTATTACCCCCAAAATTCTGGTTTTGTGCAGGCAGCTGTGGTCAGTCTGGTCAAAGATGGGCTGAAAGTGCAAACTTTGGCAATCGGGGATGGTGCGAATGATGTAAACATGATTCAGGTGGCCAACGTTGGCGTGGGAATCGGTGGTCAGGAGGGTATGCAGGCCGTGATGGCCTCGGACTTTGCGATCAGTCGATTCTCATTTCTCGAACGGCTGATTATTGTGCACGGGCACATATGTTACGACAAACTGGCACATACGGCATTGTACTTATTCTACAAGGATGCCGTAAGTCTCGCGGGCCACTCGCGTTTGTTTCTAACTCTTGCTAGACGTTTATCTACAAAGTCAATGTTCACTGTTTATTATTCTCGAATTTTCTGTATCGTGCTGAGTCCAGATCAAGTTCAAGGTTAATATTAATATAGATAAAGGTGAATAAACTTCCCCTAACCATTGGCATTTTCGTTATTCACATGTCCAGTTGGTGGTTTATGGTTGTGTACACTGAAATCAGAAATGATCTCAGAACCGTGACCAATTTGTATCCCTCGACAGTAATTCAGAGCTGGACGCATTATCAAGTCTAGAGTGTGGCTCAGTAGCTTAAAAATCTGGTCAACAAAACCATCTCTGTAACGAAATCCACATTGGGTAGAATTTGCTCGTGCCCCTCAGACAACACCGAAGTGGTTTAGCTGAGAGGTTACAAAAAGCTTAGCCGCTTTATTGATGAGGATGGCATTTCTTCAGTTCTTCCGCATAATCTTGGCTCTGTTTTCTTGGTATAGAGAATAGAATGAAACCTGCGTATTTAGTGGAGATTCTGGAACTATCAAGCTGGGTATGGAGACATCGAGTCGAAAGTCATCTCCATCGACTAATTTCTTTCTTCATTATCTAGAACGCACCAAGGTGAAGTCGGTTTGATACGCTACAGCTGGTGGCCCGTAAAATGGGATCCGGAAACGCGACGCTACTTTCGCTTCGCTGACGGAGTTGAAATCTCCGGTTCTCAGCTACTTATCTCGCACGATCGTTCTGACCTCCAGTTAGATTTTCCAACTTGACTGTGGGCGTCTTTAACATTTGCCTCAAAGTGTTAATTTGGGGCTTAGACTGAAATGACGTTAAAAAGAGAGTGCTCCTGAATCCTGTCGTGACGAATCATTTTGAAGCTGATTCCCAAGAGATTAGGGTTTTGCAAGCTCGAGTGTTAATTGCATTGGCAGCGTCGTGAAACCTCGAGGTTGTCTACTGGGTCACTTTGATGTATCGAGTAGGATGGATCCATTTGAAAGACTTGATTACTTTTGGTGCTGAAGTTGGATCCGCGTGCTTCAGGTAAACACTCAATCCTTGGTCGTAAAATGTGCGCATGGAAATGTATTGACTACTACTGTTCTAACATTCCAGCACGTTTTATGGACTCGGGATCTTGTGTTTAAATTTAGATTCCCCGTGCATGCTTGAGTCAGCCGGCCCACGGGGGACCACAGGGCGGGTTCATGTGCATTTTAGTAGTAGTCTATCAATCTGGGTCATCTTATGTATCCGAGTTAATCTTGGTACATGACTTCGGTGGCTCACTAGAACCTCATTCACCATTCGGAGGGACTGATCACAAATTTGAGGATCCATGCACCTCTGTTGGTTGAATTATTTGTCTTGATAGCCTACAAGCAGAAGCAATGTCGAGTATCTAATGGGTTTTCGTCTGGCTTCCGTTCTGCCTAAAAATTACCACGAGAGTTTGGTAGTGGTACTGGCGTAGAAAGTGTGGCCCGCCAACCGAGTAAGGCTCGTTTCGATTAATGCCCTCGCAGATGGCGCTTGGTTGTGCAAAGATTAGGTGCGCATTCCCATAAAAGGCCCACTCTGAACCGGGCAACCGAGTAGTAAACGGCCCATAATGTATACAAAGGTGAATACGACTAATATTACACTAAATGTTTTGCATTCTTCCACTCACAAAAGCGGTCTTCCGTTGTAAGCAAAAGTTTATTTCTCTGGTGACCCATGTTTCTCTCCTTTCCAACTTTATTTCTTCACATTCGTTGGGAACTGCAGTCGGCCGTGCTAGTAGTACCACTGGAAAAAGCCCTGTCCCTGTTCTCTCGCGTTCTCTGTCAAACAGCATCCAAACCCCACCAAACCCGCTTCCACCGGCTGACAGACTTCTTCGTCCTCGATGTCCCTTCAACCTAGCCGTATTCAATGTGCGAACACTCTTGCTCTTAAAACAACTTGAGGATTTAGCTTGTGCACTGGTGACACTAGCCACCGACTTCTGTTGTAAACAAGGCACTCTCATTCAAGACTCCAATCCTGTCATCCGATTGACGTTCCCACCTGTTTATTCTGATAAGTTTTGTTTGCTCCTTTCTTGGGATCCTGAGGCTGCGCTGGTTGACTAAATATCAGTTGATAAACCGCTGTGCGCAATGAGGATTAGGAGTTAGGGCAAAGTGAGTAGTCATCGTTCTGATGGACGCAATTTGCTTGTAATCTCAGTGTCCGCGCTTACAGATTGCAGCCAAGATGCAATGAAGAACACCTATCAAATCTGCGCAATCTCTTACTTACACCAAGGCAAGGTGACATCTTGACTGTAACAAGAGATATGAATGCTCTATTAAGTCTGCTGTCCTCGAAATCGCCTCATTCCTATCAATTGGAAAACGGAAACGGTTATTGGCTTTTTGTTCAGATCACGGATTGTTCTTCGCAGGCACGAACTTCAGACGCTCTTATCGTCTGTACGCCACCGAGTGTTCGTGGTTTTCCAGTCAGCGGTGGACCCAAACCAACTACACCTTTATTAGGTACAATTGGGCAGCTGCTTACACCGCTGTCGGTCGTGCGGGAACACCTCTCTCGAATCCGGCTGCACATTATTTCGCACTTAGCTGTCCATGTGCTTTGCTGAGCGCTCAAAACGCGTGATACAGAGTCCTTTGGACTGCGGTTAGATCTCCGACTCATCTTGCCAGTATGTTTCCCAAAGTGTGCTAGCTGAAAAGCTGGAATTTTCCTCACCTAATGACATTAACGGGCACTAGCCGCCGATCGGGAATGCTCACCATTAAACCAGCCTGGACGTCTGCGAAACGATCTATGCAGCCGGCGGATCGCCTAGCCGCAACCATCAGCAGTGTCTTGTACGCCGAATCGAACATTTTATTACACTTTTTAGCTGGCCTTCACCTCCAGTCCCTCCAGGACCTGTTGCGGTGCACGTCCTAGTACAAAAGACACACATTCTGAGGCGGAGTTATGTTCGGAAATCCAAGTCTTAGGATATCATAAAGCGCCGGATTATGAACGCCTTTTCCCAGATCTGTTTAAAGATGGAGGAATAGAACTGGTTTGAGTACGTGAAACATTGTTGTTGAGTGTTTTTTATTACAGGAACATCCCGTTTTCGTAGAGGAGGAAATCAATCGCTGTCCCCACCTTTAAGACGGGTTGACGCAGCGGTTGCACTAACTAGTTGGGTATTCGCGATGGTCGTTGGTACATCGATCCAATCTTCGTCCGCCAACGGTTTTTAGAGCATCTTTTTACTTTCCAAAAGTCAGTGACCATCGTGTACTGGAACACTCGCCCAGTGTGTGACTGCGTCTGTAGGTCTGCACTGTGACTTTGTTTGTGGAGGAACAGAGCATTAGAGAAGTCCTCAAAGACTTGTATCTTCAAACCTCAGATGGCCAGCTTTGGCCACCCCTCGTCGTTTCCAGTGGATTATGATAGGGCTGTCCAATATTCCATTCTTTTTCAACTTCCTCGTAAAAGGTGTTTTTCCAGAATGCTTTATTCAGTCCGTTAAACGGTAGAGCCGAACTGCTCCCAGGGAACAAGAAGTTTTAATTAAACTATGCTGATGATATCGCCGTTGCTGACCGACAATTCATAACCAATTCAGTTCGCGGAGAACTGTTTGGCGATTCAGGTATCCCGATCGGGTACGTAATTTCAACCCTCAAATAAAGTGAGGCTCTGATGGAATTACCTACCTCCTTGCTTCGTGATATTCGGAACGAGGAGCGTATCTTGCTATCGTGGGGTGAGTCACTGATTGTACACATCTTCAAGAAGGTTACACGGAGTGACTGCAGCAATCATCGTGTGATCAGTTTAATTCCCGATAGTTACTAAGCTGTCAGCTTCGATAATGCTGCGCCGTTTGACACCGATTCGCGAAAGTAATATCTGCGAACAACAGGCCGGATTTCGGCCAGGTCGAGGTTGCATCGACCAGATATTCACTCTTCGACAGATACTCGAAACGCGCCACACGCACCGCTGCCCTACGATCGTAGTCTTCCTGGACTTGAAAGGTGCTTTCGATTCCGTGGATCGAACGGCACTACTCTGCTTTCCACCGGAAGGGTATGCCAACGAAGTTCGTGAACCTGTTGCGAGCATTGTACTCGCATACCTATGGTGGCGTTAGGGTATACGGTGAACTGTCAAGTTCATTCGAAACGACTAGTGGCGTTCGACAAGGGTGTCCCATCCCTCCATTCTTGTTCAACTTCGTCATGGACGAGGTGATGGAAGATGCTTTAGGAGGTCTCCGGGATGTAGGAGTGGAACTGGGAAGTGGAGGAAAGTTATGCGACCTAGATTACGCAAACGACGTCGTGTGCCTGTTCGAGTCTGCAGACCATGCACAATGCGCACTAGATAGACTGTCGAGATCGGTTGCTCGGTTTGGCATGTGCTTTGCACCCTCAAAGTGCAAAGTACTGTTACAGGACTGGACGATGGCAGTGCCGAACTTGATACTGGATGGAGAAGAACTAACGACTGTGGGCCGTTTCATGTACCTTGGTAGCTGCTTGTCGAACGGTGTTAACATGGCGGTAGATGTGAACCCGTGTATATCGAAAGCTCGGACAGCTTACGCTGGACTGAAGCATTTGTGACGTCGGCCTGATATCTCACTGAACCTGAAAGGCCGTGTGTGCTGTGTAGCAGTATGCTCAATTCTACTGTGCGGTTGCAAAACATGGAGTGTGCGTGTGGGCGATGTTCGTCGTTTGGGAATTCCCGACCACCGATGTCTACGTAGTATGGCTAGGCTTGGGTGGAGTGACCGGGTGAGCAATATTTAGGTCATCAATCTAGTACTAGATGCCAATTCTGAGAATAACGTAGCTCGGCGAATAAAACTTATCAAACTGCAGTGGTTGGGTCACGTGTTGCATATGTCGAACATCGTGCCCTATTTTGTATTCCTCCCAAGGAACGAAAGAAGCCCTCTGGAGGTCAACAAATGACGTGGCAACGTGGGATGAGAAAATGTACAGCGAAGTTAGGCAAGTTAGATGTCTCACTTCGCGGTTGGAGTCCGGAAGACCCGTCAAGTAGCAGGCTGGGTACATTGAAGGATATGGCAGTGAATCGCGAACAGTGGCGATGGTGTTGTTATTTTCTATCGATTCAGAATGATTGAAAGAGTGCGTTTGTACAGTTGGACTGTGTTGCGTGTGTTGGCTAAAGCAGCATCTTATCTTTTCCTACCAGTGTAGTTCCACTCCCTGTTCCCCCTGGATATTCACGTTTTTATAGAAGAATGTAACTGGGAGAAGAGGCAGCGGTCAGTGAGGTTTGCCTTGCTGTTCAGCGCTTTACGATGATGCTCTTGACTTCAAATTCCCCATTTTCAGAACTGGCAGAGGCCTTAGCGAGGACCCCTCCTTTGTGACGATCGGTAATTTATGGTGGCTTCAGGTACCCCACGAGTTTGACTATATCCGCTTGAGATGTTTGTAAGGCGATCACTTCACGAATTGCGAAAGCTGGAGTGTTTTTCGCGAATTCGCTACAAATGTGTCGCTGCCAGGGCATCCGGTTTTCCTCCCAAGGGTGTACAAGGACACAATTCCCAGTGTCCTTCTTTGCAATTGCAATATCTCTCCACCCCGCGTTGTGACTACCTTGTGACTTTTTGTGTTCTTCAAGGCACAAGGTAGATAGATGCTGCGAGGTGGTAACTTTACGTATTACTCTTATCAATCACATAAGTAAAACAATCTGTCTATTATAAGACATTCTTTGTAAAAAAAAAAGTAATCTGAGGAATGGACGTGTTCATAAAAGTTCGGAAAATTTCTGTCTAGAAACTGAAGTCAACTCCACGACAAATGAGTTGATTTCATCAGTATCTTTTGTGCACATAATAATGGACTACATGACCTGGTAAACAACACCTCACGGAATACCAATTGTTTCTAGTTGGTGGGGTAGTAGCAGTTTGAATGCAATATTGGGTCAGCTCTGTGTTTGCTCTCCGGTCTTGTTGGCTATCATAAGAATCTTGCGTCATTACCCTAATCAGCTTCTTCAGAATGTGTTCAGACATACGTTGTGAAAGCCGTCGGTTTGTTCTGCCGATGCAATTGTCACCACAGCCGTATGCGAATTAATAAACAACATGTTCAGAATTAGTCAAACGGCATAACTTCAACTTTAAGGATGCACTCGGAGGATAAACTTGGACAAGCGTGAAAATTGCCCTTTGATTGATTCTGCCTAAAACAGTGGTCTCTGCATCGTTTCCGGTAGCTTGGACTCGTATTGCATAGGCCCGCTTATCATCTACCTTTTCGTTCTCTTTTTGCGAACACTGGAGCTGTGAATCCCAAGCTAGCTATGACCATAATGCGTGGCTCGTTCGCGTTTTACCATGTTATCGGCCGGCTTCACTATGGTCTAGCTTGAGATTTACCAACGTATGCTATCAGCGGCGATGGCCAAGCGGACAAGTTCGTGGCGTTTGGATGTGAAGGTCATGGGTTCGAATCCTTTCACCGCAGGTCACTTTCCTCTCTTAGCAGCTCTCTATTGGCCGCAGCCCCCTTCCTGAAAATTGATGTACACTGTTGTTTCATTAATAAAAGGATTAAAAGGTAAAAAAAAGTAAATAAGAGTGAGAACGTAAGAAACCTGGGTGACATTTTAAAAAATGTCGCTTTTTACGGAATGCTATGTCAGATAACATCAACCACTTAGAGGTCTCAATTGGCGCATTTGTCTCTCTTAGCTATCCAGTAGTGCATACTCCGGTGGTATGTCGCTCACCTGTCATTCTCGTTGAAATATCGATTAGCAGTCCCCGGCTGCTTTTCTTGGCTGCACAAACCCTAGGTTTCTAAGCCATGCAATCCAGACAAATCGGCTTTTACATGATCGTGAACAAAGCGAAGCATGCAGTTTTTGGGGTTTTATATGAAATCACATTCTCGTTACAGTCAGCAGCCCCATGATGGGCAAAACTGATATAACGGTGAACTTCCATCGGTCTTCGTTTCTTCTGTCAAGGTGAGTACCGCTTCCGTCTTGTAATAGTCAGGTGCTATTAAATCTTAGCTAATCTGCCAGAATGTGCATGCGAACCTCTCACGACTTGCTTCCAATAACTGGCCTGCGCAACGTCACCTTTTCCCAGTTGGTTAACCGTACGATCGAACGTGGCGCTTATTGTCTGACCCAACAAAGCTCAGTTTATCGTAACACAATTTCTGGTGTTTTACATTTTTAAAACGTGTATTTTTCTAAGTGGGATGCTCCCCTCCTCAAGTCTTATATAACAAGCGAAAAAATGGTTCGTGTCACACTATTTAATATAGCACTGCACAACATGAGTGGCCGAATTCAAAGCCGTTCTTTTGCTTCTACGTGCGAAGCAAACTAGTATGTATATGGTTGTGAGCAGGAATGCTCAGTTTCTCTAGCCCACTGCCTACCGAGGTAAAAACTACACACGCATGTCGATTGTCGTACGTACGTACTTTTTGAATTGACATGCATACACAGTTCTGTGCTCAAGTCAAATGTCTACAGGCATCAAAACTAATGAGGAAAACCATAAAGGAAAAGGGAAGAAGAAGGACTTTTTTACGCATACACAAGCTTTCCCATTCTTGACCTTCAGCTCATCGCTCATTCATCAAAATTCGTGCTTTGTTAATTGTACAGAGTGTTTCTTCTTATTCATTCTTTTCTTTTTTCTTTTCAGGTGTACATATTTTTGCTCTTCTGGTTCCAGCTGTTCAACGGGTTCTCCGGTAGCAATGCAATCGACCAGCTATCTCAAATATTGTTCAGTATCACTTTTACTGGGCTACCTTCGCTGCTGATGGGTATTTGGGATAACCCGATCGATGCGGATACCTTGCTTGCCAATCCGATGCTGTATAGAAGTGGAATCTATGGGAAAGTACGTGACGTAGTTGATGATTTTCGAGTGTGTCGGTAACAGTATCGACAGAACCCGAACTGACGCAGTTATAAGTACACGTTCCAAAATAACCGCTCTATTTTACGCACTTCCACATTTCGTCCTCATTCCTCAGTCTTAACTCGTCGCTTTTTAGCCCAAGGTTTTATGGTCACTACTCATCGCCCGTAGTCGCAGTGTCAATAATAGCAGAGAAAAACGTTCCAGTCATTCGAGGAACGTTGAATTTATTTGATTTCTTTGTAGGTAGAGGATGCTTTCAGTTGTGATAATACAAGAAAAAAATCTTTAAGCTACCTCAACTGTAAGTTTCTTTTTGTCTTGACCTAACATGGTTATTCCGAGCGTGTTTATTCATACGCTGCTAGGAACCAGTAACAGTGACGTACAACCGCCCATACAAATATATACTCTCATTGTCATCACGGAAGTTGTAGAGGAAGATGCGAAGACATGGAAAGGAAGGGCTAGTCAGCCCCGTGGCACGAGCCAGTCAGAAGCACCCGTCCAAAATAGCAACAAGAATTATGTCAAAAGCGTTACCCAATAGACAAAAGTCATGCGGACAACAAACAGGTATAACAAGGCTAGATCTCAGATAGACAGCACGACTCCCCCAGTCAAGATCGACAATTCGTTTTGACACTCCGGACAGTTGGACCAATATAGCCAAATCAATGTCCAAAGGGACAAAACCAAAAGTATTTGGCACACGATCAAATAGATTCGGAAACGCTCAGCTAGTCAGAATATGAATTTTACGTGAGCGCGTGGTTTCGAAAAGAAAAACTAGACACCGCCAAGCAAGGTCTGGGACCTTGCTTATCTACGGAATTAGCGTATGAACCACCCACTTGCGTTCTTCTTACAATATGGCTGATGGTATCGAGTAGATGTTTCTTTTTAGAAATATCGGGCAAGAAATCCATTCAGAGTGCCACTTTCCACTCCCACGTTTTTTTGGGAGGGGGGCGAATTAATAACGAAACCATTGTTTTTTTTGCTTGCCTCGCAATCGAAAACCTGTTATCCTGGAATGCCGATAAACCAGTTGACTAAGCATTGAATGTGTTCGTGGTAATACCAACATCCCGTCGTTTATCTTTATATCGAACAAAGGATGAATGTGGGCCTATGGATTAAAGAATTTATTTGCTAAACCGACCACGTTTCGTCAGTTGATAAGATTCACTGAAATCGGTGAAGAAATCGTAAAAGCATTTGCTACTTCAAATGTTTCGGGATCAGTGGTGATGCCATAGCTATTTGGCCTTGGTTAATTAAGACTAGAATCTGCGAGAAACGATTGTGAGTTTTGATACTGCATTATGAATGGCCTCGTGATTAAATTGACCTCTGATTGCATGGCGTGGTAAATTAACCAAAATTGGTTGATTTAATCGAAAAATGTATCGAACTGTCTCCATTGCAATTTCCGTCAGTTCGTGGCTGGTTGGTCGGTACTAAATGGCTTAGTTGACAGTGCTTGTTGGGTTTTTTTACCGTTTATTTCTTTCTTACAGTTTATTCTACGGTCTACTCACTCTCTTTGTATTTGGTAGCTGATCGCTTTCCTTGCTTGCGTACACGTTACTTTTGATAGCGCGTACTGCTACAGTCTAGAATTACCAGTGCCGTGTATGCAGCTACGCGCAGTTACACATGCGAACTACGTGCTGTCATTACACTGGTAGTTTGTTTCTGTTGTGTTTTTGCCCATTCCTATTGTCCCTCTCCGTCCGTCACACGCTCCTTGAACGTTTACGCAGCTCACCAGCCTAGGCCGACTCGAACATCGATAAGTTAAGTGCGGGAAAATAGCTGGAACCTTCCGATCAGAGGACTTTTTGTTTTGTCACACAAACTGTTGTCAAAGTTTATCCTAAATCTGCGGAACTCCATTTGACATTTTTGTAAAATCTGCGTTATGTTTGGGCTTTTCGTGGGATACCTGACGTACGGTAGAACAGGCGTTTCTCATAACACCCAGAATTCACTACGCAGAGAAGGAACCGGCTATCGTTACCTTGAACATTAGTGTACAGCAGAACCATGTAAGACTCCAGTTGGTCAGATGTGGTCACGGGCCCGGTCACAGCAGATTTCTATCGTAATGATCAGTCACAATGGTCTTAGTTCTGCGATCATGAAATTTTCAATCACAAATGGGTGCTCTAACAATGTAATATTTGCCTTGTGATTTTCACTGATGGGTTTGTCTAATAAAACTTCAACTGAAGGACGGGGCCGATTGTATTGTATAAAAATCGCTTAATTCTGCGAAATCCTAACGCACGCAGTGTCAACAGCAGTGTCAGTGTCTTCCAGAGCACCAATGTACGACGCTCTTCTATCTTGGTTAGTTATATCTCACTTAATGGTTGTATCTCGGCCGAAATGTCTTTGCGCAAACAAAAGGCTCGCTTGGTATTCATCAATTTGAGGCATCTCTGGCGTCGGTGGGACACTCGGTGATCGATTAAAAGTCCAAGTGTATGCAGCAGCAGTGATGCCAATATTGCTCTGTGGCACCAAAACATGGCCACTGAGGGCGGAAGCTATGTGAAGAATTTTAGTGTTTGAGAACCGTTGACTTCATAGTGTTGATGGATTTTAGCTGGGAGAATTTTGTAAATATCTAAGAAGTTAGGGATCCTAGGATTCCCTGTTCAGAATAGGTCGAAGTGATTGAAACGTGTTTTATGCATGTCCACAGAACGGCTTCGTCGTTGTAGGCTGTTGTCCGAAGCAGACAGTGACTGGTTCGGGGTGGCCAGTCGATGATATGGCTAAAAGTATGAAAGCTTCAACCAGTGGGCAGGCTCGTGTCGGTGCAGTTAGACTACCGAGTCCACGAGATCTCCCGAAGCGATGGCTGGGGACTGGGTGGTACAACTCAATATCGGATTCATTGAAGTTCTTGCATTGAAAATCTTTTTTTATCTGGCTAGTTATTCAGTCTAGCCTTTTTGTAGTCCATTTTTCATTGTGCCCCGTTATTTCCTTATAGTTGATGGTGCTATGAGATAGGAACGAGAAGCAGAGGACTTTAATGGAAAGTGAATGGTTGTGCAAAAGTGAATTGCACTTTTATCCAAACTCGTCGTTAACCGTCTACGTTACAACCGAGACTTAATTTATTTGCACGAATTTGAAAACTAACAGTGTGTCTACGGACGCATGGCGAAGGATTAAATCAATGAGCGAAACAGAAGAAAGAATGTGTAAAGTTCATAACATGCTAGTTTTGTCCTCCATCTCCGTATCACTGGCTATTCATCGGGATCCATAAGTCATCTGTGGTTTTGGCAACACCCGGTTGCCCAAACCGAGGTGCAGGTTTGACTTAGGGAATCCTGCCGTGAAAGTTCATCAACCTGTCTGTCCACCGCAATTTTTTTTCAATCCTGCACTGACCGACCGAATACCGAGAGATCTAACTAACCTAACCAGCGCAGTGTCGATTGATGCTTTTTTGTAATTCAATCTGGAATTTGGTCACATCCTGTAATTGCAAGAATCTGCTTGCTTGCACGTGGTGCTGACATCGAGTTTTTGCAGACATTTACAGTTTCGTAGTGGCACGTGCTAAACGAAACCACACATGGATGCGAAACGTTTTTTATAACCAGTATAACAGTCTACAACTGTATCACACATCGTTCGAGTGGCCGCAACTACAGATCAAATCTGATAGGTAAACGGTCGAGAATTGAAAATACGTAACGGACATGTCCCTTTGTGCGCTAAACCTGTTATCGCTCAGAACGAGTTACTAAAACGTGCTCTACCCTCGTGGTTTTTGATTGAAGACTACCAAAGGTATTCTGGAAATCAGACATGACTGCAGTTGTTCACTGTTTGGGTTCCAGTATGCTTTGGGGACCAGCGACTAGTGGTAGCCGAATTGTGTACTCTGATCATTACTTCGAATCGCCTTCACATTGGTCGAATCTCGCTTTACTTGCCTACTATTCTTATTTATCAAATTAAGAACAAATCCTACGAATTTGGGAGAGAGAATGTTGTGCTGGGAGTACCTTTGATAACCTGTTTGAAGTGGATATGGAATCATTGACTGGATTGCATAATGACGATTTGCATACATAACTGGATGATTATACACTTTTATCAAGCGAACATTCACTTCGTTTCAGTGTATACAACCACTAACCTTGAGCGTGTTCTGCTCCTGGTTACTACTTCGCAACATCGAATACTAAGTCTCTCGTGGATCTCAGTCGGGTAACCCAACCAGACCAACTGGAAACAGTCCAGTGGTTGTTGCCATGCGTTTTTACTGTCACGATCGGTACAGTTTAACCCATATGCTAATCGCTACCTACCTCGGCCAGCTGTAAACACCAAAAGGATCGATTGCCGGGCACGTGTTTCACGCTTTTCACCCATTAAATTCAATGCTCATTCGATTGATTTAGATTCTTACTATCAGAAACCTAACTCATATTGCGTTTACCAAATCGATTTTTTTCATAGACGTTTTCTGTCCCTTCTTTATGAATTGCATTGTCGAACTATTCATGTGCGCCCATTACATTGCTCCACTTTATTGTCTCGTTCCCCAGAACGTCTTCACCGTTGATCTGCTCTAATTTCTCATCTGGGTATACCATCTCCTGTTTCCGTTCTTTGTTCTCTACCGTTCTCCACCCACAGTCTTATCGATCGTCTCTATTTTGGATCAATATACTGGATGCGGTCTGGCAAGCACTGATCATCTTTTTCATTCCGTATCTATTCTATGCAGACAGTAGTATGACCATGTGGCGATATGGAGTGCTACAAACCAATATATTGGTCATTTGCAGTCTGTTTCATGCTGCACTTGAAACTCGAACATGGGTGCGTCGATATCTATTTGTTTCTAGACATTTCCTTTTTTGTCTCCTCTTTTATCATGGCAGCACCTCCCTGATGTCTGGGTTTGGTTGCTCAGGATTACATCTCTCGTTTAAACGACTAAACCTCGTTCATTCCTGTGCAAAGGTTGCATAACTGAGATGCCGTATCACCTTAGACTGGGTCCGCGATGGTTGTCGTAGGGTGATTTTGCTCATTTAACAACAGAAAGACGTCTTTCATAGTGCGGCTCACCGTAGAGGAACCTCCTCTATCGATGATTCCAATGTGCATTGAGCTTTTTGATGATTTCCGCGAAATCTAATGAAGTACCGTACGAGAATGCGTCCATAGTGGAAGCACACGCACTTTGGTGACGTTCCAGCAGTCCGTCACGGGGAACAAGATCCCAGCTTCACAGAACTAACTTTGATGGTTACCCCATTCATAATCCATGGTGGCGAACGGTAAAGTTAGCAGAACATTTTGAAGTGGAGTTTAGCTTGTCTTTATTTTCGACAGATCCACTTTCTGAGACGGATAACCATAAAGAAATGGAGCCTCCAGCAAATCATGTGGCACCTGGCTCTGATCGCCTTTCCTCAGTTCTCTTTAAGTGAAATCGAATAGGGAAGGTCAGAAAACTTTTAGTTTTATTCTCGAAGATCTGTTATTCCGACTGAGCTTTCATTTTTCCAGGGAACCGATTAGTGTTCTCATCTTTAAAAATGGCTTCCGTAGAGTTTGCGCTAACCTTGGCGTATTAGCTTACTTCCAACTGCATCAAAACTGTTGGCGTCTGTCGTCCTTCGAATGATGAATAAACTAAGAGCAGGCTGAGTATCGTCGTGGATACGTCTACCGAATCTCCACCTTCTGGCAGCTGTTTGAGCGCCATTTTGGGTTCCAGTGGTCATCGATCATTTTTCTGTCAAACATTCGCGCGGTTTTTGGTTCCATTGACAGGATTGTACAACAATATTGTTTTTTTGGGAACCAGAGTACCTGAGAAGCTTATGTGAGCCCTTAAGCAGTTTATCGTCGTACCTCAGGTCCATTTACGATTTATGATCATTTTGCCACCTTTCATTGTCTCCAGTTGACGCTGACAAGGTTGCCCCGTATGGCTGCTGCTTTTCCCATGGAATACTGTGTCTGGTCTAGCAGACAGTGGAGTTGAATGAACCAAGGAATCTTCCATGGACCAAATGAACCGAATGCTGACGGATTCTAAAAAGTTCAAAGTACATTCGAAAATAACCTTCTTACAGAAGGCCTTGTTACTCGGAACTTTCAGGTTCTCTTACTACTTGTTTGCATTTCGTAGATGCAATACAAACATTCTCATTGATCCAACGATGAGGACGTGCATCGTTGTGTGATAGATGCTGACGATTGCTTCTAACCAACGTAATTCATCCACACGGTCTTCGATGACTTAGTCATCCTTTACGTGCAACCTGATCGTTCTTTGTTTTTTCCTATTCCTTTCGCCTGTGTTGGACAGGGCTGGTAGAAGCGACGCAGCCTTCGGGCTAGGTCTTCGGGTAGAGGTATGACGAATTTAGCTTCGGTCTTGGCACCGACTGGTGGTTCTTGTCCAAGATATGCGGATTTTCCTTAATTGGGGTCGACGAGAGCCATGGCTCAAAATCAGGTTAAATGGTGTGAAGGTATTGCGACCTGTTGGATATCGCGTGCCTGGCAACAAAATCGGACGTATGTGGTGAAAGTACAAAAAATTGTGCTCATTTTTCCAATAAAATTACTTACTTGGACCTTTCTTGCGCGAGTTTCTTTTTTGTCCTTGTTGCTTTGCCAACTTGCTCTATTTCAGATCAGTTATATATATGTATATACATATATATATTTATATTTATATTTATGGAATTTCTGGCGTCAAAAGTGTGCATGGAAGCTCTTCGTCGAAGAGTCCACAGAAAAACCACAACTGTGATCCGTTGGTAATTCTTTTTCAGTGGGGCTGAGTTAACCTTAGGAACGAGGGCCGAATGCCCCATGCACACTCCTGACGCCACAAATTCCATTTTGGTGAGACATACCAATTCAGAGTAGACAAGCAGAAGGATACTTGGACAAGAGAGTGCCGGGTACGCATACCTGACGAGCGACAATAGCCGCGGAACTGGTCGTGTGCTCCCGGGCAAATTTTGTTCACGCATCCACATACTACTCACTACTTTTATATATATATATATATATATATAAATAATGCTGGTGTTTATGCAGGGAATTCTCATCGTTGCGTCGTTTGGTATCAACGCTACATGACACGATGCTCTCCCGAAAATGGATTGAGCACGCTGACTGAATTTTGTGCTTGATGATCGACGCCCAGGCTGTCCAGTGCGAGTTTGAGTTTCGCTTGAGACACGCTGGGCAACAGGGAACGAACTTTCTCCACTAACATGATTTTGAATTATAACAATCGATCCAGCTGCTTTGGATTGATTTTTTTACTTTACTGTACATATTTGTTGCTATTTTCCCGCTGTGTTGCTACCACGGTAATTTTCCGTGTATTTTTTGTTTCCAGTTTTGGATTGAATCGTTCAGTATCTAGTACACAGTTGAACACCATGGAAACAATCACTGTGTAGCAATTTAATTCTTGTTAAGAATTGTCAGCAATGCAAATCCCTCGGGATTCCAGCTCGGGACAAACAAATGTAACTGGAGTATCAAAGTTGTTAAACCACCAAAGTAAGCTCCCAACGGTTTGCGGAACATCAGTACTAGATGATATAGCGCCTATGTCCGTCACTGGGCTGTTCGGGTTACGGATCTTCCCGCAGCAGATGAACCACTCAAACTTCCGTCGCCAGGAGCCGATGGATTTCCATTGCCAATAATACCCAGCAAGAATGAAATAGCTATCCAGCATGTTAACATGGTTCTCAAAGTAGAGTCGATATTGCCTTGGTTAGCTTTATGCTATTATTGATCCTTTGACTAGTTATCTCTTTAATTATCTGCCATTTGTTACCGGATTTGGGTTGTCACCTGGTGTCAAGCGGTACTCACTCTTCAAGTTTGTATTTCTCTTCTTCTCTGAGTAGTCCATTTCATATTACAGAGGCAGAAGAGTTCAACATATTTATGGTTCGTTTAAATCGCGCAAAAAAGTATGCTTCTTTTCACGCAAACTTCTCTCCCCCATACAGGTTCTTTTTCATTGGGTTGGACTGATTGCCAGTTATGTGATACTTTGGGCCTCTTTCACAATGATCTATCATTCTTTGGCTGTGACTGGTATACAACCCGAATCCCCGTATCGAGTGATATTCGTGGCCATGCATGACGGACCGTTTTGGCTTCTCACTGTGGTCACCACTGTTGTGGCTTTGTTACCTAGGTAAATGTGTAATCATTCGTTTGATCTCATCAATGTGGTTGTGGTTTTCGTTGCTTTGGTGATAACTCGATATAGAGCACACGATTACGCATACCATTGAGATCTGCTTGGTTTTGCAAATGCAAGGCGTGGCACATGTATGGGAAATTCTCCTTGCTTATCTTCATATTTTGTATTGTCTCACTGAATCAGTCAGAAGGACTAAATGTGCGATACCATAGGGCACACCAGATCCGAGGAGAAAAGTACGCACTTGTTAAAGCGACAAAGGTTAAAAAGGCGGTGACATAAGGATAGCTGGGGTCCCCCTCGAGACAATGTTTTAGAACTTCCTTCCAAAAATGTACTTTTCGCAGTTGTTTTGCAGGTCACCGCGCACCATGTTTCCACCAGCAAAATTAATCCATCGCCAAGTTAGCGCCCTCAGCATTTTCCACCACCGCGCAGGATACGTATATTTCCTGCTCTACTTCGCCAATAATTTGTAGTCCATATCCGGTGACACTTGAAATGTTTAAATATTAGTCAACTCCAGCGTGGAAATGCCAATTTGTATTGGTTTGTTGTTGTTTTATATTGGGCTCTGATCGCTGAGCCTAGCATTTAGATTTCAAACGTATCATCGCCAGTCGCGGTGACATCGTCAGTCGTAAAGTGTTAACGTGAATGTGACTAACTCCCTGGTCGTTTTCGGATGTGGTTGATTTCCTCTAGGGCATGCCATTGGCATAGTTTATTCATTTAATAAGGTGTAAACCAACGCCTTGTTTAGTTTCAATTTGCTGGACATGCTTAAACAGAAAAAAACAAACTGTGTCAATCAGTTCACTATCTTCTCCATTGTGGTACCAAGAGATTCTACTGTTTCTCTGTCAGGATAACAATGAAAGCGCGTAACGCAACGCGCCTTTGTGATTCTATCGTAATGTCAATTTTGATTTAAAACAAGATACTTTTTAAATGAAAATTTGTCCGTTCATCTTCACTTATGATTATTGTACTCCAGATAAGGTCAAATATCCCGGTTATTTAATAATTAACTTCAGCCTATAACTACAGGCGTAATTATTAGTAGCATATTTGGTGAAATCAGTGTTTTGTTGGACAAGCTGGGATAAGTTCTGATACTCTCCTAGGAAAGTTTATGAAATTTCCACACTTGCTTGAACTTCCATTTTTCATGTTCAAACGAGTTCCCCTTGACAACAAAGGTCATCCACACTCGACCAGCCTTATTACAATCTACAGGGGCTGTAATAAGAGAAACACGTAAATAAATTCGTGATATTTGCTTATGCTTCTTCGTATCTCGCAAGTTCCGGAACCCAGGGATACTTAACAAGAGAGATTTTTGAGTGCGATACTTGCATATATATATATATATATATGTATATATATATATATATATATATATATATATATCAACCAGTTGCCCGAGAATCGCCTTCCCTCACGTTTTACCCTGAAGAAACGTGTGTTCGCGTCTAGACCTCTGTGGTCGAAAGAAGAGCATCACTCTCAACACACAAACTCCGAACCACACCCTACCGCGCAGCGATGCAGCCGCACATGCAGCTCACATTCACTCATAAGTGTTAGTGTATGCAAATATGTGTATGTTTCTTCATCCAGTTGTGTTACCAAAACTCAATGACCTCTGACTTATTCATCTCCACGTGATCTGTGCCAGATCACGGTAAATATTGTTCGCTTTCAACCGCTTGTCGTCACTACGTTTTTCACCGTGCATCCCTTACCTACTTATTCTTTTCACGATAACTGTCACTCATACAGATGGACTCGATCGTGATAAATGCAACAGTAGAAAATGCAAAACAAAAATATCTTCACGAAATCTGGACCAGCAAGAGTTCTTTTGCCGATCGAGTGCACTTGAGTTAGACGTAAAATTTATCAACAACGTCTCCCATTGTAAATCAGAATTGGTATTAGATGAAAGACTTTCGTTAAGCAATGAAAGACGACACTAAAACTCAATTTTCAAACTTGTCCTATTTGATTCAGAAGCTAAATCAACTAATGGCGTCACAACCAGTACAAGGGGTACATAAATCACGTCACCATAATAATCCTCAACGGGATTTGGTAAATGACAAGCAATGAACATGTAGTTGATCCGTGATTTACGCATGCGGCATTCTACGCTGTTCTGCGGAACGGCTAATCGTTGGAAAATAGGTCGAGCTATCCAGTCGATGACATAGCAAAAGCGTACGGAAATCTTAGGTAACGGACTCGTTCATGCTGGTCCAGCTGGACTTCCGGGTTCGGGTCCACGAGATTCCCGTAGGTAGTTGTTGAAGACAATAGGTGATGTGGTTCAGTGCCGCGGTGAGTGGCTTTCTCGCATTTGAAATCTTTCCTCATTAGAGTAGACCTTGTTGGAAGGTGGTAATGAAGGCGAAAGCACGTGTGTGTGAGGCTATTGGCTCTAAAAACTACGGCTTGACTTGTACCACGACTCTGATCAGATTGAATGTTGCAATCACTATTCTTCGCCCTAGTTCAATGGCAAGTTTAAAATGGTCTGATTTTTGTGGCACTTTCAGAGACGAGCATGAAATGAAAGCATGGGAGAAATTATTGGTCTGAGACTGCAGGCGACCAATCAGAGAGCTCCAGTTTGAACCAAACCATGTACCGTCTATTTTTGACTACTAAGTGGGATCCAGAGGCTACTTAATCGTTCTTGCTTGAGTAAGAAGAGTTGGACTCAAGTCGGACTGGGCGATAGATTTATGGATTCCAAAATACGTGAAATACTTTTGTTTGTGCGGTTCAGTTTCGTTTTGTTTTTTTCTGTTCAAACCTTTTGTATTTTTTAGGCTTCTATTCATAACACTGAGAAACACATTCAGTCCAAGTTGGGACACCGTTGCCGGACTACTGGCTAAACGTTACGGTCGAGGCAAAAGACTCCCATTGGAACCATATATTTTCGGCAGATTTGTCACTCCTCTTGCTGTTTCGGGTTCAACTCCACCAGGTGTCAGCCGAGCAGAGTCGATTCGAAGCACTCCGTCACGTGGCACACTTCGTGAAGATTCTGTGGAAGTCTCGGGTGGTCCATGCGGTTCAAGGATGTCCGTAGATGTCTCCCCAGTTGAGTCAGAAGCAAACGACCAAACTGCTCAGTTCATGTCCCGTATGGGTCAGTTGTTCACAGTAAGCGGGAGATTGTTGCGCGGCGTGCCCCCGTCCTCGACATCACCAGAAACGCACGAGAACGGTGCGCCTGGTGTGATCATTCTGGATGCTAGTCGTGGTAGTCCGTTGTCTATGATCAATCTTCGTGGTAACATGTCACATATGACCGTGGATTCGCGTCGTCGCCGACGTCGTACGCATACCATTCATCAAACCCATACACCTAGACACTTACGAAATCTCGGGCTTAGTCTGTCCAATAATTTTGATGATGAGGCGGGAAGGCCAGCTAACCCTGTTATTTGGCCAGCTGTGAATCCAAGCGTACGTGCACATTCCTTTAGCACCCGACATTGGTCTACCTCACGTTCGCGCCCCAGTATTACCGGTAAGTTGTGATTACCCTGGAAAATGTGACTGTTCTATCGATTTCTATTCGTGTGGATTGATTGAATGCGATGAATATTTCTGTTGGTTGCTTATTCGTGTCAAATCAAGAAAACAAAATAGACGCACGCGAACGTAAATATTCAACGGTAACAGTAGAAAAAATACCGGATGCACAACTGGTCCAGAAGATTGCTTTGATGCGTTGAAGTAATTATTTGTAGAGAAGAATATTGCGATTTAGTCGAATGGGATATGGCTTGTCACTCAGAGTTTTCGAATAAAACATCAGATAAGCACTAAAATAGTGCCATATAATTTATTAACCAGGCTGGTTTGAACTGCCGTTAGACCAAAATATTTTTGATAGATCCATAAATATGTTTAATACCTTTCGCAGCGAAACCTAGAAAGCAGGTTAAGAAGTTCCATTTTCGCACCATCAGCTAGTCTGATAGAGTTTTCCAAAATCAACGCCGAGACCGTCAAAAAACACCAACGGATGATGCTTTCACTGACAGACGATAATTCGGTGTCTTCATCCTCGTTACCACGCGTGACCTCTTGAGTCGTCATGTACTGTATCAGAGCAAGTCACAGGATCCTGGTTGCTGGTTCGCTTCTTGCTTCTTGTGTAGTGGGCTTTGGTGACTGTGGGACACATCTCTGCAATGACAGCCGTGTATCATACATGTCATAAAAAACAGAATTTGACTCACAACCACACAGATGGACACAGTATCGGCCAGGCAGTTTAGCTATTCGGTCCCACTACCGTTGGAATCACTAACTGAAAAACAAACTTTGACCCCTGTGTTGCGCATTTGTCTCTAAGCGATCCGAAGCGTCGGCTTTGTCCCTCAAAACTGCTGGTGGATTCCACCGGACCAACAATCCCAGTAACTGTTGAATTTAATGAACCTGCTGTATTAGCGTTACCCTAAGTGGATTTACCCTCATCATCGTTCAGCGTTAAACAGCAATGCAAGTCCCACTGAGCGCTGGTTTTTCCCTAGGGTTACATGTTTCTGTAATAAGAATGAATACCCAAGGCGAATAGGGTGTTGACCTACACAGGAGAAAAAATGAAAGAATCATTCAGTAGCCCAACATGAGGTACACAGTTTAATTGTACAAACGTACTTTTTCAATCATTAGAATTGTCCTGAACGGTGACGATGATTTTTTGTTAATTTTCGCGAGCATTTCACTTCCTGTTTACGTTCGACAATACGGTGTGCCAATGTATTTGCCAAAAATATTTCCCGTGCATCGCTGTTGCCTTACCTAGAACTTAATCGTTTGTAACGCTTTTCACAAAACAAACTTACCTATTACGATTGCAAATGCAATCGACGTAACTTGAAAAAACCCTATATCACAAATAATTTTCCAGCGCTGTTTGTTCACGACTCTACTACCTTAAAACATTGTACGAATTCTATAATCCATCGATAACCACAGTTCGGCTTAAGTTAAAAGTTAACCTTGCATCAATGCACTCTGGTTTTCGTTTGTACCTCCCAACGAAGTCTACTCGAAACACAAAGGAGAACGAGGAATAGCGAAACATCAACTCTAAATTAATAAGTTCAGCAACTGTGCAGAAGAGGAAAATTGCGGATGCGGCACTGAACCACATCACCTATTGTCTTCAACAACTACCTACGGGAATCTCGTGGACCCGAACCCGGAAGTCCAGCTGGACCAGCATGAACGAGTCCGTTACCTAAGATTTCCGTACGCTTTTGCCATGTCATCGACTGGATAGCTCGACCTATTTTCCAACGATTAGCCGTTTCGCAGAACACTGTAGAGCGACGTGCGCTCTCTGAGTATGCACAAAAAATGGTCCAGCCATCTTAATCTATTCACACTCAGCGCCTGTTCTAAAGATTCATTTGTAAACTTTAGCGCTATATTCCAAACCTCCGAGTTACTGGGACGACGAAGAAAGGCGTGTTCGAACTTTGAAAGTCTTCGCACATCTGCTCTCACTGACCACCTTTTGCAGCTGTAGGGCAATACTGACCTCATGGCAGCTGCATGTTCTCGATGGGATGATTTTCCACCATCAAGATGTAAAATGCTTTTGCGGGACGGGGCTGGCTCGAAGTCGAGCCTTTTCCTTGTAGGAGATAATTGAGTGAGGTGGATAGATTTAGTTACCTGAGTAGCTTTACCTCTCCAGGTGGTCCTGTGTCGAATGAGATGTCTTTGCGAGCACAGAAGGGTCGATTGGTATTCCCCGGTTTGAGACATCTGTGAGGTCCGTGTGATATCCAGTTGTCGTCAAAGTTCGGGTATATGCAACAACAATAAGGCATTAGGAGCCTGCCAGGGAGACCGGAATGAGAGGTATCCACAATTTTTTGACGTCTGTTGTTGGAAATCCAAAACCACTAAACACTGGTAATCGACAGATGCATCATTATCCTTCACTATTTGTCACGTACTCAGGGTAGAGCTCCAACTGCAACTACAATGAAAACGAAGTCTACAGTGGTAAAATCGGATCGGAGCTGACTGTAACTGAGTGATGTATGCTGTTGAAGTCATTTTGAATGATTGACGAAAGTAATCTCGCTTAGGAACATATCACGTCCTGTATCTACAGTCAATTGGAAAAAGACGATTTGGTATGCCAATAGTCAGGCCTTTCAGAAGTTGCCATCCCTATTTCCCCTAATCCGCTAAAGAAATTGTCACAAGTGGATTACAGGAATCAATTAGCCGCAGACATCGGCTCATTCTAATCACCTTGCTTGTGGCGATGTTCCTAACTGTACACGTGGACCTTACAAACTATAAAGCACGTGAAGAAGGGTGTTATAGAAACGCTAGTTAGACAACTGACAACCATACTGCCAATGTGTGTATACCGCAGACGTTGGTGTGTATCATGTTCTTCTCGATGGAGCAGTCATTTCGAGCAACGTGTGACCTGCCGTGTTGAAGGTTAGTGATAAACTAATTTACCTAGGGATGATAAAGCGCCGCTGAAATAGATCTCAGCTGGTAAAGGAAACAAGAATTTTGCTACGTGTGAACATTAGTCCGTTGCTTTGGTGGTTGCGAACTTGGTTTTTTAGTCAACGACAAATAGTTATGTTGCTCGACTTATGTTTATTTATTCGATTCAAGAGCTACATGTGGGATTCAGATACCTGCCACACAGTTTATTTACGGAAGGATGGCCGAGGCTGCACTTTCGGAGTGCCACCCTGAATCACTCGCTGTGATATTGTTTTTGATGGTTGTCGGGTGTTCTTGCGCAAAACCTGTCTTATGCGATGCATGTTAGTCCCAATGGGTCGGTATCCAAACCCACTTTACATTATTCGGTCCGAGCTGGTTGGTAGGTGGTTTTCATATTGAACAGCCTAGGATGAATCAATACGAATTAGCCACTGGGGTCTTTGAGCAACTCGGTTCTGATATCTACTGCTCCATTGGATTTCCCGGACGATCAACAGAAAATTTTTCGCATGGATACGGTGGTCATAAGACGTCCCAAACGCAGAAGTTGACTGGTTTTGAATGTGCAACATAAGCGTTAGGAATCTTGAAATCCTTTCTTCCGGAAATGGATGCCATTACTGGCTCACCTAGCGTATGACATCCCTGACATAACCAAAATCAGTAACGGCTAACCAGTGTTCTGATAGAACTTTGGGCATATCCAAACTCTCATCAAACTGCTAGTCAATCACCATCAACGTCAGTTATCGTGTCAAGCATGCCAGATCCAAGCCGAACTAGTTGTATTGCCTTTTTTGTGAAATTAAACTTGGTTTCTCAATTCCACTTTGTTGTTCCTCATTCAGACATAGACTCACTCTTGAAGTAATTTAGAATGAAAAATCGTCTTGTCCCACCGATTATAGATTTAAAAATGTTATATTCTCGAACTAGCCTCAGAAGCATGTCATATCCTTTCTGCGCGAAATGTGTGACAGTCAGAGCTGGTTCTTTTGAGAATCCTATGAATAAATGTGCCGCGTGACGTGAGAGAATGATCAGTATCATAGAAAAGCGGAGAAAAATATTTCGGGATCATGAATAACCTTAAATATATTTTCATGGTCAATTCCCCAATGGCCGTTCTAAAGTGGTCTACTTTAATGAACGGCAATTTGTAAAAGTCCAAAGCGTTCTGGGACCAGATGTATCATGGATTGGAATAATCGGAACTGCCTCTGAAAGCACCAAAGCCATCACCGTCTCAATGATCTGTCTGTTTCTCTTTGACCCTTTTTTGCTAACTGTTTTGAAGGTCTTGATTCAATCAGACTGGTGGAATCGGAATAATTTTGCGCACAGGTAACCTCGTCCGCTAGTTCGTTCCGCAGTTTTGAGATATCGACTACGGTCTGTCCACTTTTGCGCTCCACTGAATTCTCATGTGTATAGTTTCTCTTTCGCGATTTCCACAAATTGGTACTTTGCAGCTTATATCCTCCTAACTACGCTGATGTGCCCATTATTAGAACTCACTTCTTAGTTTGGCCACCGCATTTGGGCAGACTTCTCGCGCAAAATCCTATCAGCATTTCCAGTGGTCTTCCGATCACACCTGTTCTGTTGTCAGGTTACAGTCCACTCTACTGATGTCTTGTTTTCACATGTGGACGGTAACTTTGACTAATCTTCAAAACGGCTGCAATAATTTTTTTTCTCAAATTCCCATACGCATAATTTGTCCGACGATATTTGGATCCGGACTCGTAACTCGCTAATCAATTTGCCTTGTAGTGGTTATTTTTTGCCCAACACCGACCGGCGAGTTAGGAACCACATGAACTTTCGAAATTTTGTCAGTATTGCTTGTGGCGTTTTTATTTCAGACAGTTTTTGCTTTCTAAAAAGAAAAAATCCTCTATTGCCGTTTACAATAACCAATCATAGCATCTTACTTACCTCTACTTTACTAACTTTTGTGCGATTTGCTCTTGCAAGAGCATAAGTGTCTGATTCCAGCCGTCCAAGCGTTGCGATCGCCAGTGAGGCGTGCGCACCACAAAATCCAGTTGTTGCACCAGTCTTTTACTCTGAAAACCAACTGGAAGGTCTGAGCGACCCATTCCCCCTCTAGTACTGCTACTCCATGTCTTCAACTGACCGCCGAGACGATATTTGTAGAATTGACATGGTGACGATTATAGATTGCTCTTCGTTTATTCCGTCTCCAGTCGGTGGAGAACATGGCCGAGCTGCTTCGGGCGAGTTGTTTGAAAAGACGGCGAAAGCCATCGGACATTCACGCAGTGCTAACGCACAGCGGCGTTTGAACCGCGATCATACCACTTAGTATTTGTCATACAGCGGAGACACCTTGTGTCGCCTCCGTTTAATGGCCAGGTTTTGTATGCGTACGTAAGGACTGAGAGTGCAGCAGCTCGGTAGATGCGCAGGTTCGTACAGGCACTTACTTCACTGCGAGACCACAATATTTTGCGAAGTGATAGGCAAGCTCTCCGGACGCACTTTAGAATAGAGAAGATCTCGTCTCTGGCCTGGCCATTCGGTCTGTTAGTGGAACCCAGTTTCTTGAAGTGGAACGCCTGTTCCAAAGCATTGCCCCTGATGTGGGTACAACTTGGCGGACTTTGTGAAACTTTGAAGAACTTCATTTTTGATGTGCTTATCTACAAACCAGCCGCCATGGCCTCGCGTGCAATTCCATCTAGAAACAACTGCACAGTTCCAGACTTCTTTCCCAGAACAACAGTGTTGTCGGCCCAGCCCAGGTCAGTGGCCCAACAACCGCGACCAAGTTGTATTCCTCGTAATTTATTGAGGGCATGATGCATCATCCAGTCCATAGTTTAGTTCTATATAATGGCTGTCACAACGAGACTGCACCTTGATGACGTGTGATGGTTTGCGTGCCTCCATGATCCAACGAGCTATACTGGTTGGCTTATTTCAAGCCGACGATCCAATCATGCCTGGAACGTCAACGGGCAGTGGTCTTCTGATTCTCCTGGTCGGGGTTTGATCTGAGTTAGCAGCTCAGTCGGAAAAACGAGAGGAAGAATAATTATTCCGCTGCCCTGCGGTCAAGTTGTTGTCAGAACCAAAGGCTTTGGTTGAGAATCCTAATCGTTCTTCTGTTTAGTGACTGGACTCCCTAGCAGCAGCCGTCCATCAATCCTCATGAGTTACGCCTACAGATAATTCCATACTGCATCGGTCTTCGCGCAGGATAACCGGGACCGCGTTGCCCATTGGATTGAGCGGGTCAGGTAGTGGTAAGTTTGCTACTGCTCAGAGTTCCCTCTCTTTTATCCAACCGGTCTCATCTATCTCCAGCCAATTTCTTTGCCGGTCTTGCCTACCCATATTGTCCCCACTGATCACACGCCCGATACTCGCAACAATTCATTATCGCAGACTGTAGTAGATGGTTTTCAGTCTGTTGGCTCACATTTTCTCAAGCCTCGTCAGCCTCTGAGTCTCGGTTCCTTTCTTGTGCGCGATTTTTAATGCATGCTGGCCAACAAACGTGTTTGGCTCTGACAGTGGATTCACTCTCGATCGATGCTTGCTGTGTGGGTGGATCACGGGTTCAGGGTTCCAGTAGAGTAATTCAACTAACTGCGCCAAATGTCTCGCCAAGATATTTTCTTCGCACTTCAGGAAACGAAGCAGTTCAAGCTGTGGGTCAACGTGGTGTAGGAATAGTCTTGAGTGAGAAGGCTGAAGCAGCCCTTCTAGACTGGATCCCACTTAACAGTCGCTTGTGTGCCATGAGATCGCAGGGATCAGTGGGCGTCCGGAAGGATGGTATTGTTAAGCGCAGTTTATTTGTTATCTCGGTATACGCTCCAACAGACTGCAGCACTGACATGGAGAAAGACGAGTTTTAGGATGACCTCGTCACCCGTGTTCGGAAGAGCAAAGTCTCTGACGTCGTCGAAGCAGGTGATTTTAATGCACAAGTTGGAAAACTGAGTGCATCGGAATCCTGTTTAGATAGGCAATGCGCCTTGCCTGCTCAGCTAACAGATAACGAGGAAAGACTTATACAGTTTTGTGTAGATAATAGTTTGTTCCTGTCTACCACAATTTTCCCCTACAGTTCGTGCCGCACGGCGATGTGGCGCTCTAACTCGACAGGTGATCTGAGTCAGATCGACCATGTTGCAGTTAGCTACCGTTGGCGCAGTTCTGTTCAGAATTGTAGATCCTACTGGACCACGTACGTCGAATGGGACCATGTATTGGTTTTAATGCGGTTTTTGCTTCAGCTCAACGGCCATCGACTCAGGCCACATCTGTTTGGCTGTCAAACGTCACTAAAGTTGAAAGGCCATATGTACTGTGCCGCATTGCGCTCAGTTCTGTTGTGCCGTTGCGAGACATGGAGTATGCGTGTGGGCGATGTTCGTCGGCTAGGGGTTTTCGACCACCGATATTTGCGTAGTGTGGCTAGGATTGGGTGGAGTGACCAGGTGAGTAATGTGGTGGTTAGCAATCCAGTACTAGATGCCAATTCTGAGAATACCTTATTCGAGTATATGAAATGTAGTAGATTACGCTGGTTGGATCACGTGTTGCGTATGGCGAACACTCGTCTACCATACCGTGCCCTAGTTTGGGTTCCTCTCAAGGAATGGAAGAAGTCATGTGGTCAGCAGATGACGTGAAATGAGAAAATGTGCAGCGGACTTAGGTAGAGTAGGTGTCTCATATCTTCGTGGTTGGGGTCCGAAATACCTGTCTACAAGCTTGCAAGGGACATTGAAAGCTACGGCAGTGAATCGCGAACAGTCGTATTTGTGTTGTTATTTTCTATCGAATCAGAATGATTGAAACCACGTGCGTTTGTAGGGTTAGACTGTGTTCTGTGCGTTGGCCACAGCAGCGTTATGAAAATCTTCGTTTTTAATGTGTTATCCAACAGTAAACCAACAGTTCGTGCTTCGCGTGCTATCCCGTCTACCACCGGCGGGACATGTGCAGAATAACAGTATTGTCGGTGAACTCGAAGTCAATGTCCAAACAAACTTAGCCAAGTCGTATTCCCTGAATGTTTATGAAGGCAGGACGCATTATCCAGTCTATTGCGCAGCTGAACACAATCAATGACCGCGAACAACCTTGACGAATACCGAAGTCAAACGGAAACTGTGCAGATTATTTGCTGTATGTGCTGACTCGCACTTGTTTTAACGAGTAGTATGTCTCTAACAGTCTAACCTACTTTTTCGGCTTCTGTCGCTCCGAAATATGCCCCAAAGTGACTGTCTGTCATTGGAGTCGGTTGTTTCACGGGAATTGATGAAGCACGCAAATGTGGGTTGCTGGAACGTATACCGCTGTTCTAGAATTCGACGTAGTGTATAGAGTTGGTCAACACAGCCTCTTCTTTGATGAAAGCCACACTGGATAGAGCATGTTCTTGCTTTCCGAACAGTAATAAAGCGGTCTAGCAGAACGGTGGAAAAGAGCTCAGCTGCCATATTGATTATCTTGATATAGTTGTGGTTCGCACAGATAGTCTTGTTGCCGTTCTTTGGTATAGAGAGTAGACTAGAAGTTGTGCAGCTTTTGGGAAAGGTTTCGGACACCCAAACTCGACGAAACAGCTTAGTTAGAGGACTTAGCATTGCTGACAAATAAGACTTAAAGATTTCGAGTGGGGCATCATCCTCACTTGATGACCTTTTTGCTTTTCATTATCTCGACGGCTGAGATGATTTGCTATTCGTTGAGATGCTGAAATCCTGTTTAATATTCCTCCTCGTCCCCTGATAATGTTACACAAGTGGGCTTCTTGAGAGGAAGATTGTGCAGCTGACTTAAGTATTCCACTCATCATTGAAACTTTCGTTCGCATCTTGATATGAGGTGGCCACAGTTGTCACGAAGTGTGAAGGGCAGAAGCTGCCACTTTCCGGAAGAGGAGTGTATGAGTCTCAAAAGTTTCTCGAAATCCCCAGCGACGGCTGCACTCTCCAGGTGATCTACAGTTCCTTGTGAATATCGCGTTCGGCCGCTTCTCGCTGAGCATGTAGCTCCGCGGCGGGGTTTGTGATAATTGGGCGAGTTATACAATCTCGCGTCTTTAACTGCTGCACACAGATTAAGTGTCCGCGGATATCCAATCCTTTCTGTTCCATTTGGCTGGGTGTAGCTGTTCAAGCGATGCACGGAGAATTGATGATTTTAACCCAATCCATAGCTCAGCTAAGCTACGATCTCCTCCGATCTCAGCTAGTTTAGATGTAACTCCGTTTGGCATAGCTTGTACTTTGCACGAAGTTAGCAGCTTGGACACATCGACTCTGTCGCGAATTTGAATTTTCTGTCGTGCTAAAATATGAAACCTGAGGCGAGAACGTACTGGTTTATGGTCAGTGTCTTTGACGTTTCTTGTTATGCCGCCACGGTATGCCCGACAGTCTTGGATCGGCGATAACCAACGGGAACGCCAAGATATAGCCGATCTGATGCGCTGCCCTGCCGTCATTGGAGTACGTCGGCAGACGTTCTTCTGGATGTTGAAAGCAGGTATTGGTGACTACCAGCCGATTGAGATCCGCGGGCGAGACCTACCGGTCCCTATTTTCCTATCATTTACCGAGGTCTAATCTCCCTAGCATGTGGCGGATGCACTCATCTGCTGGTCCCGTGTGAAAGTTCCATTCTCCGGTAACTGGAACGATGCTGGGTTCTGGGATACGGTTGTCTAAACCCTGAAGTTTATTGTAGAAGGCATCTTTAGCGGTTGGCTCAGTCTGCAGAGTAAGACCGTGAACTACATTGACGTTTACGTTGAAAGGAATGCTCCTGAACCTCGCTATTGCAAGTCCTGGAGAAACTAGTTCCCAAAAGATGAAAACCCTCTGATATCGATTGTTCATTACAATGGCAACACCATAAAATGCCCTCTGCCCCCTATACTACCTCCGGTAGGGTTCGCCCGTCTGAGGAACTTGAATACATAGGCTTCCGGAATTGCGTAGGTGTACTTCCGATAGTGATCGTAGGACGCACGTATGGAAATGCTTTGGATACCTCCATCAAGGAGAGTTCTCATGTTCCAACAGTCTATATGGATTCGAGCTCTTGTGTTTAGGTTAACATTCCCTGTTCGTCTTTGGGACACTTCGACCACTAGGTAAGGGAGGGCACAGGACGTGTCCCTTGCCAGGGAGGCCATAACGTGACCAGAGCGCACTGTGGACACAAAACCCATGAGGATGCTTGGGAATAGTCTGCGAACTGATGTCCTCAGCCCCACCCAGCCTTTGTTCGAGTTGGCATCTTTAGCCCGTGCGCAACTAAGTGCTATCTGTCAGCAACAGAACGTTCAGATGTTAGAAAGCCGGTGACTAACCAAGAGGCCCATACGCCTTTTGGTAACAGTCTACCACTCCGAGATGCCCAACGTTTCCGAGGTAATCTTGATGCATGGTCGCCGGTGGCTCACTAGGACCTCTTTCGTTATTAAGTAGAACTGATTGCACCCCGGGGGTTCATGCAGTCCTCTTGATTGGATGAATTTCTTTGGCAGCCGTTGGACCCAGCAGAACTCGTCTTCCGGTTCGAGAGTATTCGTCATTTCATGCTGGACGCCGTCTCGTCGAGGTTTTCAGTCTTGGCTACTCTCAGCTTAATTTGGCCCACCTGTCGAGTGGTTTGCCGGGTTGTGGCCACTGATGCCTGCCTCAAATTCGTGGAACAACAGGTGAGAATTGGGTGGCTGATGGGCACCAAGGAAATGAAATATACCTAAAAGGCTTGACAGACTGCCAAATAAGAGCTGCCACTCCCTTCAGTTATCCCAATCATAGATATCCGGCTTCTCCAGATCGCAACGTTGGTTGTGCATTTTTTGTGAACATTGAAATCAATGAGATTGCTGAAAGTCAGCAGTCCGCATTAATATCAACCATAAAATTGTCCGAATAGGAGCAGCGATCTGGATAGGTTGAATGCGCAATAGAATAAACAAAATATTGCAAAAGCACCCTGCATCATCATCATCGTTCAGCACTAAACAGCAAGGCAAGCCAATACACGGAACACAGTCTAACTGCACGAACGTACTTTTTCAATCATTCGATGGAAAATAACAACTCGATCGCCACTATTCACGGTTCACCGTCATGTCCTTTACTAACTCCAGGCAGCTAGTTGACGGGACTTGCGAACTCCAACCACGAAGACGTGAGATATCCATTTTGCCTAAGTTGTATGAGCATGAATAAAAGGCAAGCTCGCCATCTGATAGTTTGGCTATCGCGCATGCAAGTCGATTCTTTCTGGTTGTGTGTGCATCTTTTGTGCAAGTTGTTTTGCTTTGTTTCTCAGTTGGTTTTTGTCATTTTTAATAGTGATTTGATCAACTATTTTTTTACCGAGTTATTATGCCCTACATAATCCGCAGAAACCGAATATCAGATACAAGCTTCCAGTCTGCCCACACATCCACCAGGCGACAGAAGTCTATCGTTCTCCAGGCGTTCACATCCTTCATCTGATCAGGACACCCCGTCACCTAGATGGATAACGGATCGGGTTCATCGAACACAATGGGTGGATTCGTCTATGAGCGAAAGACGAACCCTGGAACTGTTTGGTCCTCCACCACCGTACAGTTTAGATGATTTGCCCGACCCGCAAGGGTACTGTCGTCGCTCGGCTTCTGGTTCCGACGGGCAAAACCGACCCTCAATGTCATCGCCACAGTCGTCATCCTCAGAAACAACATGATAATTACTCATTCCTTACCGTGTGTTTCTTCCGGTCCCTTCCACCCCTCTCCAGTCACACTAGTCCGATCGCGTTGTTCTACCTGACTGCAGTCACATGTTCTGTGTAGCACCGTCACCACTCCATCTCTTGCTGACACGACACTTCATCCACTTCGCCTCGGTGTTATTCTCTCCATCAGCATTATCACCATTCCTGACAATTCTCAGTCTTGAAGTATACTGTGATCAAAAGACGTCTGGGTTTAAACCACACCGGGAATAATCTAACCCGATTCTCATTTTTATGATACTTCTTTCATTCCTCTTGTGCGCCACCTCTTGTTCATACTTGTCCCTCTCCATACTGCTGAATCCGAACTGTTCTAAGCATCGTTTCTTGTCGGACCTCACCGATTTGTTTTACCACTTACTGTGTTGTAAAAAACTAATATTGTATCTATTCAAATAAACCCCATTGCTTAGTACCTTTACCATGACACACTTATTTGTTCACGTCCTCTTATCATCTATTAATAAAATTGTCTTTTTTGGTCTTACTCCGTCTCTCTTCACCGACGCGTATACGCAAACGTACACACGGAATGGACTTGACCCCAGGCTGCGGTTGTGGTGTTACGGTGATGATTTCTATCTCCTGATTACCTCTTTTCATCCGTTCAATCAATCCTTCACGGTTTTATCAAATTGATAATCGTCTGTGTGATCACTTGACTATTTTGAAGTTTGAATTCTGCTAGCATCAAGTGGAATATTATTGTGATAATCATTTCGAACCAATAGGCGCCGTTTTCTATGCATCCAAGTCCCCTCCGCCAAAAAATGACCCATTTGTTCGCCTCTCCTTCTCCCCCCTTTTTCCGCCGACTATGTCATCGCCACATTTACCCTGTTGCTATGACATTTTATTTCAGATTTGTATTACGTTTTCCTTTGTTTGAACCTGTAAAAAAATATGATATTTTGTTTTCAGAAAAACTGATTCAATTTCGATTAAAACGATGATTTTTCAACTGATAATGAGGCCCCCTACTGAACCACAGACAAGAATAGACAACTCGTAATGTAGAGGGGCTGGCCTACAAAAGCTTTCTTTTTCTCCGTTTCACGCATCTTTTCTTCTTTACATTACTTTTCTAATGGCACGTGATCCGCCTGTAGACTGGTTAGAAAAATGGTTGATTTGAGGTCCACGGACGCAGATTATCATCCTTGTTAAACACTATCGCAGCTCGTCTGCAGGTGGCATAGACCAGATGTTGTATTTGAATCACCTTCAGCGGCACACCAATTCCACAGGAGACAATAATTCGTTGTCATTCCGCTCGTCATCACTCCTGATCATTACGGCGGGTTCCCCCTCCCCCCCCGTCAACGTGACAGGCTCCATTATGATGATATACAAAGGACTTGCTGTACATATTCGTGAGCGCAAACTAAGAATATTCGGCTTGAACCATAGCGGAACATCAGTTTCAAAAATTCAGATGCTCACTAGATTCCGAAACTGTTTGCGAATGGGAGCACTAAAATAAGTGCCCTGATGTCCGAAAACACCCAAAATATAAATAAACTTCCGCTTTGCCGAGCTTCTTCCTGGAGGGATACAGTATGGTCAGAATGTAATCACATACCTTAACGTCATATGACGTGAAGTTCCCGCCAATGCGAAAGAGTGGACCATCATATTTTTCATATCTTACAACATCCGCAAGGGGTCAGAATCTGGCTATGCACGCTGACTTCAGCAAGAGTCTCAAGGATAACTCTGCTGAAAACGTTGCTTATTAATTTAAAACCATAGGTTGCAAATTGTGCGACGAACCATAGGATCTTCCGTGATTTATGTTTATCCGATTCTACAGTTTAGTAGTATCGTTCTGAAGTTTAAGGGCCCTGAGGCACGATTCAAGGACGATCCGTTCCTACCAGGTTTTGGGAACCTCAATCTAAGTATGATACGGATAATTCTCATTAGTTTGACTCACCCCCCCCCCGTCACATTTTTCGGGCACATGAACTTCGCCGAAAGCCTGAAAATATTCTTGTCAGCACTACTAACTTCACCTTCGGGTTAAACACAACACTAAGCCAGACGTTTCTCCCATGCATTGTACTGTAACGTGAGAAATGTAGGCATTTTCACAGACTGCCATCCTAGATGTCTTTGTCAAGTATTAGAGTTAAGTGCTTCTTCGTTAAATTTAAATAATTGATTAAAAAGAGGGAATAGAACTAGATCCTCGCCGGCAAAAAGCATCAAACGCGTGTCGCTGCAGATGAGAACTATCCGGGTTAAACGCAGTCTCATTGTTCAGCTACTTGATGTTCAGTCTTGACGGCCAAGCCCTTAGAAACCTAATGAAAGCCTGATTGTTCGTAATGCAATATCCCAAATGTCGAAATGCGAACAGTACCATCTTAATTAGCCTTTTCACTGGGAGACAAAGTTTTAACATACGGATCCCTTTTTACGTGTCACATTGGTCGGCAGTACCATTTTTCGCCAAAGGTTATAAAGTGGAACGGCCTTTAACTCAACCTGCCTAAGGGTAACGTTAGTCCTACATCGATGCGGTTGGCTAAAGCGAAGTAGTACGCGATGTACCGATAAAATTAAAAAGTCATTCAGAAAAAGACATGCCTACGTCAATCTTGGATTTTCAGACATGAATAATGCGATGATCAAAAGCAGACCGAACGATCATGACAATGAAGTTATACCTCGATGTGCTGTTTGGCCTTGCGCCTATACAGATTATCTCAAGCCAAACAAGCAATCGTGTCTAGGACGTCAACGGATACAACCCGCCTGGTACTCCAGTTTGGGAGTTGCTTTGAGCTGCCCATTCAGTCGGAAAATTGAATGGAACAATAATTGATCCAAATACATGGGCTTTCATTCAGCTACCCCGTTGCCTTGCGAACAGCTCCTTCTCAGAATCAAAGGATTTGGTTCGGAGCACTAATCGTTCTCTTACCTACCTGATGGATTCCCTAACAGTACTTATCCGAAAAAACCTTAGTGATTAGCACAAATGCAATAAATTCAATACATCATCTGTCATCGCTTTGGGTGAGGAGTGTTAGGCATAGGCTTGCTCCGAGTTCACGGGCTCGGTTGACGCCCCGGTGCCTTGTAAGTGAGACTTTTTAGTTAACGGCTCCGGTTGGGGTCACCAAAGAAAAAGCGCCTTCTGTCCTGTCGGCAGCCCCGTAATATGCATCACAAGATTACCTACCTTTCGACCTAACGACCACAAAAATAGTGAGGAGAATCTCGGATTGATCAGCCCCACAGACGATAGTATCAGTGGAAAGGGAAACAATAGTTTGGAAGCATAACGTAAACATAGGCGGCCACTTAACACAGCCATCGCCAGTATCTGCACACTCAACCAGATAGGGCGAAAAGCCGCCCAAGCTGAAACTGCTAAAACATCTTTAGTGGATGTAGCTGCGTCTCCGAAATAGGCACACAGGACCCCACTTCCGTGATCAATCTTTGTAGCCCGTGGATAACCTTATCCTCCCGTCTCTTCATCATCGTTCAGCGTTAAACAGCAAGACAAGCCTCACTGACCGCTGCCTTTTCTCCAACGTTACAAGTTCCTATAAAAAAGTGATTATTCATGGGGAACAGCTAGTGGACCTACATTGGTGGGAAAAGATAAGACCCGTTGCAGCCAACACACGCAACACAGTCTAGCTGTACAAACGCACGTGTTTTCAATCATTCTGATTCGATAGAAAATAACAACACAAATACGACTGTTCGCGATTCACTGCCATAGCTTTCAATATCCCTTGCAAGCTTGTAGACAGGTATTTCGGACCCCAACCACGAAGATATGAGACACCTACTCTACCTAAGTCCGCTGCACATTTTCTCATTTCACGTCATCTGCTGACCACATGACTTCTTCCATTCCTTGAGAGGAACCCAAACTAGGGCACGGTATGGTAGACGAGTGTTCGCCATACGCAACACGTGATCCAACCAGCGTAATCTACTACATTTCATATACTCGAATAAGGTATTCTCAGAATTGGCATCTAGTACTGGATTGCTAACCACCACATTACTCACCTGGTCACTCCACCCAATCCTAGCCACACTACGCAAATATCGGTGGTCGAAAACCCCTAGCCGACGAACATCGCCCACACGCATACTCCATGTCTCGCAACGGCACAACAGAACTGAGCGCAATGCGGCACAGTACATATGGCCTTTCAACTTTAGTGACGTTTGACAGCCAAACAGATGTGGCCTGAGTCGATGGCCGTTGAGCTGAAGCAAAAACCGCATTAAAACCAATACATGGTCCCATTCGACGTACGTGGTCCAGTAGGATCTACAATTCTGAACAGAACTGCGCCAACGGTAGCTAACTGCAACATGGTCGATCTGACTCAGATCACCTGTCGAGTTAGAGCGCCACATCGCCGTGCGGCACGAACTGTAGGGGAAAATTGTGGTAGACAGGAACAAACTATTATCTACACAAAACTGTATAAGTCTTTCCTCGTTATCTGTTAGCTGAGCAGGCAAGGCGCATTGCCTATCTAAACAGGATTCCGATGCACTCAGTTTTCCAACTTGTGCATTAAAATCACCTGCTTCGACGACGTCAGAGACTTTGCTCTTCCGAACACGGGTGACGAGGTCATCCTAAAACTCGTCTTTCTCCATGTCAGTGCTGCAGTCTGTTGGAGCGTATACCGAGATAACAAATAAACTGCGCTTAACAATACCATCCTTCCGGACGCCCACTGATCCCTGCGATCTCATGGCACACAAGCGACTGTTAAGTGGGATCCAGTCTAGAAGGGCTGCTTCAGCCCTCTCACTCAAGACTATTCCTACACCACGTTGACCCACAGCTTGAACTGCTTCGTTTCCTGAAGTGCGAAGAAAATATCTTGGCGAGACATTTGGCGCAGTTAGTTGAATTACTCTACTGGAACCCTGAGCCCGTGATCCACTCACACAGCAAGCATCGATCGAGAGTGAATCCACTGTCAGAGCCAAACACGTTTGTTGGCCAGCATGCATTAAAAATCACGCACAGGAAAGGAACCGAGACTCAGAGGCTGACGAGGCTTGAGAAAATGTGAGCCAACAGACTGAAAACCATCTACTACAGTCTGCGATAATGAATTGTTGCGAGTATCGGGCGTGTGATCAGTGGGGACAATATGGGTAGGCAAGACCGGCAAAGAAATTGGCTGGAGATAGATGAGACCGGTTGGATAAAAGAGAGGGAACTCTGAGCAGTAGCAAACTTACCACTACCTGACCCGCTCAATCCAATGGGCAACGCGGTCCCGGTTATCCTGCGCGAAGACCGATGCAGTATGGAATTATCTGTAGGCGTAACTCATGAGGACTGATGGACGGCTGCTGCTAGGGAGTCTAGTCACTAAACAGAAGAACGATTAGGATTCTCAACCAAAGCCTTTGGTTCTGACAAGAGCCTGACCGCAAGGCAGCGGGGTATAGCTGAGTGGAAGCCCATCTACTTGGATCAAATTACTCTTCTACTTGTTTTTCCGACTGAGTTCCCGACTCATATCAATGCCCAACTGGAAGAATTAGAAGATTACTTCGTCAGGCCAATACCCATTGACCTTCCACGCATGGCTGGATATTCGGCCAGAGACAAGTCAACTTGAATGGCTCGTTGGTTCATAGAGGCACGCACGTAACTTCACGTCCCGTTGTCACGGAAGAGTATATCGTTAGGCGGGATCCCAATCAGCAGTCGTTTGTGTGCTGTGGGGTTTACCGGTTCTGTACAAGTCAGTAGCAGTCATTCGAAGGGTTGTTATTTCCTTCTCGTATCTGTATATGCGCTCACTAAGTAAAACCCTCCTGAGGTCAAAGACCAATTCTACCGGGAGCTATCTCGATTACTTTGACTTGTGTTCAACGGATATTGTGGTCGCCACTGGTAACTTTAACGCCCAACATAGCTACTTAGCGGAAACAACGCTAAATCAGAGCCCGATTTTTTATCCCAAATGACCACCGATAACGCAGATCGATGCATCTAAATTTGTTCTGATCATAGATTGTTTCTGGCGAACACAAACTTTCGGTATGAAAAGCGATATCGGATCACCTGACACCTTCCTTCGCCTTCACAATGTTGGATTCAAATTGACCACATTATGGTGGCGTGGTTCAATCGCGGATTGTCGATCATTCTGGTCTACACCTATGGACTCCGATTATGCTCTGGTCCATGTTCAATTCGTCTGCATCTAGATCACCCAAACACGAAATAAATCTTACACAGTCGATTCTAGGCGGCAGTCGTCGATTTCGGTTCCAGTGGGGTTGTCGTCTCAACAAAATGCCCAGAATCCGACCGAACACTGGGAGCAGATCAACGAGGCCCTGCATCCGTCGGCAACTACCACGCAGGGCCCCTTGCCACGCGAACCCCGGAAACGATGGATATCCTCGACTCTAATTGCTTTGTTGGGTGCACACAGATCCGTCCCCCAGATGCAGCATTCGGTGAAACGCGTGGATCCATGAGAAATGAACTGACCAGGGGTTTGAGAAGTGACCGTGAGCAGTGGTGGGCAGGGAAATGTTGGGAAATGGAAAAGCCTGTGGCCGTCGGATATAGTCACGACTTCAACTGACTCATTAAGAATACTGGCCCACCGAAGCCGAGCGTAAACGAAGTGATTGGAGAATCCGACGGCACACTGATTCGCCCTCAGAACCGTCGGCCGGAGCGCTTGGGAGGATACCTTAGGGGGCAGTCTAACTGGCCCATGGCCACAAGTAGTCCTTCCACTTATGCCTTCAAGTAAAATAATGCAGATGGATATCAGTCCTCCATTCGAGATGGAAGTAATCACAGAGATAGGTTCCCTTAGGAGGCACAAGGTAGCTGGACCAGATGGACTGTTGCCGTCCTTCTTCAAAGACGTTGGTGGAGTGTTAACACCAGAATTTTCAAGACCCCCGGGATGAACCTGGGAAACTGAACAGGTTCATAAGGACTGGTGTGAATCGGTGATTATGCCGATTCACAAGAAATATGACAAATCCTCGTGAAAATCACAGAGGAACCAGTTTGGTAAGTGTCGCATCCAAACTGCTCGTGAGAGTTATCCTTCGCGAATTATATAGTACTCGCGGAAGTGTTGTGTGAAAGTCGAGCCGATTTTCGAAGTGGCGTGTGTTAGTGGTCGTGGTTCCAATGACCCGATTTCAACTGTGCGACAAATCTTGAGACGTACGCACAATACTCATGGACCCACGATTTTCTCCTTCCATGACCTGGAAATGGCTTTTTCCGCTGCCTCTCACAGGAGAATGCCCCAAATTAATTTCTTTCGTTTGTCCAAACTGTGTGGGAACCGCCGAAGCCGCGTTCGTGCTTAAGGCCATCTTTCACCACAGTTCACCAAAATAATTGGTATTCGCCAGAATTGTCCACCTTCATCTTTTTCGACTTTCTTAATGAAAATCATCTTGTCCTCATAAGACTATGGCACCGATATGTGCCCATATTGGAACCTGGTTGTTGGAAATAATAGGTGATACGGCTCACTACCGCTTATGAGTGAGAAACTTTTCTTTCTTTACACTTCCTCAATTTCTCATTTTCCAGCCGACCTTTCACTATCCCACATCTATTGTCCTCCTCCAGTAGATGTGAGGTGGCAATAAAAGCCGCAGGAAATAATGAGTTCTGATTCACTGTTCATCACGGTTCGAAAAATCCTTTCTTGAGACCTTTTTCCCACACTAATTATCAACCTTCAGCGATTCTTTTGAGTTTTATTTTTTTTTATCTCCAAATGCTGAAACGTATCAGACCCAAATCACCGTTGTTTCTGACAGACCGACGATACAGATGAACCTATCCTACCCTCTCAGTTAGATCCCCGCCGAGTATCTTGCTCCCACCTCGTTCATTTTATGAATGACACTACTTAATCCAGGCAAGCTTGACCATGTTCTATTCAAGATGGCTGAATGATCAAGAATCGTTCAAAAGGGAACGTCATTTGTTACGCCCATGTCATTTCTGACCGTCATCAAATGATCTCAGTCGGTTCCTTAAAATACATAAAGTCCACTTGACCGTTCCATAAAGCGACATAAAAAACTATTTCATGCTCTTACGATAATATCAGAAAACGAATTCCATGCTATGACAACTATTTTTGCATACGCACATGAAAAATCCGGCAAAATATCGTCTTTGGCCTCTAGTCAATGTTGGCATAATTCACAATGAACTTTAGACACCCAATAGGCATAGCGACAAACAGAACCTTGAAAACTTTCTCGGATTATAATCAGAGTGGAGATAGTAATAATTCGTATAGATAGATAGTTCTTAAACGATGCCGCAAGATGATTAAAATCTGCAGCGGTGTTTTTAAACTATAGAAAACTAATATCAAACTGCGTAAGTGAGAAGTCGAAAACTGCTCGAACTAAAAAACTATGGATTCGGAAATACAACGAAGACTCAAAGGACCATAAACCTTGGCGCAGTACATCAATAAGCAAGATTCCTAGCCGTCCTCCTTTGGATTCTTGCTGGGCTTAGTGTAGATAGATTTTTTTCGATTTCTTGATCAACCGCATATTCCTATGTTCTCAATCTATTATTTAGGAAAAGTTATATCCTTTTACCACTTCTACTTTCCAAAAGAAGAGTGATCCCGCGCTACCGTGTTTCATTGTGATCTCCAATTAATGAGTGAGTCAAAACCATCATTGGGAAATTCGGTTATTTTATCAAAAAGACAATATCTGAACTTACGAAACCGCGGCTTGGCTTCCCCCGTGCTGTGAGGACACACCGAAACAGGTGGCCGTTTACTGCGGCCCATGGAAGCTTTGACACCGTGACTTATCTATGATCCGATAAATTGCTTAGATGTATTTCAGTGCTCCAATTTTGACTATCTCATGAAGCAATTTCTCGAGTTTTCTTTACCTATGGTCATACAGTACAAATAGAACGACGCCGCCATTACCGTATTTCTCTGCAAACCTCCCCGAGAAAACTTTGAGAAAAAACTGAATGACAAAGCAACTTCACAGTTTATCAACAATCGGTGCTAGGGATTAGACACTATGGTACAGGGCAGCAAAAACAGTGCCGTGAAGGCCAGTTTGATGGAGTGGGCTGAGATGAAACTGGGCACAATTAGATCCTCGAAAGCGAAATAAGCATTTAATGTATATAAGGATGGTGGTAACTCTATCCACCGGCGTGCCTAGATGTAGTCATGTACCACACCAACATGTTTTTCTCGGAATCGCCGTGTGGTATGTGCATAAAACTCGTCCACGTTCGGATCGATCCATAAACCACGCGGATTGTGGAACAGAGGGTAATCGTGCCAGTGGCCCACCTTCCAACCAGGAACATCACGCATCAACTCTGTCTCGTAATCCCGATTGCGACGAATTTGTTTCAAATACAGTCGTTCTTGTTCGGCCAAAATAAACGGAGACAGAGCGATGCGCACTTCCTCTTCCTCACGCATTCGATCGGCACGATTCTTTTTTATATAGGCATGATACTGGAATCCAATAGCTGTACAAGCGTACAGACCTCCGATAACTAGCAGACCTGATATCGTAAAAAACGAAAATAAAAGCAGGTAAACGTTGTTGAAGTACACGCTGAGGTCCATTTATGCGAAATAATTACTTAGAAACAGTCACCCGCTTCTGTCGCAAAGGTGGCTATATTGTGCTAGAAAAGTGAAATAATGTGCAGTGATTACTAGCCTGCTAAACAACCGAAGTTTAGACAACAATTAACCTTGCACCGACATGCTCTGGTTTCGGCTCCTGCCTCACAGCAACATCTGCTCAAACAGAAAACGAAAGAGGAATAATGAAAATCGACGGTAAAATAGTAATTTGAAGGACCATACAGATGAAAGGCTTCGAATGCAAGAACGCCACTGACTGCGGCACTGAGCCATATGATATTCTCCACCCACCACTTCGGTAGATCTCGTGAACCGCAACCCGGTAGTCTGGCTGCACCAACACAATCCAGCCCATTGATTATAGCTTTCATGTTTTTTACCCACATCGACGTGCCACCACAAACCGTCTTCCAACCGTTATCTAACCCAAAGAACAGCATACAAAGAGGCAAGCGTTCTGTGGATATGCGCAAAAGATGTCCCAACCATCTCAACCTATTCTGACTCTTCACCTTTTACAAAGACTGGACCTCTTGACCTAATTTCTTAGTTAGTCGCAAAATTCTCCTACCATATTGTGCCGATACTACGCAGACAATGGAGTTCAACCATCGAAAATCTTCGCATATCCTCTGCACTCACCGGCAATGTTTCGGAGCCGTAGATCAACTATCGACCTCACTCCTGCCGTGTACAATCGACCTTTAATCGGCAAACGAATATCATATCAATGCCGCAGACGCCTCGAACCGATGAATGTCAATCGAACCTTCTGTGTGCACAAATACACCTTATCCGATGTAGGACTACCTGGAGAAATACAGCTACTCAAGTAGATAAATCCACCCCACTGAATTGTCCCCTGAAAGGAAAAGCTTTGGTTTTGAGTCCACCAGTCTTGCAACAGAATTTAACATTTCGAAGGTGGAAAACATCCCAAATATACCCAAACTATCGGTCAGACGACCGAAGAAACCTGCAACTCGCCTTCGTCTTCAATCAATAGCATATCGTTCACATATTCTAAATCAGAGACTGCTGCCTGAACAAGTGCTAGTGCTCTAATCTCACAAAAGTGTACGGTTACCTCCATAACCATCTCAAAAGAGGAGGTAAAACGGGGCAACCGTGATGAGCATTACCTTCCTATGGGGTGGTGAGTTCGGATGAAAGAGCAAAACCAAACTGGACTTCGACTTGAATAAATTCATCGAATTTCTCTGGCGCATACTTCAACGTGGGTGGGCGCAACATAGTGGCACCTTCGACTGAGTCTAGAGGCGCTTCCTGTAAAAGAGAAAACCTGGACCAATGAGTATTGTGCGTACGTCTCAAGTTGAAATCGGGTCATTGGAACCACGACCACTAACACACGCCACTTCGGAAATCGGCTCGACTTTCACACAACACTTCCGCGAGTACTATATAATTCGCGAAGGATAACTCTCACGAGCAGTTTGGATGCGACACTTACCAAACTGGTTCTTCTGTGATTTTCACGAGGATTTGTCATATTTCTTGTGAATCGGCATAATCACCGATTCACACCAGTCCTTATGAACCTGTTCAGTTTCCCAGGTTCATCCCGGGGGTCTTGAAAATTCTGGTGTTAACACTCCACCAACGTCTTTGAAGAAGGACGGCAACAGTCCATCTGGTCCAGCTACCTTGTGCCTCCTAAGGGAACCTATCTCTGTGATTACTTCCATCTCGAATGGAGGACTGATATCCATCTGCATTATTTTACTTGAAGGCATAAGTGGAAGGACTACTTGTGGCCATGGGCCAGTTAGACTGCCCCCTAAGGTATCCTCCCAAGCGCTCCGGCCGACGGTTCTGAGGGCGAATCAGTGTGCCGTCGGATTCTCCAATCACTTCGTTTACGCTCGGCTTCGGTGGGCCAGTATTCTTAATGAGTCAGTTGAAGTCGTGACTATATCCGACGGCCACAGGCTTTTCCATTTCCCAACATTTCCCTGCCCACCACTGCTCACGGTCACTTCTCAAACCCCTGGTCAGTTCATTTCTCATGGATCCACGCGTTTCACCGAATGCTGCATCTGGGGGACGGATCTGTGTGCACCCAACAAAGCAATTAGAGTCGAGGATATCCATCGTTTCCGGGGTTCGCGTGGCAAGGGGCCCTGCGTGGTAGTTGCCGACGGATGCAGGGCCTCGTTGATCTGCTCCCAGTGTTCGGTCGGATTCTGGGCATTTTGTTGAGACGACAACCCCACTGGAACCGAAATCGACGACTGCCGCCTAGAATCGACTGTGTAAGATTTATTTCGTGCTTGTGTGACCATAGGCTAGGTGTAAACGATCGTTTTGCTTTTTTGCCGGTAGCTCGGACGAGATGAAACAGCTTGTGGGGATTTCCAACGGAGGCAGCATGTTTTACTTTTACAGCTCGTTGACGCCACCAGATCTCCCGATTTTTACACAAGCTTGCGTTGAGTCCACGTCTTGTTTCGAGCCCTGCTTTATTATACTCGCCACCAGTCAGGATGGACTGGCGCGAGTCAATAAGATACAGAGTCTTCCCAAATCCAGGGTGTCACCAAGCGATGAGTCGTACGACAGCTCACTAAGCCGGTAGAATACAAAGCATTCATGATAAGCAACCAGTGTTGATTGATGCAAATAGGTCGAGACAAACCTAGCTTTTTGGCCAGTATGCCTCGAAAGGGTTGAAGGCGGATCGGAGGAAATAGTTCTCCGCAATCTAATCAACCAAAGAACGTGGGCAGCTTAGTACATACTAACGCGTGGTCGGAATCGAAAGAAGGAAGACAGTCGACCCACTCCAGCACTCATGTTCCTTGTCAAAATCACGACGTCACTGCGCCTCGGTATGCGTAAGACGTCGTGAATTCTTTGATAGAAAGTGCCCTTGACTACATGTTAGCTGCACTCAATTGGCACGTACGAGGAGATGGCAAACAATTTGCATCTATCACAGCGAGGACTGTTTATTTTGCATGAAGCGTTCAGTCTCAATGCGCACAGTCGGCTGTCTACTGGGATTCAGCCAAGTAGTGCAGCCTCAGTCCTCTCATAGCGAGCCACATCCCGGTCAGCAAAGCTGCAGAATCAGGACCTCCAGAAAGATGCAGATGGAACTTCACAGAAGGATGATATGGAGACGTCAGTCGGATAACTGAGCTGGGGTCTCGAATGCAAGTCTCTTGGACGCAACACACATCAACGGCTAGGGCCTACAGTGCACGGGTTAAACAACCCTGTCAGCCTAATTGCGTCAGTGTTTACACATTAAATGTGGTTAAGTTGAAGGAGCACCTAGGACGAAGAAGCGTATCAGTTGACGGGAGCGTGTTTGATGTTTGGATGTTATTTGACAGAACGCGAGAGAGTAGGAACATGACTTATTCCAGTAACACTAATACTGGCATGGCCGACTGCAGTTCCTGAAGACTGTAAGGAAATAGATTGGGGGGAAGAATAACACGAATCAGCAGAGAACGAAACAGCTGTATACGGTGGAAGGTCGCATTTGTGAATAAGAAAAGTGAGGGGTCTCCGTCCAAAAATCATTCATTTCCATGATGTGTATCAGCTGCTTTACTACTCGGCAGCCCGGTTCGAAGTAGGCCTTTTTACTCAAAGATGCATCATCAACGAGTGCGCAGCCCAGCATTTTCTCGAAGGCAGTAGAACCACTCCAGACGACCTGGTGGTCATTTGATCGGTTAATAGGCCTCTTTTGGAAAAACCTTACGAGGTCAGAGCAACACGAAAAGGGACAATGGCCTTATTTAGTTGGCGGACCACACTCGCGATGTCAGTGCCAGTTGTGTTGCATTTTTAATATCGCTTTCCAGGCGGAAATACGCCACGCCCTTGACACTATCGCTGCTTGCACGTGGCCGATTATTCGGTGCGCTTGTGCCTACCTTACTCGTTGCTAATTATCTGGGTGGCGTCCGTTAACGTTTGCGCAATCCAGGGGCGCGCCCGAAAAGGACGCTGAAACATAAAGCAGCTTAATAGAGCCCTTCAAAGAACGGATAATTCACTCTTTAATTACTACGGGAAAACCAAGATAAGCAAGAACGTTTTCGCAATCAAACCAACCCAAATTAATTGCGTTGAAAACCTTTAGCGAAAAATATTCTAGTGTTTATGAGGGCGCTGTAGGAACAAAATGATATTGCTTTGGGAGGGCTTCGGTACTATGTTGCTTACCGTTCAATGGTCTCCGAGTTATCCTACGAACAACGTCAATTGGGGCATAACCCCCAGGTGGAGGCATCTCCTGTTTGTACGGAGGCATCACCGGCAAGTGTCAAACCCGAGCCGGGGCACGGCGCATCTAAAGCTTAGGGTTCGTGGCCCACTAACCTTGGGACGATGAGGCTACAAGGTGGTCACGACGGGCACAAAATCCTCTCGTTTTAAACCAACTTCTCCTAAGCATTGAGTTTTCTCACGATTTCTCACCGCGAATAATTCAGGAGTCGATCTTGACATTAAACGCGGTCAAAACGAATAGAGCTAATAGCCTTCACGAACATGTCTGACTGACGTCGTAAACACGTTATGGGTTCCACTTTCCTTCTCGTTTTCCATTGTGTTTAATTCTGCCAAAATGCTACCCCAAATACTCGTGCAAACCAGAGAGTCTGGCGTCTGTCTGTTTATTCCCAATCAATAGACCAGTTACAAAGGCCCGCCCATGCGTTTACCTGGGTATGGTCTAAAATGCAGTATTTGTCTTGAAGTTCCTGAGGTTCGAGGCTAAGTCTGTATTATACCAGTTTTTCGATGCCTCCTTTTTTGCAGTACGTCCGTTTATCTGAAAAGGAAATATCTGAACAAACTTGGAAGCTGCAATGGAGCGTGGGTTTGTTATTCCAGATCTACCGTTCAACTGGAAGATGATCAGCCAGCGCGGCTGCGCCTCGCGCACCCCTCCCACGCGCTTCGCTTGGATGCTCTCTTCTAATACGCCCAATATTTGCAATTTCCAACTCCCTTCCATTGTACTGGATATTTACCCTCAATCTCAGTATTGCAACCTTGCAGTGCCGAGTAAGATTAATCTATAAATTGTTTTAGCCACTAACGTTAGCAAACCGCATTGTGAGACGAGCATTAGAACAACCGGTTTCAAGCCATGCAATGAAATCATCTGCAGAAAAATGGAGTCCGGCGGTCAAAAGGTGGTCATAAAAGGACACAGATAGCACAGATGACTGCCGACAGACCTTCGGCAGTTCAATTCAGGGCCGTCAAGATTATGCTCATAAAATCTCCCAGTAACGCAACATATGTTAAAAAATATGGGATCTGCTAAGGAAGATATCTGTATTGCGAAACGTAAGAAAATTGGTTCGCTTAGCGCCTGAACACTAGTCAGCCGATTATCAGGATGCTCGAAAGCGTTTTCGCAAGTAAACGTTGGATTAGTTTCAATTTTAAATGGCCGCAATGCTGTCCGAAACCGCATCGTATTAGGCCATTTTAAGTGCGTACTGCTGGGGTTGTTTAAATGGACTGAAGGTTGTCTCAAGGCAGACTGATTTTCATTCGAGAGATAGGTCGGAGAGAATGGATTGCTCCCGAAAACCTAGTCGCTCGAAGTGCAAACTTAACTTTGTCTTCTGTCTGACTCCTTTACTGCGATTGAGTAAGCCCTCAGTCAACATACTGAAGAACAGCTGAGCCAACGATTGCGTGGGAACATTGTATTGTATGTGTTGTAGTGCCCTGGCAACATCAGTGGGACAATACGCGAGATTGCAAGCCACACCAGAGAGGTACCTTGTGGTGGGAGCGTTACGAAAGAGGGAACTTTCTAAGCGTGTTGCACGACAGGAAACGTGAACATCTGGTGTGGGATAAAACAAAGACAAGCAAACGAATGTCACAAAATAATATTAGGCTTCTGGTAACCAAACCTGCTGATAGTTGTATGAACGGCGAGTTTGGAGTTGTGTACTTTGATCGTCGATAAACAATAACGCTAGCCACAAGGTTGGATAATTTAACCGAACAACAGCGGCATACAGACGGACGTAGTCCCGACGAATCAGATCTGGACAATGACTTCTTGTATCTAAATTATTTGTAATTTTGTGGGAATCCGCCTCACGAGGGGTACAGTTGGTCGATCAAAAGATGGGCATAGTGAAACGTATATGAAAGACATTCATTAGATCAACTGAATTCCGTCGTAATATTTCATGATTACAAATCTTTTGCAACCCCCAGTTACCTTGGACTACGGATTTTTGTTGGCAATCTATGGCCCGCATTTAGTTCATTGTGCATTGATGATCTGGTGACATATCCAAGACCACTACTTTGAGGTATATGATTCAAATATCGCCTACACTTTCTCTTCCGAATCCCAAAAATATGGCAAACCGTTTTGATGGTGAGCTGCTAATGTAAACTAGATGTGCTCCCTTACAGCGATGACATCCAGCACGACAAAACACCTTTACCATTGGTAGGGGCAAGCGGACTGTTTGTTCTGGTCTCGGGAGAAAATACTTAATTTTGAATTGTTAGGAGTGTCCATTGTTCCGTAGCAATTTCACGGTGGATTCCACTTTGGGGACGTTGGTAGTTTTCATAAACGATACAATAGCATTACTAGTGCCGCATGTAAGCATAGATGATGAAGATGAGTCGTTAATTACGGAAATCAAAAAGGATATGGGGAGATATGCCACATCTGGTTGCACGGGAGGTGCGATCAAAATCTTCAAATCAATACACAGTACACAAGTATGCGAGACAGAAATCAGAACTCCAAAATCTTCTTTGCAGGGTTATGTAGGGTAAGTTGGAACTGTTCGTGAGCAATGAAATGCAAGTCATTTTAAATCTAAGTGCATTAAATATGCGTGTGGCTGGCGCAACACTTAGATGAGCTCATTGGCGGATGTCAGAGTATGACGGAGGTGCAAACGTCAAGAGCGAGCGTGACGGACGGAAAGATAAAGCTGGGGAGACGAAGACCAGTGGGGATGCAAAAACTGGATGGAAATTAATTAAAAACAAGTAACGTTTTGAAAGATGAATAAGAAAGTTGCGTAAAACAACAATAAGGAGCCAATAGAATGGCAAAGGAGGCGGAGAAATGATGTCGAGTCTGTCGATCTATCTGGAAAACAAGATTTTATGTAACGTTTTGCAGCGAGAGAATACTGAACACTCGGAGCTGTTTCTTCCGAATTTCAATGAACCTGATTTAGGGGTAACTCAACAGCTCAGTGGTTTTGTCACTAGTCATTTTAAGGAAAATAGTGTAGGGTGATACAGCCTTTGGTATATAATTCAAGTTGGTGCTAAACTCCAGGAAGTTTTCGAAACCTTGCTCTAGAAAGGCTTAGTTCCGGTTAAGTTGGCAATTGAGGAAAGGCTGTGAAAATTTGACAATACGATCTTGAATTGTATCAGGTTCTGGCAGGACCGGACGTGGTCCGATAAACTACTACATAAGTTGGATTAAGCAATTGTGAAGAATTTAGACTTAAAAGACACTTTGGAAAGGGGTCTTTCAATGGATAACTGTAGACTCCTGAAGGGGTAAGAAAACTGTGATATGACATATTGCCGCCCATATTTCTCGACATCCGAGAGGCACGCGCAAGTCAAGATCAAATTTACACAAGGATGGCACAGTGGAGACACGAGAAACAAAAACCAGACGTGAAGATGCGATGCTTTTGTGCTCTCACGAGCATAACTTGTAGTGTGATGGGCTAAACACGAACTTTAGAGATTTTAAATCAAAGCTAGATGGTCCTTTGCCAAGACATTTTGAGGCTGGTTATCAATCGCGCACTGCTAGTCAATCCATGTTCAAATGCATCAAAGGAACGTATCACCGGCGCGAAATTTAGCAAGGAAGCAATGATGGACGTTGTCATATGGCCGGGTTCCTCAGAAATCGAGAGGGTTATATGACGAAGATGAGGATGAGCAGTGATATGACAACGGGATGGAGATGAGTGAAAACCGCACTGGAAACCTTATGGGGCGGAAGGCGAATGGTAATTAATAAAATTCAAAAGACAAAATCATGCTTAGGATAAAACATTGGAACACCGTCAAGGTTGCATTAAGCAATTTGCGGGATAAAAATACATGAATAATTGTGGACGAAGAGACAGTGGAACTCGAGAATGGTCACTGGACTTATGCGGTTTGAGAAATCGCAAACGCCAGCAGGATTAACAGCCTAAGTTTTAAAACAATCCTCGTTCTGAGGTGCGAGCTGATGTTACACAAATCACACTCCAGGCCACAACTGAAGTACTGCCAGGCAGTTTTCTCGAACATGCTTGGAGTTGATCGTGTTGCAATAGAAAAAGTACGGCCGGCATTAACAAAGAAGCTTCTTGGTCCAAAATCAAGTCTTATTACGGAGAACAATACGATCTGCTACTCCCTGACCTTGGGTTACCTCGTGTCACGCTGAACCTCAAATTTCCTTTTCGAGCTTTTAGTTTCGCAAGCGCGAACGGCTGGAAACCTCATCCGATTCGCTAACGAGTGTTCTAACCCCTTCAGGAGTCTACCGTTATCCACTGAAATACTTCTCTCCAAGGTGTCCTTCAAGTCAAAATTCTCCACAATTGCTTACTGTAACTTATGTAGTAGGTTAACGGACCCCATCCAGTCCTACCAGAACATAACACAGTTCAAGATTGTATTGCCAACTTTTCACAGCCTCTCTTCAGTTGCCAAATTAACTAGAACCGAATTCGCTCGTCATCATCATCTTACAGCGCTTAACTGCAAGTCTTTCTCATTGGATACTGTCTTTTCCTCAGAGTTACAAGCTTCTATAAAATAGGTGAATATCCAAGGGAACACGGGGTGGATATAATCGGTTAGAAAAATTCTGATACAGCTGCAGTCAACACATGAAACGCAGTCTAACTGTACAAGCGCAAGTGTTTCCGATCATTCTGATTCGATGGAACATGATAGCAAGGTTTCGACTGTTCACAATTCACTGCCATATTCCACAATGCATCGAGACCGCCAGTTGACCAGTCTATTTGTCTCCAGTGATGGAGACTTTAGACATCTAATTCGCCAAATTTTGCCGTACATTATCACATTCCAATTTGCCATGTCATTTGCTGTCCTGCACACGGGTTCTAACATTCCTTAAGATGAACCGAAACAGGGCACGATATGACAGAAGAATGTTCGCTGTACGCAGTGCGCGAATAAAACTTTTCGGCCTACTAGGTTTCCTAAACTGAGGTGAGGTATTTTCAGAGCTGGCGCAAGGTGTTGGAATCCTGAACTCCTTATGACCCAGCCGGTCCCTCCATTCAATCCGAGCCATACTACGTAGACATCGGTAGTCGAAAACTTCCAAATGGCGAAGTTCTCCCACATGCATACTCCATGTCTCGCAACGGCACAACAGAACTGAGCGCAATGCGGCACAGTACATATGGCCTTTCAACTTTAGTGAAATATCAGGTGGACGCCACAATTGCTTCAATCCAGCGTAAGCTGCTCGGACCTTCGATATACACGTTTCCACCTCCACTGCCGAACTACCATCGTTCGACAAGCAGCTGCCAAGGTAAGTGAAACGACCCACAATCGTTCGCTCCTGTCCATCCAGTACCAAGTTGGGCACTACTGTCGTCCAGTCCTGAAAAAGCATTTTGAGCTTTGAAGATGCAAAGCACGCGCCATACCGAGCTACAGACTTCTAGAGTCTACCTAGTGCGCGTTGTACATGGTCCGCGGATTCAAACAGGCACACGACGTCATCTGCGAAATCTAGGTCACACAGCTCCCCTCTATTTCCCAATTTGAATGCTACATTCGGAAGACCTCCTAAAGCATCTTCCAGCACCTCGTCCATCAGTTGTTTATACAGGAATGGAATGCCGCTAGCAGTTCAGAATGAACTGGGTAGTTCACCGTATATCCACTAAGTCGAAAACACCTTTCAAGTGCAGACAACTACGATCGTGGGGCGACTGTGTGTGGCGCGTTTCTGCTAACTGCCAGAGAGTGAACACCTGGTCGATGCAACCTCGACCTGGACGAAGTTTGACTTGGTTTTCGCTGATGTTATTCTCACGCACTGGTGTCAGACGGCGTAGCATTACCGAAGCAAACACGCTAGTGGCTATCACAAATAAACTACTCCCATGAAGATTGTTATCCTCACTCCGTGTGCCCTTCTTGAATATAGCTACAACCAGTGAATTACCCCTAGATAAGGGAATACGCACCTCGTTAAAAATATCATGAGGCAAGGAGGCAATTGATTTTCCCATAGTTTCTCCACCCAGTTTGAAAAGAACTGGGGAAGTTTGTCGGCAAGGGTTGCTTTTTCCTTCTCCAGAGGCTGAATATTCCGCTGTATTTCCAAGTCCGTTGGGTTCGGTATACACGTCCTAGTTATTCGCAGCTACAGACGCCGGCCTAAATACGCCAGCGTGTGACCAACTAAACTGATCTTTTGAGTGTTCAGCCCATTCTTTGTTGTCTTTCATGGATGAGCCCTCCATTTTTATTGCCCGGAATTTTCCTGCCCGTCGCTGTTGCCCATAAACTTCCACAGTATTTGAGTGCTACCTGAAGCGGCCGGTGCTTCCTTCGCTTCTGTCAACTTTACCCGGTATTTTTCACGGTCGTTCTTAAGGCTCATCGTCGACTGGCGATGCAACTGTCGACGCATCGTATTCACCTCCTTGCAGTCAGGGTTCTAGCCTTTTGCTCCTTTAGACACAGAGATCCTTGAGAATTCCAGTGTCTTTGATGAACGCTAGATCTAGGATCACAGACGGAAAGGCCTCAGCCTTAAATTAGGCTGAGCAACATGTTGATTTTTCGGACAGTGGATACGCGAGTAGTGGAGAAATGCATATATAGGTCGAACTCGTCCACTCGTAAGACCATTTAAACTGACTCAGAACATCTACGTTTTGTAATGTTAGAGTGCTTAAATTTAGCTCATTTCAGAGCTGGAAATGTGGCAATCTTAGCTTGGACAAAACACTGAAAGCCTAGTTGGGCACACAACTCCAAGCTGGCACTACTTCGCTGTTCTGTTCCGGATTCTGTACCGTGGCTATAGGCGCTTTCACCGATTGCGCCTTCGTAAGGACCAGCTCCTCACTCCTGCTGGGACGCTCCCAGCCTAACCTGGCTCTCGAGTACTGGTCCGTTCAACGCAAACCACGCGACTGATCGCCTTGTATGCTGCTACTCAGATGGACCTTCTTGGTCGGGTAGAAACACGGTTGCTACTGCCACCGGAATGGCTTGCGCGCCCCATCAACTTCCCCACCCCTACTGGCGTCTGAGATCAAAACCCGTGACAACAAAAATGAAAGCATGACTAATGTATTTGAGAGTCGTATGTTCTTCTTACACAAACGCCTTCACCATTGCCGCATGAGTACGCAATCAGCAGACTTGATTGTTCCGTATTTTCTCGTTGTGCAAGCGTTTCACAAAATCTCACTTCACAAATATTTCGACAGTCTCGGCAATATTTTTCCGCGCTCTTCAGCATATTATCGGCCCTTTACTGTTTGTCAAAATGTCCACTTTGCATGACGTACCGCTTGGTTTTGATTAATTCCTACCCATTTTTCATATTCTCTTTATCTTCAACTTCACAGCTTAACTTTTTCACCTATTTCGCAAAGCTGGATATCTGGAGGACTCTTGTTATATTCGGTAAATTTTTGCGCTAAGGAGGTGCGCATTTAGTGCACCTAAACATTAAATGACTAAGTCCGATGCTCAAGAACGGCCCCGGAAATCTTCTTATAATATTTTGAAACGGTGTTTCCTATTTTGGTCCCCGTTTGGCATGCTTGTGAGTTGCGCATTACATTGCAGACTCTGGTCCTACTTTTCACTATGCTTTCCTTATAGTCCAAGGTTGCGCTGATTTATTTATCCATTTTGCTTCTTATCATTTGCGTTTCCTCTGCATTATCGCTGCACAAATTTGATTTTGCCTTGCACATACCTCTCGCAAGTCGAGAAAAACTTATTGCTATTTTTATTTTGCAGTCCTTTAACTGAGTTTTACGAGAAAAACCTTCCGTTTTTCTCGGACAATAACTGTGCGTCTCAGCCAACCAATTACATGGAATTCCTCATCTCAACGCAACATGTATATGGGGATTTGGATCCTTGGAAGAAATTAGTAGTAGTGGATTACCTCAGCCAAACAGCCATTCCGTCGTCATTTGTGCTTGGGAGCCCGAGGATTAGACCGAGATTGAGGAAATTCTTGAGGGCTTAGATTTTGCCCTTTCAATCGGAGGGGTGACTTTGGCACGTTGGGACTTGTTGGCAGAATGATGATTTGTTCAATGTGGATAAACGCCTATTTATTGTTTTGTAGATAGGGCGGGTAGTGAATCAAATAATTCAACGGCCTATCGTTCGTTGCCATCGAATACAGCGAGAGGTGTTATGCTTCCTACCGAAATCTGGTGAACGTCAATTTTGAGTCCATGCTACTTCTAGTTTAAATTCTAACAATGGCCTCCTGAACTTGAGCTCTTGGCAATCAGCTCCGGACCATTCGTGGTACGACGAGTTGAAATCGCCATCGATTTGGGGATGGGCGAGGCTTTCTTTTCTGCTGGTTTATCAAAGTCAGTAGCTGGCTGACTGGGGACTACAGGTGGGAGAACTGTACACTACACCGAAAATTTGTTCAAGATGCAGAAGGGAATCGTGATGAAGTTATAGGCGACTTGATCGAAAGTAAGGGGACGGAATTCAGTGGAAGGGATCGTAATTTTTATGGTACAATAGAAATCTTTAGCCCGACCTCCACATGAATCCTATACGATTGCTGATAAATCGGGCACGGTCACAAATGCAAGCAGTAAGCCATTTTCTTTCGTAATAATAGCGGAGGCTTATTATGCAGGAGTAGCTGTCTGAGTTCTCGCATTATATTGCGGAAGCCTAAACACTTGTAGTAAAAGCGTTTGATCTTTCGCTCATCAGTTGTTGCAAGACTGTGAGGGATATCTGGCTTTGGGAATGATGAGACCATTTTGAAAGGCTGGAGGCGACAGATGCTATGAAGTGGTGGGGTGATGTGGTAATGCATAGTTTTCAGTCGTGTTAAGATAGAGGGTTTGGTGCTTCCAAGTGCGAACATTCGTTTTTCCGGGGGCAGACCCAACCTCGGGGCTACAGACTGAGGCGACGGTGGTTCAGGGTCTGTTCAGGTTTCTTCGCACCGCGGCTCTGTCGCCCAACTGACATGCTGGAAAATATATGCCTTTGTCAGATGGCACATGCAGTCAAGGGCGCTCCTCGTTGCATGTCGCGACAAGGCATTTCTCTTCCGGTGTTTGCGGCGAGGCGGTAGTTGTGAACTCTACAGTCTTCCTCTCGGTGAGGAATGATTTGGCCTATTCATCGACTCACTCTGTGTGCTTATTGTAACGAAGGAAGATAAATCAGCAAGCTCACTGGGTTGGAGGCTATGGTCTGGGTTTCGAAGATTTTTATCTGCATCACATGAATTGGGAATAATTTCGGATCTTGGGTCGAAACAATTGTCTGCTGGTCATATGTGGTTTCCTTATACCGTCATAGAATAATGTTTTACAATCTTGTTGCGGTTTCCTGCGGTACACCGATCCTCGCTGTGAGTTGTTCTCGCTGTCGTCTTTTGCTATTTAGGTTGTTATTGCAGTATTTTTAGTATAATTAGAATGGTTTTCTTAGTTGAATATATTTCCTAAATTTTTTTGACCATTAGCCTCTGACCTCATCTCTCGCTGACCGCTCTCCCAATATGTACTTCAAGCCTGGGCCGTCACATATTCAACTCCCGCCTGGACCTAATTTAAAGGTCTTCATTCTGCTAAACACATTCTATCCGTCTATCGATCTACATTTAAGAGCAATTTCGCGAATTAGCCTGTCTATTTATCTTCTTACTCTTACGCTCCCGCACTGCTTGACACCATCCCGTTGTCTGTTACCAACCCTTCATAGCCTCCCATAGCCATTTCAGACATCCTTGACTTTCTGCAGCCGGGACGACGCTTTCACCAGCCGACCCAACGCGACGTCAGCACCGCACCCTAATTCTAACAACACCCCTAAAACCCCGGAATTCAACTAAAGCGTGCCTAGTCCCGCTTATTGATATATTTAGTAATTCTGGTCCCAAAACTCTTGATGTCTCGAAAAGACTAAGGAACGTAGAAATCAAAGTACAACAGATCGAGGACCTGTCATTGAAATTGTCCCCATTAGTCAGCTTAATTGACCCTTCCAATGAAAATAATGCCAGCAATCTAGCTGCCACAGGACGCATTTTGACTCCGTAACTAAGGAAGCTCACAAACTTATTGCGAATGGGAAGAACGTCATTGTCTTTGATGTACCCGACCGCCTCCCAGTGCCACTGGTTCACTCTACCATTCTCAGTGCTTGCAGCATGACCCACCACTACTGTCTGTGTTCTAGGCTCCGAAAAAATCACCCAGGAATAACTGTCCAATTTTATTTCAATTTCGTGATGAAATTTCTGCTAAGGTGTTCATAGCAAACAAGGCGAACATTGCTAACTATATGCCTTATAAAAATGTCTTGATCTTTACGGATAAAACTCCGTTCTAGAGAGATATGTTACGGCCACTTAAGTTTACCGCAGCTTATCAAGTTGGTAGGACTTCGGTTGTATCGGGCGCTCTCCCTCTGACCAGTGTGCTGCCAGTTCAGGTTCCTCCTAATAGGCCAAATCTCGGGCCTACTGCCAAGGTTTCAGCTAACCTACCTTCTTCCCGTGACAGTCGTCATTGCCTCACATCTCCTACCATCCCGTGCCCGGTGACCGCTACCACGACCAAAATGCAAAACCCATTGGAAATTGCACCTTCAAGCATTTTGCAAAACCGACCTCTCCCGTACTTGCGCCGCTTAATTTCCTGTCCGATCTCTTCACCCCACAACTCTGTTACTAGTCTGTCTGAGAATAAATCTAACGATCCTAGTGGCACCCCAACTTCGCATATACCTGCTGCGAAAGTGTTAATTCCTCGACATCATCTCCCTTGGTCGCAACCAATACCGGTAGACCTAGATGAAACTAAGTCTTCTTCGTCCTTCTAACCACCCCGCAAACGTGAGCATCTTAATCTACCAAATGTGGTACCCCAAGATAAAAGCACTGACGGTGTGACCACGCACATGACTGCCGTCTCACAGATGTCCTCTCGGGCTAATATTAACCGCTTGGCATATACCTCACTCAGTGATGCGCTCTCTAGCACTTCCTCGTCCTTCCGTCAAACAACAGCGTGGCACCCGGCCAAAATCATTAGAATTCCATAGGAGGCGCATACCGGTGACCTTATCAATTAACCACCGCACTCCATTGACCACCCTGCTAATGCATTGAGTCAACCTGTCTGTACACCTCGACTATATGGCACTCTCGGTGCACTCAACTCAAGCAAGCCATCCCGACATGAGCTCTGCCAAACCGGAAGGTCCACAAACTCACGAAGGCCTACTAACCGCCGTCTGCAATCATGAGTTGATTGGCCTACTGTATTCATGCCTCCAACATCCTTCTGTAAAACGGTTGCCACATTCCAACATGATAACAATGCCCCTTCATATTTAGGGCCCACCGCTTTTCCTAACTACTTCCATCCACTTAAAAGCCGACCACAATTACACGCCTTTCCATCACTCCAATGCCCCTTTCTTAATACTGCACGCGCAAATCATCACCGAAAATACCAATATCCCCAAAATTGTGCATGATTTACACCTGGATACTCCCAAGCTACCTGGCATAAATAAGATAAACGTATTACGCCTAATGAGCCATAAGCTATCATGAGACACCTTCACCAACCTACTCTTGTCCAGCGCTGACCCCAATTGCCTCAGCTAGAAGCACTGCTCTCTTGACTCCTGCGAATTCCAAAAGTAAGGCCTATCCCCAAAAATTCATGCGCATACCTGCTAACCGGCTTTTTCTTCGGCAGTTTCCAAAGCCCCCTCCCCACCAACTCCTTAGATTGCCAGTCCCGCCGTGACAAGGTAACAATTTGGCCACCCAACACTTTTACACTCCCACTGCTACCACATACCCCACACTGGCATCCTCTAACAACCGGCTCATCAACTCCCAAGATTCTTCTATCACCTTGGTTTTTGGCTCACAAATCCAATAACAAAGACAGTCCCTTGCCGGTCAGTATACCTAACTATTGAAATTACTCCCTTATCACAGCTGTGCACCATCCGAAACTCTAATGCATCCCATGATTACTTGACCCCCATCGAACCCACCTCTTGGATATCACGTACACTTATATGTTCTAGTGAATTAACCCTATATCTTCTGAACTCCCGCTCACCGACTCATAAATAAAGGAGTTGAGCCCGTTAGCAGCTAAAAACTTACGGTATTATTTTGGTAAATTTGACTTGGCTAACATATCGCAGCTCCACTCCATCTTTTTCACTGGCGGGTTATACGCCCTTCCAATAGACCAAATCTTCGAGGAGGCGGTAGCCTAGCCTCCGAGAAGCGGCCACACAAAGCTTCCGTTCTCCATCACCCACCTCTTCATTCTATCCCCGGCACCTTTGGGCTTCTGGTACAATTACCCGAGCTCCCAATCCACATAGGATGTGTTTGCCGACCACCGAACTCGAACAGTTTTGACATTTCTCGTCTAACTGAAGCCCTCCTTCATCTTCCTGGTCTCCACCAGCAGTAAGATAATTGCAGGTGACTTCAATGCCCCTAAAATTTGTTTTTCCTTTTTATCCGCTCCACCTACTCTACTCAACTTTGTTTCTGAAACGCACGCTAAAGGATGGACCCAGCATGTGACCACTTTCAGAAGGCTTTATAATATTCTAGACCTAGTTATTACGCATAGCACTCCTTATGTTAATATTTCAATGGTAAAACCCTTTCCTGTGAGTGCTCACAAGATGGCCACGTGTAGCTTCCCTCTCCGTAACAAACCCTACCCACCAATGTTTGCACACCATACTCTCTATTTGCGGACTCGTTGGGTTGAGATCCCTGGCGCTCTGCGAATCCTTGATTGGTCCAGCTTCTTTTCATCTCCTGACCCGCGGATTGCGGCAGACGACCTTTACGCAAAACGTTTTTTCTACTATTAATAGCCTGTTCATTCCGCCCATTCAACATAAATCCAGGAAGCCTAGTAGGGCTTGCCAGCTCCAGATAAAATTTTGAGGGCTCAAAAAATCTTCCATAAAATGGAGACGTCCAGATCTTAATGCAAATCAACAGCTTGCAACAAGAACTAAGGTTAAATAGACAGGAAATGCTAGCTCTCGGTCGCCTAACCCAGTTCGGAAGGCTTCCCACATTCTCAGATCTCGGTCGCAGCCCAAATTTTCAACTATTCCGAACTTCATCATATTTTATGGCTTACGCATCTAGTCCCCTGTAGACATCAAAGAAGCATTTAACATATATTTTTTTCTGCTCCCATTAATGACAATCGGACACACTCTGAAATTCGCCCCATGTTAACCTCGGTTGGATTATCCTCCATCTCCTTCGACGTTGCTGGCATCACCAATGTGATGAAATATGCCAGGCCATCCCACAGACCTGGCCATGATGGCATCCCACCAGTCCTACTTCGCACCGCTGGTCCAGATCCTCCATTCCTCCTTCTGAATCAGTTCTCGCTCTCCATGTCCGGCGCTACTTTTCAGTCACAATGAAATACCTCCATTATTGTTCCACATCACCGAGAGGATTCCATGCATGAACCTGAAAAATTTCGCGCCATCAACCACACTCCAGTTCTATCCAGGCTCATGGAAATCGTTGTTGAGGAACAACTGGTCAACGTCCTTATTACTCACAAACTTATCAACTCTCCCAACATGGGTTCCTCGTGGGCCGATCCTGTGTCACCTGTCAGTCTGACTTCGTATCCTTGATTACCCAAAGTGCTGATTCCCATCGGTCGATGCTCATAGTCTTTCTAGACATGTCAAAAGCTTTTGACCGTGTTTTCCACTTCCAAATTCTGGCCAAAATTAGTACTTATGTAATAAGAAATCCCTCTTATCTTGGCTATTATCCTACCTTTCCGATCGCTCTCAGGTAGTCAGTATTAACGGTTATTTTTCCTGGCCCTCTGCTATTACAAGTGGGGTCATTCAGGGGAGCGTCCTAGGTCCTCTCCTGTTTTTGCCATACATTAATGATATCTTCGAAGTTATTCGTCATGGCACATCGTTCCTGTTTGCCGATGACATTAAAATGGTCTACTCTTTTGAGGCTGCTTCATTTAGCTCCACTCTTGCACTTATCATTGAAGACCTAGAGTCTCTTGATAACTGGTGTTCCAAGTGGTTTATGAAGTTCTCTGCTGACAAAAGTTCTCTGGTAACATATAAATGCCATATTCCTCCGGGCGCCCTCTCTATAAGCGTCATGTCGATTCTATTATCACACACATTTAAGGACTTTGGGTTACGATACTCCTGTTCTTTCAACTTCCACGAGCAAGCTCACCATCAGACCGCTGTAGCTAAGAGAACCGCCACAATGATCTTAAGGACATTCCGCACTAAAGACTGCAGAATCATCACCTTCAAGTCTCATGCAAGGCCCCACCTAGAATACTGCCCCATTATCTTTAAGCATATGCGTAAAGACGATCGAATTGCAATCGAGAATGTGCAGCGTGCATTCACTAAAAATCTCCTAGGTCTTTCACCTAGCTTAAACTGCAGGGCCAAATGCGGACTGCTTGGACTTGAACCAATGTGGCTTCGTCGAGTTAAATTAAACCTTGCGCTTCTCTTTAATATTTGCCATAATAATGTCCACTCCACTACAATCGTCACATACGACGCTGGTGGTCCCCCTTATCCACTTCGTAGCAGATACTACTGGTTAAGAATACCACTGACTCGACCATCCATCAGGGCTAAATTCTTCACGGTTGCTTACCCTAAACTGTGCAGCAAACACCCTTGTTCCCTGCGGTATTGCCCAAATTTAGCCCAGTTCAAAGCCCATCTGGCAAAGTTATTGGATGTCCCGTTCTTAAGTAGCCTGACTCGAGCCAACATCGGACTCGACGAGGTTTACGAACATGGGTTAGAATTTTAGTTCGTGACCGAATCTTTTCTGGGATCACCATCTGCGATTCTTATTCATCTCTAACTTCCTCACTGTATCACAAGTCCCCGCTAATGCACTTTTGACCTCCCTTGTAGTGATGTCCCCACTTTACCAGTTGCCTGAGCAACTAACTTTCGAAATTCTCCCAATGTGGGCTGACGAAAATGTCAACGTACTTATTGATAGATCCATGCTATCATCATATCCTGTGATTTTAAACACCAGCCTGTGTATTTTTCGCTCTTTATGTCATCTTATCCTATTCGCTGACTTGGCAGAGCTGAGTAGGCCGCTCTTGACAGCCCCTAACATTCGTCTACGCCCAAAACTGCTACCGTAGTTCATTCCAGTTACCGCATTCTACGGAATAGATGCAATATTTTGCAGGCATTTTGCCGCGATCCAATAATCACCATAAACCCAAGCTGTCACGCAGGACAGACTACTTCTCTCTTGCGCTTCAGATCTCGCATCCGCAGCAGACGCGCTGCTAACGCTTCCGTCCCCGTAATGGCGATTCCAAATCTGCTACCCTATCATTCCTTCCGGGAACTTGTCAGCTAGAACTGGCGCTCGAGTTCTGGCCCCGGCAACGGAAATTATGCGGATTATTGCACCGGATATCTCAACTCCCATCATTGCCATGGAGCAAAACCGCGATTGCTGCTGGCTCCGGAAAGGCTTGCGCACCTCATATACCCCAACCGTACTGCCGAATAAGATGAAAAGATGAGACAACGTAAATGACAGCATAGAGGACACTCTTGGCTAGTGTATTTAAGGAGTTTTCATGCAAATACGTTCTCTCATCTGACGCGTCTCCCGGTACAGCTCACAGCCATCCGAATGTAGATACAATCACCATCCTTGGATTTCCATATTCGAAGCTTCACAAATTTCCTCCAGATATTTTGGTCAATCTTCCTCCGCTTTCAGCAATTTTTGGCCACTTGTTGTCATCTATGTGTCTCATCCAATTTGTCTGACGTTCCACCTGGTTTTCCCCACTTCAATCCAATTAAAGCATAACCAATGCTTGTTGTCTCTGCAGCTCAACGTTGCCATCCATTTCGTAACGCTCCCGACGTTTGGTGTCTTCAGCCATATATCAATGTCCACCGTTGGGCTCCGTCCATGTTTTGCGCCAGCAACGAGCAAATTTAGTGCACCCAAATACGAAATAACTTGTAGTCCGCTGCTTGCAAACAGTCCCAGGAAACTCTTTTCGGTCTTGAAAACTAAGTTTTCTATTTTTGCTTTTTACTGACACACTTGTGCGTTCCCCTTATATCCCTTTCGATTTCTATTATTCGCATTTCCTGTGCATCATCCTAGTAAAATTTGACCTTGCCGTTCGAATGCCTCTCGGAAATCGAGCAATATACATTATTATTATTTCTCGCGGAATGTATATTTCTGTTAGCAGTGTACTGGATGGACACAAACAGCATAAAACGCAAAATCTTTGAAGCTAATTCCTTTTGGTAAGAAAGATGGCGGCAAAGGATAGAAATTGTCTAATCTCATGTCTGATGGTTGAGGTTTGTTTTGGGTAATTTTGATTTCGTGAATTTCAGGTTGGTTCAGTGACAGAGGCAGGGGTGCAAAAAAGAAGGGAACCAGGCAGCGCCTGGCAGATTCTTGTGAGGAACAGTTGCCCGGAGTCTTGCCAAATTTCTTAGACCAGAAAAAAATTCATGAGAAATGACGTTCCTCAGCCGCTTTTATGAAGAATGTTGAGATGCATCTGGAAAGTCAGCCCATGTCAGATGCCAATTAAAATACCCCCTCCCATCGGTTTCTTTAGGGAAGGAGCGAGTGAGCATGATCCTTGAGGGACAATGTGTCAGTAATAAACTGGAATGCTGTTCTGCCTGTTCATTTAACAACTTTCTGTCCTGCGATAAAGATTGCAGTCTACCCTGAAAAGACGAAGCTTTCTGTTAAGTAAGCCGCACCCAATCATCCCCAAAGTTCACTTCTTTGAGACGTCCAGTCTTTCCCCTTCTGTTTGTCCTGCTATCCAGTAGGCCGCTGCCAGTGTGCTAAAGACGATGATTCTTTGAGGATTCTCCAACAAACAACCTATGCCAGGGCACCGGTTTCCTCTCGAGATGAAACCAAATGGTGTACACATTTGATTCCCTAGATTAACTTATTCCAGTAGATCACAAACACGGCAACCTAAATTCTTCCAGAAAATGGCGCCAATACCTATTGGTGGAATTTTCTGCCACCGAGACACAATACCACTAATGAGATGCTTCTTGTTGCCTGTTATTTCCTCTTGGAAAATCCTAAAATCCTGGTCAGCTCCTCAGTAAATGACCTTTAACTACACCCCTTCCTCCTTCTCTATTTCTTCAAACGGATTTGTTATCAGCTGGCAAGAGCCAAAATGATGATAAACCTATTATCTCACTGCCCAATTAAGGTGCATGAAGATTCTGGTCTACGCAATCCTTGGGAGTCGGAACTAAGGAACTTCAAAATGCCCATGGTGACTAAATTTGCTGTTAAAATTATTCAGCGTGCGTACCAAACGGTCAATTAGTGTTTTTACCCTTTCGTTTATCGCAAACGAGGCAAATCATCACAACTGGAACCACTGTGGCTAGGCTGATCCAGGCCTGATTTCTGCATTCTCCGCAAATTTTAAAGCAATTTGTAGCTGTTTATTCTAAGGCATTTTACCAAATCTGTCCATGCCCCTTGAGATGAGAATTTCTCACCGCTTCCTCCGCTCAGAAATCAGTCTTAGGAACTAAAGTTTCCCGCATGGTTTACAAAAAACTACGAAACATTTCGCTACTTCAAGTTCGTTTTCCACGGTTATGTTTTGGCGGGAAATAAATAAGTGTCTTAGAGCTGACGAAGTCAATGAAGGGACTATTATTCCTATTTTCGTTGATACCGCTCATGAAACTATGGCCTACTTCTTCAGCGCATCTCATCAAATTAGTAATTTTAAAGCAGACTTTGATCCATATGGTGAAATGATATCCATTGGATCTACCATGAAACAGCCTCCGAGGTGCACTATCTACTTCATTACTCTCCGAGGAGGCAAATAATCGAGAGCTAATCGGTTCATGCATGGTGCAGACAACGAGGCAGTTTCCTTCAGTCACCTCACCAAAATAAGTTTTCGAGTGCTTGTGTTGCAAAGCTCTGCACACGAATACCTGTTTAGTACGGAAAACTACTGATCCTAAAGAAACTATGGCAAAGTGGATCTCCTACTTTGATCCAAGGTCCAAGTGGTAACACGGGTGAAATCCGACAGCGATCCGCAGCCAGATTCGCCAAGTAACAAACTTTGTTATCTCTGGGTAGTCCTTCGAAATTTCAAAGTAACTCCATGCGATTTAACTGAAGACCCAAGAGCAAACAAGATTTCTTTCAAATTTCTACAGTACCGTTCCTGGGATAAAAATCATGCACATAGTGACCATGCTTTTTACGGTGAGGCTTAGTCACCATGCAGTGTAAATCGAAAGTTGGATGAAAGGAGTAAATAAAAAGGGTCTACCCTGTGGTTATATATAATGATGTGGTTCCCGGGGACGCGTTTGCATATTCAAGCGTTACAATGGCATAAGACAAACCATAGAAGAGCATGGCTTAAAGCTGAAGGCAGAAAAACCGACCGTTTGAAACTATGCTTAGTTTCTGCGAGATTCAAATAAGTGGTGCTGAGAACAGCGCTTAGCGTTTCCATACACCAACAATGTTTATCGCTGACGTAAAACTCGGTTGGAGGACAGCGGCGAGTGCAAAGATATTTCTAAAGGGTCAAAGAGGTAATATCTTTTTTCGCTGTCTGCGGAAGTTCATCTGCAACAAGGAAGCTCAATGAAATCGTGAGTGGCCAATGAAAAATTGATAAACCCGGCCAAAGCGCCCGGGGGAAAGGACGAAGGGGGCCAACAGACGAGTAACAAAAATGAGGAAGGAAGCTAAAGGTTGGGAATTGTGCTGTGGCTTATGCAGCCGAGGAATTGAGCAGACTCAGTCCAAAAATTTGGGAAAGAGCAGGAAAGTTACGTGCAATATTGTGAACCATTACTCTAAGGCGCGAAGCGAGAGGGTGTTACCAAATGCAGTGCGTTAAATGAAATATCAACTACAGTGCGAAGCCAGGATGGATGGTCTTGGCTGTTTTTATTATGTGGTCAAACTGCTGGCAGTCACAGGGAGAATGATAGCTTTGAGAGAGACAATTAAGGAGGATATTACGATCTATTAAGATAAATGAACAACATGGTTTGCGTGCCGGCGTCTTCGTAAATATTCACTACCAATGTTTGGGGCGCATGAGCCACAATCGGGCAGAGCCATGTAGTCGGGAGGATTTGTTTACTCATAGAACGTTGCCTTTAGAATCATATGACGCAGCTTCTGAGTGGAACTGCAGTGGGACCATAAGTTGTCATTGGCAAATCAAGGGATTCTATTTCAATACGGCATCAAAAGAAAATTTTGTTCGATCAGAGTCAGTATACACGATGAATGTGGACGGTCTGAAATGATGGAGGTGAAACGGAAGCGTGAAAAATGTTTCAGCTGATGGATTATGTGATCGACAAAAAATTAAGTAAATGATTAAAAGGGCAGAGAACCATGATCGTTAATCAAAAAACGGAGGAGACATATCCGGGGTACTGGTATGTCCGCAAGTTAGACAGCATTGTGCATGGTGTTCTGACAGGGGTGGACACCCTCCAATTAGCTAGAACTATTCCAACTGACCAACGGCTAAAGGAGGTCAATCTTAGGCACTCTTCCAAAGAACGTGGCACGGCACACAAGAGCTAACTAGAAATAGACTGGAAGGGTTGGAGTTAAGACCTTAGATAACCTGGTGAATGCGATCGGGTCAGAAGGTAAGATTAGCATTTGGTCCCCGGAGAATGCAATGGAGGGTACGAATGTTAACAGAGTGAAGAGATTAGGAAGGAATGCGATTACTGAGGGCTTAAGAAAGAAAATCAAAGATGAGTCCGTCTGCTGGAGGGTATCAAGGGGAAGGGAAGTAAGGGGAATTGTTTGCCTACATTAACTCAGAGCAATAAGAAGAAGGTCAGATGAGGGCTCTCGCTGGAAAAGATTGTGGTTAAAAATTGAATTGGGAATAAATCAGATAATTTGCTCTCAGCCGGTTAGGAATAAACAATATTGGCAGAAAATCGGCATCTTTCAGTTCCAGACATGCAACCGTGAGAGACAAAAGTTTTCAATAGTGTCAAGGAGTTTGAACGTGACAGTGTAACAGCTGCTGTAGAGAACTTGAGCATGTGTGCCGGGGGTGCACATGGGAGACATGGGCGTTAAGGTGGAGACTTCGACCTGAGGGGTTACGACTACATGTGAAGCGCCCAGTACGCCAATACCCCACTAAGAGTGAAGTATAAAAACTGGCAGCATATCAGGCAAAGTGGTGCAGAGGGGGAGGGGCCCCATTTAGCAGGATCGAGTATGGGCTGATAGGAGACAAACCTAATGCCACGGGTGGCCAATTTTCTTCGCAGCCCGGTGTCATTATTTTGTATTTATTTTTTTTAACAGAGGAGCAGTTGGGCTCATAGAAAAACGTCACATAGCAACTTAACCCGATCATGATTTTTCACGTATTGACAAGTTTTGTGCAACTGCTGGGGTCGGTATTTTCCTGAGGTTCGCAACCAATAACCTAGCTGCTATTGCGGCACGGGCTTCACCGCATGGGGCTATGGAAAAAAAATTGGGGATAGACAGTCATGCAGAGGAGCAAAGCAGGTGTTCTGAGGCAAGTGCCTAGAGGTTATGCCGGAAACCGCGACAGAGCCCAATCACGTTTCTTTACTCTCAATGCATCTTTTAGGCAGATCAGGCCAGTAGAAGACAACGCACATGGAAAGGGACGGCTTGTTTCTAAACTAGGGCCGAAAGATGGGAGGGTGTAAAATCAAATGAGGCAAAATGACTGTCGCGAGCGTCAACGTGAGGAAATATTTAGGAAGAAAACGAATATCAAATTTATGGGTGTTTTCGAGACGAGAAAATCGCACTGCTTATTTATAAGTATGCAATGTGATTGGCTGGGGACTGTGGGAGGAAAATAGACGGAACGCAGCGTTAACTTACATCAGACGGCAATCTCTGACTCATTGTCCAATGCCATTTCGTCAACGCACTTAATGCCACCGGATGCATCCTTCATCATTAGGATGGTGAAGTAGAGGAGGCAGTCGGGGTAGATTTTAGAAATTGACGGCTGGCTCATAAGCACAACCTTCTGAGCTGTGGCTGATGGTCAAACGGCGAAGTAGGGTGATGCTTGTGTAAGCATTTAGGGCTGCCTAAATATTGAATTAGTTTCGTATGCAGCGAATGTTAATCGGAATTTTGTTCCAAAATTTTGGATGGGCAACATGAAAGAAATGTGATCTTGAATGGAATTTGTCAATTTCTGTAGACATCTTTAGGGCGCAGCGAGTAAGGGACGTCGGAATCGAGTGTATATTGGCCGATGTAGAAGGGATGCTTATGCACCAGTTTAAGTAAAAAGGTCAGGTAAGTTTCAGTTGGTGTATCCAAAGGAACCCAAGAATGGCAAGGAAACCGCGCCGTTTGAAATTATAGTCGTTGACTTACCCATCACTTGCATGGTAAAGCACGAGAAAAACTTTCATTGGAAATCTTGTCGATGGAGACGTTCGTCATCTAGGAGGTACAAGATCCCGCCAGGTTTCTCTGACCACAGCGCTAACTTTATTTAGCTTAAGTAGATGGAATATTTTTATATCGTCAGCAAACAGAAATTTGACATCGTGAAATACTACAACAGTGTGTTTGTTATCCGATTTTCGAGAGGCAGGTGCAACAGGATACCAAGCTTGTGCAAGAAGGGCCCAGTGGAAACTTGAAAAACAAAAACCAGACATGAAACGTGAATGTGTGTGATCCAAAGAATAACTGGAGCATAATCAGAAGCTGCGCAGTGATATGATAAGCAGGCGTTTTAAGTTTGAGGTCAAGGCCAAATAGTCGTTTGCCAAGATGAAGCATGACGTTTTGGGATGCCCTTTCAGACTTGGACCGCGAGTTATTCCATGTTTAAACTCGCCAAACGTTGCACATAGCAGGCACAAAACTCAGCTGGCTGGCATTGACTGACGTCGTAATATGGCCGGATTCCTCGAAAATCGAAGGGGTTATTTGATAGAAAGAAGAGTTAAACCGAGTAGCTGGGGGTCAGTGTGAATATCATATCGGGACGCAGATGAGTCAAAACCAGACGGGATATCATGCGAGGTGGATAACGAATTAGCGATTAACGACAATGAAGAGCCGATATGATGATAAATATGAAGCAGAGGGAAGCAGCCAGAGCTGAAACAGACTATACAAGGGATGAAAGTTTTTTGAAAAATTGCAGACTAAGGGGCAATTTAGCTCAAAGGAATGTTCACTGAATACGTGAGTCCGGGAGCGAACTGGATTTGGAGATGTGGTGAGAAGTAAACGATTTCCTGTGCGAAGCAAAACCAGTGATTGAACACACTTGCCATGAATGACTTCAGTGTTGTCATTTCTGATGTCGGAGGTTTTGGTATTCCGCGGTATTTGGGGTCCAGAAGTTGGATGATTGCACGCCACCGCATTGGAATTTACAAAGGTGCTTTGGCCAGTCGTAATGGTTCATCAGACTAGAGGTATTCAGGGCGATCATTGGCATGAATTGATTTGTCTTTGGCTTGAACGGATCGGTACTGGAGCGTCGGATTTGCTGTCATAAATATACATGAGGAGTAAAAGTATCCTGACGAGTTACCCTGCATAGCGCCCCCAGTAACAGGTCTAGGATTAGAGGTGATGCTACCGAGGGATGCCCATGCCCTCTGGGTTGGTTAAGATGAAAGCCAGAACGGAAGGGGACCGAGGATGACAAAGGAGCTGACTTTAGATACAAGGTGCGGGTGAGGGACGCAGTCAGAGGTCTGAGACATACTAGGGTAGATGACGGCAAAAAGACACCCGGATCCGATGGGTTGGACAGAAGGTCAAGGAAATGAAGGTGATGGAAGAAGCATGAGCGCGGTCAGAGGGAATCTTGATGTCACTGGCTAAGGAGGTGATCCACGATGAAATACTTTACCACATTTTACATGCACAAACAGAACAAAGCAGCATGAAATTGGATCAACTTGTGCTTCAGGCCGCGCCTTTCTCTGATTCTCAAAACACCAGCGACTTCAATTACCAGTTTCAGTCCTACTTCCCTTACTGGGTTAAAAACTGCCAACCCTTAAAGTGAGCAAAAATAAAACCTAGTATTGCAGACTAATTACCAAGATTTTGCAGATGGTTACATTGTGTCATGAATATAACTGCAACGGTACCACTCCTGATTCCAGATTGACCCTGGTCTCCTTGCCACATTAGCTCTTCCACTAGTAACCAACGCACTCGATCCAAGTATCAGCAACAAGAGTCAATGTAAGACCGATTTTCATCAGCTACCTAACCCTAGTCAAAAATGTTGCCTTCCTCCGTACATAGCTATGTCGTTCTCCGCTGAACTAAATTGGGTGAGTGTCAGCGCGTGGTTTGAAATTTTGCTGAATTCTTTTCCCAAGCCTTAAGCAATTTGCCTAATTATCGTTTGATAGAAAGCCTTGAGTATTGTTCAGAAACTTTCTACAAATTTTTCTGCATATTACTTTGCGCCACATTTTTCTCTTGTAATAAGTCCGTTTGTCTCACTCGAATTAGATTTAACACCATGCCGCACTCAAATCGTGTGAAGATTACTACTAGGAAACTAGGCGTGCTATGATCTGTGCCTAAATCGCAAATAGGAAACTGCTCGGTGAAGCTAGTTGATGTATTTCACGAAACAAATAAGAGATTTGAAGACTTTGAAAAAGGACTGATCAGCGCTGTTACCCAGCTGCATTCAGCTGAGGCAGCGATCACCAAGCTGGCTTCACTCTCCCATCTCATCGAGCCTTCGTCGAACCCCTCCTTACACGACCTTGCTGGGGCTAGCCGATTCATCGATTCAATGTCCTGAGAATCACTTAGACGCATCCGAAACAGATACAATGCGGTAATTATCTATATTCCAGATCGCCAAACACTGCAAAAGGTCAAAGGAAACATATTGAAAGCGTGTAACATGGATCACCGTCCTAGTCACTGCGTGAGACTAAGAAAAAAGACCCAACAAAAATCATGCTCGCTCCTCATGCAATTCCAAGACGAAAAAGTCGTCCGTGAATTCTTCAGGAAGAAAAATACCATCGCTGTAAACATCCTATACAAATCTCCAAGGATTTCGGAGGACAAAACACCTCTCCAACGTAAGGTACTTTGTCTCCAAAATAGGAGAACCCCTGCCTCCCCCAGCGTGCAAACCATTAAGTCACCCTGTTCACAATCACAAACCCCAAAACTCCCTCTTAAACATGAACTTGGCTTAGATTAGTCACTCTCCTCACCCCATCCAACCTCCACGTAAAAAATTGCATTGTGAACCTAGAGTATTGCTCTCTAGTCTGCAGTGTGACACAGTTGCGATCGAAAAAGTCCAGCATGTATTTACCAAGCAGTTAATTGACTGCACTACGAGCTTAAATTACATGAAACGGTATGATTCGTTGAAATTAGATCCCTTGTGGCTCCGACGCATAAGAGTAAACGTGGTACCCTTTAACAATATCATCACAGGAGACAGATGCGTCTCTGCACCTCGTGTTAGAAACCCACTCCGGTACCCCCCCTGAAATGCAGATTCTATTATAACTCACCCTTTTCCAAAGACTTACGTTAGAGCCAAATTTTATTGTTAGATATTTGTCACTATGGAACAAACTCCCCCATAAGCTGCGCATTCTGTCACCATTTTCTGTTGCGTTTAATCTATACCACCCATGCTCACTTGAGGATCGAGTATGTGAAACTGGATTGGGCGTCTGAAAAACGCGATGATGTCACCTTTTCGTCCATTGCGGAAATGAAAGGAAATCTCCCTACTAAGGTCATTAGGAATCAACCTGGTCTCTTCCACTTCAAACAGAGCTCCGACACCAGCGCGTGCTACGTAGTTACTTGCAGTTCCACGCCAGATGCATCTCACCATTCCTCTGCCTGAAAAATGGTACCTATCGCTAAACAGTCTGACTTCATATCCATAAAACTTATCGTTCTAACTGCGTACAGGGTAGCTCACCCATTGCAATCTCCCACCCACTCACCTTAATAATCCCAAAACCGTCGCCAACACGTTTTGGCAACCATAATCTGCAACCGTCTTCTAAAAAACATCCACTATCACCCGCACCCTTTTCATCAACTCTTCCCTTCATGCGAACGACTGGCCCGTAGAAATCACCTTGTTTCGGACGAACCCAAACGATACCCTCCAGACGAAATAAAGCAAACGTCTTGGATTGTTTATTTATCATGCCTCGTCGTTATCTACCCATTTTGGGTAATTCAGACTTTAAATTATCGCCGCGAATATAGAGTCCTATGTGGTATCTTCTCTACCCATAGTGACCGTTTACCCACTGGCCCCTGACCTTTTCTTGTTTCGAAAGGCGCGGCCCCCTAGAGTGAAATATAATCCTTGATTTCCAAGTGGAATTTGGTCAATCCCTAGTGCATCAATTTTTGTAGTTCGATAATTATTTATATGAACAGTAGTTACTCCCTGTCCGTCCTAATAAACACCGGCTCATTCTTCTTTCTGATGATGTAGACGATCCTACCAAATACCGGTTCATTCTGTTTACTCATTGCGCAGGCGATCCACACATTAGACTAGCCACTCCACCTGTTTAAATATATATATATATGTGAATGAAAAAGGGAAACCCGGATTCCTCAGTCACCGTCCATATATATTGAATTGCACTATGCGCTCCAGTAACTTCCTTCTCTGAGCTGCTTATAAGATTGATCGCTTCTTAATCTGCAGCTGGCAGCTAGGTCACACTGCCGTCCGTCTTTTTTCTCGCTTCCAGGCCTCATAGTCCTGTTTGGATGGAAACACACCCTATGCTCTGGCGGTTATCTGATCCTAGAAACACGATGTATCCCTTAATATACCATGCTCGAACTCTTTCCACCACACCACATGTACGCCGACGTTACCACAATAGTGCGGGGCGCAGTCATATCCACCGCTTTGGCCGGCGCACATAGGGCGGGCAGCCCGGCTGCAGCGGTCTGCGGGTGCAACTAGGTTGGCGGATTACACCTGCGTTCGCCCTCAAACGGTGATTTTGAGGTTGGGTGGCCAGCACTCGGTCAGCCCCAACCATCAGCACTGTTGTGGTAAACAGCACTGTATCTCATGAGCTCACGTGCACCGTTTTGTACTGGCTTTCTCTTGCTCCTTCCCAAAATTCTTCTGCCGAATCCATGCAAAACGGACCCACGAATGGACAATATTTTTATTGGCATCTGATATTAACTGATGTTCACAATAGATATTGACATCCGAAAACAGCTGAAGACCGTCATTTTTCATCAACCTCTACTCCTTTCCGCGGAATTTGTCAATAGACCGATGCTCCTGGTAACAGTTCTTCACACGAGTCCACGAGACATCGCCTCATTCGACTCCAGTTCTCCTTTTTATTTTCCAGTGCCACCTTGATCTCTAGACCAAGCTGAAATTTATGAACTCAAAATTGCTCCAAACAAACCACATGTATTAGTATTACGATCGCACAATTCCCATCGATTGTCGCCGCTTTCATTGCTTAACTGACTGCGTTTTCAGAATTTTCGAGTTTTACACCGCCTTTTTTTGATATCCAGCCTGGTTTTCGCTCTTCTCCATTCCGTTGTAACATTCATATTGATACTGATCACCATGTAACTCTCTTGATTATCGAGTATCCCGGCCAACAGGCGGCGACAGCCATTGCCCTCCAGCTATATTTTACGCTTGCGATAAGCACCTTGCTGCATTCAAACATGGTATCACTCGTAGTGCAGGACTGGTAATCAGCCATTGAAAAATCTTTGCTAACCATTATCTAGCTTTGAGTTAAAACTCGAAACCCCGTGCTCAGGAAATCACATTTCCTGTTATGATCTTGTGAGGGAAACCACACTGCATTGTATGCTTGGTTTTCATTTTCTGTGTCTGCACTGTGCCTTCTTGGTCAAATTTTGATCTCGCCTTGCGCATGCCTGCCCTATGTCGAGAAATATACAAAAACAAACAAGCCTTCCAAATTACTAAAGGTCGCTCTCGCCCCCTCTCCCTTCGATTTGTATTGTTCGTATTTCCTGTGCATCATCAATGTAAAAACTTGATCTTGCCTTGCGCATACATCTCGAAAATAGAGAAATATGCGTTATTATTATTAATGTTACTATTATTATTATCATTGTTATTATTATTATTCGTGTTATCTCTCCCATTCCCACTTTTTTTCTCGCAATCCTCAGGAACTGCAGTCGGCCATGCCAGTATTAGTGTTACTGGAATAAGTCATGTTCCTACTCTCTCGCGTTCTCCGTCACCTAACATCCAAACATCACCAGACACGCACCCGCCAACTGATACATATCTTTGTCCTAAATGTTCCGTCAGCTTAACCACATTCAATGTGTGAGCAGTAACGCATGCAGTTAAACAGTGCTCTAAAGCCCGTGCACTGTAGGCCCTAGCCGTTGATGTGTGTTGCGTCCAAGAGACTTGCATTCGAGACCCCAGCTCAGTTATCCGACTGACGTCTCCATATCATCCTTCTGTGAAGTTCCATCTGCATCTTTCTGGAGGTCCTGATTCTGCAGCTTTGCTGACCGGGATGTGGCTTGCTATGAGAGGACTGAGGCTGCACTACTTGGCTGAATCCCAGTAGACAGCCGACTGTGCGCATTGAGACTGAACGCTTCATGCAAAATAAACAGTCCTCGCTGTGATAGATGCAAATTGTTTGCCATCTCCTCGTACGTGCCAATTGAGTGCAGCTAACATGTAGTCAAGGGCACTTTCTATCAAAGAATTCACGACGTCTTACGCATACCGAGGCGCAGTGACGTCGTGATTTTGACAAGGAACATGAGTGCTGGAGTGGGTCGACTGTCTTCCTTCTTTCGATTCCGACCACGCGTTAGTATGTACTAAGCTGCCCACGTTCTTTGGTTGATTAGATTGCGGAGAACTATTTCCTCCGATCCGCCTTCAACCCTTTCGAGGCATACTGGCCAAAAAGCTAGGTTTGTCTCGACCTATTTGCATCAATCAACACTGGTTGCTTATCATGAATGCTTTGTATTCTACCGGCTTAGTGAGCTGTCGTACGACTCATCGCTTGGTGACACCCTGGATTTGGGAAGACTCTGTATCTTATTGACTCGCGCCAGTCCATCCTGACTGGTGGCGAGTATAATAAAGCAGGGCTCGAAACAAGACGTAGACTCAACGCAAGCTTGTGTAAAAATCGGGAGATCTGGTGGCGTCAACGAGCTGTAAAAGTAAAACATGCTGCCTCCGTTGGAAATCCCCACAAGCTGTTTCATCTCGTCCGAGCTACCGGCAAAAAAGCAAAACGATCGTTTACACCTAGCCTATGGTCACACAAGCACGAAATAAATCTTACACAGTCGATTCTAGGCGGCAGTCGTCGATTTCGGTTCCAGTGGGGTTGTCGTCTCAACAAAATGCCCAGAATCCGACCGAACACTGGGAGCAGATCAACGAGGCCCTGCATCCGTCGGCAACTACCACGCAGGGCCCCTTGCCACGCGAACCCCGGAAACGATGGATATCCTCGACTCTAATTGCTTTGTTGGGTGCACACAGATCCGTCCCCCAGATGCAGCATTCGGTGAAACGCGTGGATCCATGAGAAATGAACTGACCAGGGGTTTGAGAAGTGACCGTGAGCAGTGGTGGGCAGGGAAATGTTGGGAAATGGAAAAGCCTGTGGCCGTCGGATATAGTCACGACTTCAACTGACTCATTAAGAATACTGGCCCACCGAAGCCGAGCATAAACGTCCGAACTGCCGGCGAGAATGCATCAGGTGTGAACAAAATGATCTGTAAAGCTTATAATTAGCCTATCAAAAACCAGAAGTGGCGTTTTTGCACGCTGGATGGAGCACTTTCAGGCACACCTTACCTGGCCCTCAGTGTCGTCCCCTTCCCGCCGCTGTTTCGGCAAGAGTTCGCCGGCTTTTTACAACAAATCTTCCAACCGAGGCGCCCTCCGCTGGGTTATCCCAAGCCTCATTTAATTTCGGACGACTTGAACTGGTCAAAATATTGAACAAAACAAACTGCTACTGGACCAAGTCAGCGACACTTGTGATAAGATGGAAACAAATTAGGGATGGATAATATATGAGTTAAGGAGTAGACACTACTCTAAAATGGGCAATAGACCGAGAAGGTAGAGGTTCTTGAGGTTTGAGAGCTTTGATTGACCTACACTTACATTAGGTCCTGCTTTCAGGTGTATTTACCTGCGGGACGACTGGAATTTGCCGTCTATCAAAACATCTTGATATCAGCTAACATATGGGACATGGGGAGCTGACAGCTGACGTCAGATCTTTGGTGTACACCAAAGACAGCGGCGGACCGGGGACGGATTTCTGGGACACTCTATTGTTGGCAATAAACCACTGTGCGGACGACTAATCATTTTTTATAGAAGGGACAACTTCAGAGAAAATCTGCCATCCAGCATAGTATTGGGTTATCAACTCCAACAACTTGGATTTTCAAGTGCAAGTGGCCACGCGGGACTTTATCAGACGCCTTGACGGGGTCAATGCAGATGACGTCCGAGAGATACCCTGCAGCTTGAGCTTCCGAGCAGCTCTCGCGACCTAGAAGCAAGTTAGATAAACATGACCGTTACCCACGAAATCTATGTGGTTGTGGGCAGAGGTGGCTGTTTCCCGTGTATCAACTTATTTGAATGGCAGCCACACGCTGCATAGCCCTGCTACTGACGGACAAGGAAAAATCACTCTAACTGGCTGTTTTGGAACCACCCTTAATGAGTGGAACAATGACACCTTTTTATTTACTCGTTACGTAACCTTCAGGCAGAAGTCAACGGTTTGAGGAGCTTTGTAAGGGCGCCCAATAGCTTCTTCACCACAAGCAAGTACACACCGTCTGGGACAGGATACCGACTCACTATTGTCGCACGCAGCGCTGTAGCAACCGTCTCCGAAATCTCCTCGGATTATAGCACGACGTCTTTGGCTGGGATCGCCGTAACGAGTGAGTCTCATTGGCGTATAGGGATTCGTATTAGCGAGCTTGCACGTTGGCTTTACGGTCATCTGCATTAACTAGCAAGCCATTCTTCGTCAGTGCTGGGATGCCAATCTTAGTTCTGATACACCAATTAAACTAGATAAACAAACGCTGAGAGGTATCCAAAGAACTATGTAGTGGTTGCCGTTCACTAGCACACCGCTTTGCCATTTAGATTGCAGTATACAGCTTTTGGGGACGCCAATAGTTTCCAAGGTCGAAATGCACCAACAGTCGACGTTACCAAGTGCAATTTCTGCGTTGAAATAAAGCGCGGAACTCCGATTGGAGCCACGGACGGCGTAGGAAATGTAAGAACCGACCCAAGTCAGGAGCAAATGTCTGACGCGGATGGAGTACCCCATCGGGAATCTCCTTCCAGTCCAAATCAATATCATACGGGCCATCAGCAAGCCAGAATATGACCACGGACGCGTTGCGGGTTAAGTCGAACGGAATCCACGAAACGCTGGGCGCAACTTCCCATCCTGTTTTCGGCTGAATATCAAATCGGCGATAAGACCATATGATCGCTGATACCGAGGGGTAGAAGGTGGATCATATCCTAGACAATCCAGGAGGATACTTGTTCCGTGCACCAAAACTTCGAAAACGAAATTTTACTTTTCTGACCAGTTCAAGTCGTCCGAAATTAAATGAGGCTTGGGATAACCCAGCGGAGGGCGCCTCGGTTGGAAGATTTGTTGTAAAAAGCCGGCGAACTCTTGCCGAAACAGCGGCGGGAAGGGGACGACACTGAGGGCCAGGTAAGGTGTGCCTGAAAGTGCTCCATCCAGCGTGCAAAAACGCCACTTCTGGTTTTTGATAGGCTAATTATAAGCTTTACAGATCATTTTGTTCACACCTGATGCATTCTTGCTGGCGGTTTGGACGAGATGAAGCAGCTTGCGGGGTTTCCAATGAAGGGCGCATGTTTTTCCTTCACAGCTCCTTGACCCCACCGATCTCCCGATTTCTACACAAGCTTGCGTGGAGTTCACGTTTTGTTTCGAGCCCTGTTTTATCATACTCGCCACCTATCGGGATGGATTAACGTTAATCAAGAGGACACAGAAACACTAATCAACAGAGAACAAATCAGCTGTATACTTTGGACGGTATTATTTGTGAATTAGAAGAGAAGGAGAGGCCTCCGTCGAAATATCATTCCTTATTGCGATATGTGTACTAGCTGTTTTACTACTCGGTAGCTCCGTTCAAAAGAAGGCTTTTCTAATCAAAGATGCATCACTATCCATTGCGCAGGCAAGCACTTTCCTGGAATCCTCCCAGACAACCCTGCGGTCACTTGGTCGGTTATTAGGCCCCTCGTGTAAAAGCTTGCCGATTCAGAGTAACACGAAAAGTGTCAATGTCCTTATTTTGTTGGTGGAGTGCGCCAGCATTTGTTTCAGTAAACAGAGGATTGCCTCAATTCTGACTTTTTTGATTGCTATGTATGTTGGTATAACAGGTGTGTTCCCAGTTAGAAATGGTTCATCGCGAATTAATTTCCCTTTTTCATTTCACTTTACGCATCCGTTTTTATATGCCCTCTTCGCATTCTTGCTAGAATCCAGCAGAGCTTACATGAAAGTATTTTGACCATTGCAATATCTGTCATAATAAAGCGTGAGTGATGATTTAACTTCACCAGCCAATATCAGCGGTGATACCAGGTCTGCCTCGTCAGGGTCAGGAGTCACTAAATTTGGGTAATGCCTTTAAATATGTAGAAGAATCCACGTTCGTCGGAGCGGAGGGGTGCAGCGCAAGGCTGAGGAAGATCCTACAAAAACAGTATTTGGTTCAGATTTCATGGGACCACCTTCTTACAAATGAATACGGAACTTTATTTTATGCATGTTTTCGTTTGCTTGAACGTTTGTCTGTTCCCACTCCGTACGCGATTTGGATACGCACTTTTTGAGACGCTCATGAATCGTGTTGGTACTTTTGTTCTCTAAGATTGGCTCAAGTTTCGAGCCTTTGTGATCGCACATTTGAGATTTGAGTGCAAACTTCATTTGTTTAAACTATCATCCAGTATTGCAAAATTCGCGAATCAATTGTGGTTAGAGTTTGTGATTCGACTTTGGCTACTTATTGCTCAGATGCTGCTTGCAATCTCCGTTTCTTCTCAGGGCTTGTTCGCGTTTCAGTTACATTGTCTGTAGAGATACTGATGTCTATAAGCTTGGTTTTCATAGTTAGGAAGGCAGTAAACATCAGCTAAAGAGCAAACCGAGGTAGCATGGAAGGTCAAATGACAAGAGACGGAACGATTTCCTGTTGATAATCAGTGTAAGGATATATGATGAGTAGATAGTGAATTGGTCAAGCACGTCGTTTCTCCAGTTCAATCGTCTTTCTGCTTACGCGGGGTGCAATTTTCGACGCTTGATGGGCTTCTGGATGATGGGAAAGATTCCTGACCAGAGTTAAAGGAACTCGGAGCAAAACATTTTCGTAATCATTGTTTCCAAACAGCTTACAATAGAAAGGAAGGCTGCGTGCGTTTTTAGGGGTATCGGAATTTGGCTACCGTGCCGTAGTATTTTGCCGACGAAGTTGAGGCGATGACATTTACCAATTCAGGATACTGCTGGCCGAAGCCCGATTTGGACCTATAAAGTCGGTATCGACCCTAGGTTTGGAGTTAAGCTCTGCATGTTTCGCGGTAAAGATGGGGCAGATTGTTTCCATTCCATCGAATAAACCACAGCGCTTTGAACAGATTCAACGGAAGTCTTTCATTACATTTACAACGTTAAGAACTATATTCTACTTTTATCGCCAACAGGATCATAACCATGCACAAAAGAACAAAGGCTGAAAAGTGGAGGCACGTGAAATCAGCCAGTCATCCAGCTAACACATGCTTGTGTGGGGCTAGGAACCTGTAGCGGGTGGAAACATGAACCAACGGTCCAGAATTTCTTAGTCTGCATGGGAGGCATTGGTCATTAAGCGACCTCGAGAACCAACCTGAGCCGGCACTGAAAGTTAAAGGTAGTGTAATCACAACTGTCTCCACCATGTCTGTCTCCTCTCTTTCTTAGCTCGAGAGGTACACGTCGTGGATCCGGCTGCTTAGGGCAATGAGTTTGCTGGTCAGATTTAAATGGCAGCTGCTGGTGATAATGAGTGTTGGCCGTTTGGTAGCCTACCCATCAGAGCTATAACTTCAGAAAGGCTGCGGTCCGCAGATTGGGAGTTCGTCCGAATGCTGCAATCCAAGGGCATCGATGTACATCTACGGGGCAACGATGGCAGTACCAATGATTAGAAACTGAAAAAGCTGAACCTCAGAATTGTCGATCATTTGTTGCGAGTGTGTGGAAGACTGACTAAATCTTATCTAAGCCTAGACGCGAAACGACCGATCATTCCTTCATCTGGACATCACATCGTTGACCTGATTGTCCAGAATATGCATGCAATTAAAAGACATGCGGGGAAAAACCATGTCTTGAGTGTTATGCGAAATGGATTTCGGATCTTGAGCGGAATGCAACGTTGAAACAAGCGGTCAAATGGTGTAAGCAAAAACGGAGGCGCTTGTCACCAACGGGAAGACAGATAATGGCTCCGCTTTCGAAGAGCAGAGCGAAACTTGTCTGGTGGCTGTTCGGCCACACCGGGATCAACAAATTTGAGCCACTATGAGTAGGATTTGGGTGACGGGCCGAAAGAAGACACTGGTGCTTGGTGGCCTGCATGAGCTCTCGAGCCATGCACCTTGAAGGTGTACACTCGATGAGAGCGGATTCGTTGTTGCGGCCGCTGAAGCAACTCGAGTAGCGTTGAGGCTTGCCGCTCAACACACACTCCCATAATGGCTCATAACTTGTCAGAGCCAATGAAGAGCTCTTACTTTGAAATCAAATCTTGAGTCAGGGCCTGCAGAAAGATGGACGTGCGACGCTTGGCATCCGGTAGCACCTCAGACCTTATGCGCCATTCATCGTGGTGAAGAATGAGAACGATTCTTCAGGTACGTCGTAAGGATAGTAGTGTGACTAATAAAAAAACAAGCATTTGGGGAAAATAATTTAAGTACAGCTCAACTGAAGCGAAAAGAATGCTAAACAACTGTCCACCATACCAGTTTGTGGACATCACCGATCTATTCCTGACCTTGAATGATCTTTAAGCATTGAAGTTCATCGATAGTTTTGTGGAACTCGTTAATCTTTGCAGGGCATATCTCTGCGAGTGGAATCAAGCCATTTTCTTGACCAGGGTCTTTTGAAGAAGGCGGCTTCCAGAATATATACCATTTCTGCAAGCCCAACAGAATTGAATATATGTTGAAGGGTTGTCTAGGGCAGGTGACATAGTGATGGCCTCCGACGGACACATCAGTGTCGGCTCGTGGCTGCTGGGCGTCGTTGGTTGAGGTGGTCATCTCCAACGGACTTGTAAGATAGATTAACGTTAGAACTGTAGAGGGAATGCTGCCGAATTCCCTTGGAAGTTGAGAAATGAACGTATGCAAATTCCAAAGGCTGAGAATAGTTAACTCTGTGGCCCTGTATTCACGTGAGCGCACCTCGTTTTCACCTACTGTGTCAGGTTAACTAAACGCTAAATACAGTGTGCCATTTCTGAAGCCAATCGCAGATTAATGTCTCGTTTATGACATCGGACGTCAAATCGAAATAACCCTTTTGCCAGTCACTAGGATTCGGATTTTGTATTGGTGCATTTATTCCATGATTGTGATAGTTCACGATTTGTCAATGAATAGCGTACTCATTGAAATACAATAACTCTTAATACGCATTCTGTCGGTGAATGTCCCAGCTACTCGGTATTTACCATCTGTTGCAAACAACAAATATTTTTAGCCACCTGAATCCTCACCTAGACATACCACATGGCCTCCATGGCGCTCGCTACCGCGGCTCGGTTTTGTTTTTCTGCATTCCGGATAAGTGGTGCCCGGTGGCCCTAGCAATTGTCGAGCAGAATTTACGAAATTAGAGAGGTAAAACCGATTCAACGGACACTGCATCAAAGGTGAGTCTGCAAGCAGCTGTCTAAACAGCAGTATTATGACAGCAGGAATTGTGTGGGTAGGAAAGAACCCATGTCCCAAACTCTAACCTACGGCTTGCTTGGTTCAGACGGATTTCGGTGGACCGTACAAGGCACGACTGAGGAAAATCCTCCGAAAAATCATCTTTTGGATCGGGCTTCACGAAATCACATCCAGCTAGCACAAATGCCCCAAAACAGTGCCAGGACACCCCATACGAGCCCAAATGTAACTCCTAGAAACACGAATCGGACCATTTTGAGTCGTTTTTTGAATTCGCCCGAAATTGGCTCTTGTTTTCCCAGGTTACGTTTGCTTTAAACTTTTTAATGGCAATTCGCAACTAACCTATTGGTCTGCGTGGAAGGTTTAAGACAAACTTAAATTCAGCGACTTAGTTTACATTGTAACGGTCCAACGCGCACTTTCAACTTTCGCAATGCACCGCGCGCACAACTGGAACCGCCAGGAACAAACTATCCTCGGCATAAGTATGTACCTTTATTAACAAACATACGAAATAAAATGTACAATGAACGGGGATTTCTTTGGTTCTAGCTTATTTTGATAGTCGTTCTTTGATAAAAATGTTTCCTGAAAATCTTTATCAATCTGAAAATCAAAGTGAGAAATGACGTTATCATTTACCATATTGACGGAGGATGTTTACAGTGGCAATACAGACTGATAGTAGCAAATTTCATGCGTGACAGCAAAAATGAAGCCGCGCGGTATATATATATATCATTCAAATCGGCAGATATATAGGTCATCATTGCTTTCATTTCGGATACATATATATCTCATTTCTTAATGAGGATTACTTTAAGTGGTGACTCATCGTTTTCACGGAAGAGTGAACACCAACGCTTCTTGAGTTCCTGAGGTCGACTTGAGCGGAGTACCGGCAGCATTGGACGCACCGCCTCAACTTTTCTCGCACTGTTTGTACGGTGTCTCCTGGGTGGCCTTTAAGGCAAACAACATCTGCAGATTAGAAGCAACACAGTCTTAAATTCACCTTGTACCAACGCACAAACTTTCTTGCCAGACAAAGCCATTTTTCGCCTATCTAGACTCACTTGGAGAATCTTGTTCAATAATGTGCGAAGGGTTAGCCGAAAGTTTGGCTTTTGTTTCCAAATTGCTTTCGACTGGTGCAAATCCCGCGGCACAATGACCGCTGAATTTAAATGCATAATGGGTTGTGCTCTTTTGACGTGTGGAAATCACACGCACATCAATTGATGCTAGCAGGTCATCGTAAGACTCGGCACTCAAGCTGCCATTCCTTGGCTCCGCACGCGTATGTAAGGAACTGAGGCCAGACAATATAAGCACTAATAAATTGGGTCCACTAGGAATTATATCACCAGACATGAGGGTTATGGGCGATGGTATTCTGTGTGGGAGCTGGGAAGGCTGATTTAGAGAGGGCAAGGTGAATGCATCCAGGTCAACTATAGAAAGGTGCGCGCGTGGGCAGCGTGGACTGCATTTTCATGAGAACCTAACATGTCTGTCAAGAACAGAATGAAAGTCGTCCTTAATTCGGATAAAGTACATCGCGTTTGGTTGCACGGCCGACTGCTTTCCATCATACAAAATTTTGACACCGTATTTTGCGTAAGTGACAGCGGCCTGTTTACGGGGCAAAATAATACTTGGCAATTAGTTCATCATCAAACTGGAGTGGGACTAGAAAGTTGTTGGTTAGTCGATTTTCCGCAGCATGGGCATAGATAGTGAACATGAGCCACAGTGTAAGCAATAAGAATGGTATGTTGGACGGTGAAAAGAGAACCGCGATCCGAAAAGTTAAAAATGGTTGCGTTTTTCTCTTTGGTGATAGGCCTGTGTTTCTGTCGCGCTGGAACCAAATATCTGCCCGGGCACAACAAAACTGTGTTGGTCAGCATTTTTGTAACTGATCGGTAGAGCTAAGTTAGGTGGACAAACTTAGTGGTGTCTCGCCAGTTATTTTCACCTTCGATTCTTATTCCGATATTGGCCAAAAATATCTTCGGATCCATCGTTGCTGACTGAGCAAGTATTCGAAGTCGAGGGAGTCTTTCTACAGGCTTTGAACCATTTACCATTTGCCATACCCCATTTTCTTGGTTGGATTAGAGACAGCATGACAAGTTTCGGCCAACTGCGGTAACCAGAGTTTCCAGGAGGAAATGTGCCGCTGGCTTGCAGCAGCATAACAATGACCTAGATGCCATGAATAATTGTACTGACTTCCTTGGGTATCCGGTCCCAACCAGTAGAATTTTGATTACCAAATAAATCGAAATTTGTGGCAACTTCTAGGTAAGTTGAAAAGTACTTGGAAATTTGGCGGAAATCTGAGAACCGGATAATTCGAATGACTTAAGCGACGGCCACGAGTGAAAAGAATAAAAAGGTTTGCAAACTAAGGTAAAGTCGCAAACTATATGCACTGCAGAATACGAGCAGATACATATAATGCGATACTTAAAGTGTATGAGTGGTCAGCCTCAGGGTAAAAGAAATCAGTTTAAGATGTACTAGGTTGCTTCGAATGCCGTGATCTGTTTCCGGTACTTGGACTATTGAAATCGTGAAATCAACAGCAAGACGGGACGGCATGGCGTAGTCAGGTCTCAGTCATTGGGTAAACTTGAGAGATACTAGTTTAAGCTTTGGAGTCGATTAACTATACTTAAGAGTACTTTGACTGTGTTTATGCTGCGAATGCCGAAGTCCCAATTTCATTTCATGGTAACACTGAGACGTTTAGTGACTTACCCCAACGAGATACACAAGCGGCCGCGCTTAACCCGCGCCTGTTGAGGATTCATACTGCAATGGAAAATTTTATGTTCGATTTGCCGCTCACTAGTTAGGCCCATGAACGTTATATCACAAGTACATTTCACGTCGCAGCATATGTCAAGTGAGATTCCAGACTTATCTAGGTTAGGTAAATTCAGTTGAGTGTAAGTAACGAGTCACATGGTAATGTTGAATCGTGATGAAGAGTGAAGTGATAATTCGCAAATAAGCCTCAAGCATGAGGCATGGGAAAAAGTGACTTTGAAAATGTTTTACTTCTTTAAATATCTTATCAAATAAGTGAAACTCGTTGTTTTTATTCTAATTAAGGTGGCTAGCTCAGTTAACCGAAAATAAGCGGAAAACGGTGCTGTACAAGAACCAATTTCCAGTTAGCAAACGATCACGAGCAAGTCATGTGACGATATCACCTTCACGACTAAATCTCACTGAAACCACCGAAAAGTCTTGTACAAGCAAAGAAAGCACTCTAGAAGACATCGGGAATTCGACTCCGAAAGTGCCTTTTCTGGGATTCGGAGGTCGCGGTTGACAAAGTCCTCCAATCGATAGAATTGAGAAGACTGGAGTCCACAATCAGATGAAAACAATGTATTCTGTGTATCGTGGTTCCGACGTAGCATTGATAGAGCACTACACTCGCAGGTAAACCAAGACAAATCAATCCTGACTGTTCGGAGAGGTTCGAAAGTGAAGACCTTGGAAAAGTGAAGCAGGATTGGAAACATACAGAACATGCATGCGATAAAACAAACTCGGCCGAACAAATGTCACAAACTTGATGTCAAGATACGAAGTAGATTTTAGGAAAAGTGATATTCAAATATAAGCGATCTTCTTCGAAAGGTAATTGCCACTACAGCATAAAGGACAACGTTGAAATAATTTAGGCGTTGTTTACAGAAAAGCCTTCCAGCGCCCCCTGTTCAGAGACTGGAAACGTCTCAGACCGAAGCCACTAGAAATCTAATGGTGGTTTCACGGCAGCTAGAGCCACTCGGAAATCACCAAAACACCACCCAAAACCACTTGCTTGCATTAAACAAAACACCGAAAAACTACTTGAAAACCAAGTCGAAACCAAGCGTTTTCGACAAGGTATTTAATCCAAGATATCTTGCGTTTAACTAGCAACGAAAATGACAAAGCTAAACTGGATACAAAAATCGCCGGTAGTTTTTGTCGTATCACTTGAGGTATACTAACCTAAAAGATACATGCAGGGTTGAAGAAGCTATGTTTGATCGCTAAATGGTAACAGAGCCTAAGAAGTCCTGGAATGGTTCAGTCCAGTTCGGTTCAGTTCGCACAGGATACCAGCGATCTCAAAGGTCAATCAAGCGTCCAGAATTCCTTCGATGATATGCACATTTTCTGGCATCCACCACTGCCAGTTGTTTCGTCAGTTCCAACTGGATTTGCCAAAGAAGTCCAGTATCCGCTAAAATGAGAAGGGAATAGAGACCAGTTATTTGCCTTGAGGCGAGAGAACATCTACTGTGCTTACCTTCCATTATTTCATAACATCATATTGACTTCTGATGACGGCCTGTTGAAAACCCCGACTACTCTATTGCAGAAAACGTTTGCGCGCACATTTAACTTAGATTATGTCTAGCACAGCTTTGCGCCATTACTTCGCCTTCTATCCTCAGTAGGTTTTCTGAACATTTTGGCAGGTTTTGCCCCGTCAAACCCCTCATTATCTTGAACGTTTCGATCATATCGCCCATGAATCTACGCCGTTCCATTGAATACAAGTTTAGGTCGTTCATCCTTGGTACGTAGGACCTGGCTATTTGGCCTTCAGTCATTCCAGTGGGTGGCCACTGAACACTCTCAAGGCAAATCAGATCCTTCTCGGCAATGACGCTCATGCTAGTATGCAGAACTCCAAGAGTTTCCTGACCTTCGTCTTGTACAGATTGATAAATGCCCCTAGTTTCCTGCAGGATACCGCAGACTGCGGTCTGAAGAGCTCTGTCTTGCTTTTCGGGCCGTACGCTTGCATTGCTCAGCTCACCTGCATTCTGCGGTGATGACTATGCCAAGATACTTAGAGCGTATCTGCATCTAGGACGAAGAAAGCTTAGCTAAAATGATGCAGATAACTACCTGACAGGCAGTGGACACGGTATTCACTAAAGAAAGGACTGAAACACAAAAAGACTAACAATAAACAACGCAAACTGGCATGAAAATAATTGAAATCTATTCCAACGTCTTAATACGGCAACATATACAAGATCACGTGCCACCCCGATTTATACGAGGCCCACTGGTTCAAACCATTTCTCTTCACCCTAAAACCTCGCGGATTAGAAGTAAGAAAAAAAACAAAAACGGAAGAGTTGGACCCCCATCTTTTCGTCGGTTGCAAAAATTGCTGAGCACTCCTTCGTACTCAATCCGCTTCTGCATCTGCGGTTCATCGTTCAAGGTTCACAAGTCCATGATTTTGCCAGGGGCCGGGGGGTCACATCCTATTCTTGTCCCATCAACCCATCTCAGCAAGTGTTTTGGTTGACTCCATAACACCCAGTTTCCGGTGGATATTCATGCATCGAAACATATGCTTATTAGTGCCGTTTCAACCAAGCAATGAACATTTCCAGCAATCGGTGTTTGTTTCCTCGTCTCCTTCCTCAGGATGACCTCGAAGTGCCAACAGCCTCCGCTCTGGCAGGAAATTAATGAGATCCATCCCCGTGGAATTCCAATTTCGAAAGAGCATCATGGTCAATCACTGGTACACCGTGGAAATACTTGTTCGCAAATATCAATTTTACCACTACCAACCAAGTTGACTCGCTTCATGACTTTCTTGTGCTTACATTGTCTCGGAAGAACTTTAACAGCTTTGGATGCCCAAGGCAATTTTGCAAAATATATCCAAGGAATTACATCAGCATAACAGTGCTCTGTTTGCCTGGTCCACTAGTCAGTGGATTACTTACATAATGTATCCATCCCGAGTGTCTGGGGAGAAAATTTCCCGGTTGTTTGATAGGAACAGGAAAACTGGGCCAAAATGTCTCCGTGATGTTGGGATACATATGCGGATAATGGGAAAACTCAATTCAGAAGCAAAGTTACATGAACGGAAGGGAAGAATGAGCCAGGTTCATCGAAAACATCAATACCTGGAAGCAGAACAGCAAATGAAGGTTCGCAAAGAAGAGTGGTCAGTCCCAACTGCGCCCAACGCCTCATCGAACGCCGCATCTTTCTGGTCACCAAGGAGCCCCGCCTGTTTGAAGAAGGCAATAGCATTTTTCCAGCTGTGAATGTTTTGTGTACCTGAAAAGGGCTGAAACGGCAGCGGTCAACCAACAACAGCGGTTCGTCTCCGAAGGCGGCATTGGTTTAGATATTTTGGCATTCTCAAAAGCAGATTGCCTCGCATGCACATTCTGCTCCCAAGTCTGTCGTATAGTCTAGGAGCTGAGGCAAACCTGCTATATCAATCTGCGTGACGCTAGTGAACACATCCAACCTTTGGACGAAATTTATTACTTTGGTATTTCGTGTACAGCAAGACATTGCGCTGTACCTCGCTAAATTTGCCTTCTCCACCTTCTCAACTGCTGAGCTCCGGCTCACGAGATTGTCAATTTCCTAGATTGCAGATCAAAAGTTCGCATTCCCCTTGAAGGAAATGCATCGGCATACTACACCACAGATTAGTTCCCCAGGCATGCAGTTTAGCAACATTTATAGGCCTGTGTTTGTGCATTATTCTGCCACTTTTTTGCTTTCACCCCCTAGATATTCAGAGAAAATCTTTGATTTTACATTGGCGGATAATTTGAAGTCAACCATGGGCAACCCAGTGGAGACGGGAGTGAGATCATCCTGGCCTGTTTTTGAATCGTCTGTTTGCTATCCTAAGAGGTTAGGCTGAATACGTTGGTGACGATGAGCGTATGTATAGTTTATGTGGTGATATCATCGACGACGACCTCTTTCGTTAATCCCTTCGTTATCCCAACGTCCTGCTCAAAATTTTCAGAAAGATTCTGTTGATACTGCTAGTATTACTGGCACAGTTGACGGCAAGGAATGGTATAATAATGTACATAGTGATACTCGTACGAAAGAAATACTGCGATTTCAAAAGCAAAAACCACCAGCTGGGTTACGATCAGGAATTTCGACTGTTGCATTCTAACGAGAAAGAATAAATGTTCCGTAAAATTCCCTCGCATTTAATCTGAACTGATTATTATTTGCGCCAATAGTAATCATGCTAATGGGAGCCTTCAACCGATAGACAAGGCGGAAATTCTCATCTGAATTACGAAACTGCAGTGGGTGGGTTGTTGTAAAAGACCTGAGTAAAAAATCCAGCCCCTCTCTGCTGTAGTAGTATTTGGAAAATCGTCGTCTAGTATTTGCATTCCATTCTCGTCCGAAATATCGATGATTCAAGAACTGAGTCCTGATTGTTAACTAGGCGGAGGAAAGGAGTTTGGCAAGCAAGTCGCTAGAATCACATCTATCCAAGCACTGAGCTTATCAGGAAGGATGACCAACACACGCGAAATCCGCTTCACGCTGCGATGGTAAAAATCATAGTTGTACTACAAAAATTTCGATGCATCGCCACAGCGCCATTGCCACGGTCGATTTGTGCAGTAAATTAGCTGGACGAAAGATAAAGCGCAGCGCTTCATGGCCAGAACGTAGGTGCAAACAGTTATTGTAAAGTAGATGAACCGATCAATAAAATGCTCAAGCGCTCACGATATGTTCGTGAATAACCCTGTTCAACAGCAGTAAGGCGGAGTGGACCAAAACAACTGGGCAACCATCCGGTCCTAGAACTGCGTCAAGTTGAGGCATCCGCAGAAAGGATGAAATGTTTTTGGGGTAGAAAGGACCGTAATAAGGAATTATATGATAAAAAGTATAAAAACGAGCGGAAAGTCCATTCAGACAATGCAACACAAAACGTCAGAAGATAGCGCACCCAAAATGAATTATATCAATTGTGAAAAACTTTAATTAAGCTGATACTAGGACGAGAAGGGACAAACTAATGATGACAATTAAATGACAATCGTGGGGATATGTACAAATGCCAGGCAAGACAACACATCGATATCGAAATTAAAGCCATCACTGATAATATCGTAATCAATCAACTTAATGCAATTCGAACGAAGAACACATTTGGAAGAATTAATGGCAACAATAAATTCACAAAATCGTTGCAAGCATGAAAGGACTCGCTGAACATGAATTTGATTGCTAGAGAAGTGAACTACTATGTCGTCTTGACAAAGCTCAATAACATACAGAAATTGAATATTTAAATTCATCATCAGCGGAATAGCTACAGATGAAACGTTCAATCCAAATGGTAAAATATATAGAAATACAGACTAAAAGGAGTGCTAATAGTAGCCAAGTAATACCAATCAGGGTGCAGAAGAAGTTGTAAGTAAGTCACTTTCAGATCCAACCAAGAAACAAAAAACAGGATCCATTCAATTTAGACAATGACTCATTCGATTCTTCAGCGGTACACTTTCGTTGACGAAGCATGGGATTTAAGGTCACTCGGTAGTCATCTTAGATTCTCGGAGGAGTTGCAGTCGGCTTAGCCCATGTGAATGATGTGACTAGCTTCAAAGCGGCATTAGATATCGAGGAATCCAAATCTTCTCTTACCGGCTCTCCCAAATCTTAGCATAAAACGCGACTATTCACAAAACTAGAATCACCATCAAATTCAAGCGTAACTAGTGGAATTTCAATTCCTCCTATGGCTTTAGAACAATGCGAAGTCAAATCGGACAAAGACTTAAAACCACTTGAATGAACCGAGATGCGAATGTTCAGTTCCTTCATGGGTAAGAAGAGAGTGAGAGTTAAGAGATTTTCCGTGTGCATCTACCAGAGGAATGTTTCCTACACCTAGAATTTGGACTGCGCGACTCGTAATGCCTTTGGCGTTGATGTCAATATGTCCACGTTTCATATTAGGAATGGTGTATTGTACAACAATTGGTGAAGTGAAGTATTATCCCTTGTTAGCTGGAGTTTAAACTTACCAGCAACGGAAAATAAACGGAAAGTATGTCCCATCACACAAGTAGCTGTAGAGACACAAAAATGACAAGATCGTGGGGGACTGTCATTTGACATGGAATAGCAATTTTTGTATTCCGACAAACTGATTGAATGTTTTAGATTTTGCCAGAATTGTAACAGTTAGCGTTCGGAAAATGACATGAGCACGGAGTATGTTGATTCTCATAGGAATGACACTTTGCCAACAAGGGTTGCGAATCACATTCACCAGTACTGTCCGCTTGTAAATTTGAACCAAATTTATTGTTAGGTTCGAAATATTCCTCCATTGTTGTGATGGCCTTGCTGATATACGTAGGCGTGGGATCTCAGCAACGTGTTTGACGTTCACTAAGTTTGATTACTGACACCTTGTTAATGTTCATGCACCTCACGTATCGGATCAGGAAGCGTCAATATCTTATGCTGTAGATTTTGATTAAGAATCTCAGTGAAAATGTGATCCTGAAGTTGAGTCTCCAGCTGATTGCCGAACTGATGTCTTGCCGATTGTGCCTGAAATTCAAGTACAGACTGAAGAATATCTTGAGAAAAATTGCATTGGTGCTGGTGAAATTCGGTTTGTTTTGAGGCTTCAGAGTTAACTGGCTGAACATAGGGAACATATTTATTTACGTCTTCATATTTCTGAGTACATTATACCTGCTGAAATGATAGAATTCTGATGAGGAAATAATCCACTCAGGAAAACGGCTCTTATCGTGTTATCGGAAATCATCCTATGAGCAGTGCATCATTACGCAAAGTTCTCACAATAAGCCCAGAATTCACTGATAGGAGAGGTCAGAATAAGTAATTACAAAGTGCAAGAATGCATCCCTCGAAAATTGCCCTGACGTCATTTGATGAACTGTATCATCTTCAGCCCGGCAACAATGGCTAGTGAATGGAAACATCTGAAAGCATTCCAAAATGCATCACAGCAGTGCCAGTCAGAACACAAATCGACAATTTCATCAGCGTAGTGAGCCCTAGAGACTGCGAGTCTCTGTTCTCTACGTTCATGCTTGAAGCAAGCAATGAAAAACGTCCGCCGACCGGTAGGTAGTTTGAGGCGAATCTGGAGAAATGCTGGCAGCATGGTTTGTACTGAGCTTTGCATAACTGCCGCTAATTATGCTAGCAACTCGAACAGTAAATGGTAGGCAATATAAAAGTAACAGTACCTTCAACACGGCATAACACGTACAACCAAGAATTGTCATCCAAAGCCGTAGACACGGATTCAGGGGAATATATCTTCCTCATGTCCTTTTCGCTTCGTATTACCATGCTGTGATTAACCTCACGCACAAAACCTGATAAGTATATCCGAAGCTTTGTTGCCCCAAGGACCGAGTTAATAAATGATATTTGTGGAAGCCACGGGAAGAGGAAAGACGATGCAGTTCAGTAAGTGCTCAGTTCAATTACATTCAAGATAGCTGGGATCGAATTGCAAACGTACACCTGTCTAGTCGATCAATTGGGAAGAATCACGACAGCGTGTTTGCAATAGCTCGAGAAGACCATGATCCGGGATGTCATGTTTACATGTTCCCCGAATTGAATTGTCCACTCTCCCTGTCCATATGTGCCGTACTCAGTAAGAAAAATGTCCATGTTCTGCATATCGATTGCACGACGGATGGATAACTGATTGATTGGCTGAATAAATCGGACGAGTGTCTGGCTGAAAACCCGTTTCTACTACTCACGGTATGTCATGCAAATGATTTACTAGTAACTAATGGGTAACAATTGTGAACCGTTCGATTAATAATGAACTGCCGTCTGACGTTATTTTCGTTAGTATGGGAAATGGAAAGTGGCAAATATGATCGAATACAATCCCATAGGTGTTTTGCTTTGTCGTCGATGCTTTATAAATAAGCATATCATTCTAATTTAATTGGTCTCGTCATTTAGAGAGAGACGGGTCAGTAACGAGCGTAGCCACTGACGATATATACAAGGAAGTCATTCTACAAACTTATCGGCTGTATTATCCATTGTAACAAGCGTTTATTAATTTCGATAAGAAGACTTAAAGCCAGTTCACATATTTGCGACACTATCATCTGTACGCTCGTGGGCGTAAACTTCGGATGCACAGGGTTAAACGCTATGGAGCAAAAGCTACCGCTTTCATCGTCGCATCAGGCAAACACTCTATGGTGGTTTACAATGGCAGCTGGTTTTCACGGGACGATCATGTACGGATTTTCGGGTATATATGTAGATATATATGCAAAGGAGAAATTATCGGATGCACTAGCTAACAGCAACTTTGCCCCCTATTCTAGTCCGAATAAGTCTCCTTGCTTACTACATTCATTCAGCAGTTGACGAGAAACTGATATGAACGGTTATTCATCATTTAATGCCGGATCCCAATAATGTTAGGAAACACCTGGCATAACGGCTTATTGCAAGTAGGTGTGGCTGCATAATCGCAGCCCATTAGCAGATGAGTGAAATTCATTGTGGAAATTTATATGGATTACTCTCTGCATATACAAATCCGCAGGAAATTGGTGTTGCGATCGTTTCCAATGTGGTTCGTAGTGTTTCGTTTTCTGTGGTCAACGCGAATGGGAAGTTTATAACCCGAGGCTTGGATCAGTTTAACCGGGATCCAAGTGGCCGGTATTGTCACGAAAAAATGTGACAGGAAGCAATGACATTTTACGACGAAACATTTCGCTTTGGCTTCGTTCACTGGACAACCAGTGGTAAAAAGGGAAAAGCAGTAGAACACACATGTTTACAACGTGCTCCTTATTAATTATTTCGCGATGTCCATTGAATGAACTATCTTCAAATCAACACACTCGTCGGTGTCCAATAAGTATCCCGAAACGTGTTAAACCACCTATTCGTCTGTCGTATATGCGGTTGGACGCGCGAGTTGTTGTTGTTGTTCGCGGTTCTATTAATTTGGCCACTTATCAAGCTATGGGTGGATTTGGACGATACGATCCCGAGGGTTCCGAATTACTCGGAATACACAGACCAACTGGCGTACACCTGTTTGCATTGCTCAATGGTACAAAGTAGATTAGGTAAGTCTGAAAACGGTCCGCATAGGACCATCCTATATTGAGTGACGGTCAATTACGTTAGCATTTCGCATTTCGCATTTCGCTCTATTTCGTTCCTCCCTTAGTCAGCTGGGACATGAATCTTATTTGATGAGCTCCACCATGGGTTAATATTTCGATCAAGAAATTTTAAATGCTTTCTTAATAATTCCATGTACATTTTCAGTGAGCATTCACTTGTGGAGAAATAGCGAAAGTTCATATTTGTTGCAAATGACTAGTAAGATTTGACCGGCCGTGTATAAAGTGTGAGAACAAATGAATCGAATGACATAATTCGAAGTAGTCTACAGAGGTGGACAAATGTGGTTTGAGTTTCACTGACAAATGAAATATCGGTCGCATTCTCTGATCGCCTTCTCGTCCGATTCCTGCTCATTCACTCAATCGATTAATCAGTCAGTAAATCGATCAATCATTCACAAATAAGAAATTGATTCGATCG
>LUCM01008597.1:0-23310 GCA_008360955.1 Fasciolopsis buskii
GCGCGGCCTATCCCCCCCCTAGACATGAAGTATTCAAAGGCAAACTAAACATATACGACAAAGGATATTGTGGGCAGAGGAAAACAGAAAAGAGACAGGTCTCGTAAATTAACCCAATGTGTCTCATCTGACAAATGGCAAACATGCAGAATGGGAAGAAATTTTGACTCACACAAAAACGAGACAGCGATCTTTGGATCAGCCGGATTTCGTCATAAATATTCACTCTTCGCCGGACGCTAGAAACGCGCCACACACACCGGCGCCTATGATCATAGTTTTCCACGACTTGAAAGGCCTGCTTTGCGACTTTCCGTGGTCGACCAGCACTACTCAGTGCTCTCCACGGGAAGGGTATTGCCGACGAAGTTTGTAACCTGTTGCGGAGCATTGTACGGCGCATGCCTTATTTGGGTTCGCGGTTGGGGTATACGGTGAACTGGTCACCGTTCAATGGAAACAACTGTGGGCGTTCGACAAGGGTTTCCCACCTCTACATTCTTGTTCAACTTTGTCATGGACGAGGTGATGGAAGATGCTTTAGGAGGTCTTTCAGGGATGTAGGAGTCGAACTGGGAAGTGGAGGAGGAAAGCTATTGCGACCTAGATTACGCAGGACGGACGTCGTTGTGCCTTGTTCGAGGGTCTGCGGACCATGCACAACGGGCACTAGATAGACTGTCGGAGATCGGTTTGCTCGGTTCGGCACTGTGCTTTGCACCTTCAAGTGCAAAGTACTGTTTACAGTACTGCGACCTCAAAGCGCCGAACTTGATTACTGACGGAGAGGAATAACGACTGTTGGGCCCGTTTCCACTTACTTGGTAGCTTGCGTGTCCAACGATGGTAGCTCGGATTGGGAGGGAAGTATGCGTTATACCAAGGCTCGATGCAGCTTACGGCTGCGAATTGAAGCACTTGTGCATCGGTCTGGATATTTCACTTGAAGTTGAAAGGTTGTGTGTACTGTGCCGCAGTGCGTTCAGGTTCTGTGTGCTGCATTTGTTGACGAGACCTGGGAGTTGTGCGTGTATATGTTCGTCGGTTGGAGGTTTTCGAGAACCGATGTTTACGTAGTATGGCTAGGATTGGATGTAGTGCCCCAGTGAGTAATGAAGAGTAGGCTGGAATCTGGTATTAAGTGTCTGTTCTGAGAATACCTTATATCAGCATGTGAAGTTTCATTGACTACGCTGGTTGGGTCGTGTGTGCAAATGCAAGAAGGGCGACTCGTCTACCACATCGTGCCACATTATGCGTTCATCCCACGGAATGGAAGAATCCATGTGGAAGTTGGCGGTCAATAGATGTCGTGGCAACGTGGGAATGGAGAAAATATTACAGGGAATTAGCGTAAAGTAGATATCTCACGTCTTCTTGGTTGGGGTCCGAAAGACCCATCAACTAGGTGGCTGGAGACTTTGGAGGATATGGCATTGGACCGCGAACAGTGGTGATCGTGTCTTCATTCTCTGTTGCGTCTAACTAATTGAATACAGGTGCGTTTGTACAGTTAGACTGTATACCGTGTTGGCTACTGCAGCATTCTTATCTTTTCCAATTCTGTGTGGTTCGCTCAATGTTACTCTTGGATATTAAATCTTTGTATAGAAAAATGAAACTGGGGAAAAGGCAGCGGTCAGTGAGTCTTGCCTTGCTGTTTAACGCTGAACGATGATGATGATGATGATGATGATGACGATGATGATGATGATGACGATGCTGATGACGATGATGATGATGATGATGATGATGATGATGATGATGATGATGATGATGATGATGATCGTTGGATGGAAAATGATCATGTAACCGTGAAAGGATCCAGAGCAGTTAGTGGATATCCGGAATGAAACTGTTTCTCCCCCAGTTGTATACACAAATTTCAACTAAGCCGAAACTCATCAAATGATGGATGTGCGCGCGATCAAAAAACGCCATCGACAAAGCACGAACATTCAGACACTGGTGGAAGTAGAACCGGTATAAACTCACTCCAGAACAGATCGATATCGCTCAGATAACGGAGCTAAGTAGAAACGCCATTAATTATCGTGCCAATCGCTACTGACAGAGGAAAGAACATCAGCGCCCGTCTTTTTCTTGCGATGAACTTTATTCTGGTGAAAGCCTGGAAATTTCAAGGTAAATGGGTTCTTCTTGGTTAGTTTCTTGAGCCAGAATTCTTGAACGCAAACCACACGTGTTGGTATGAAGTTGAGGATACAAAATACTGATTAAGGGTGATTTTTGCCCACACAGTGGCTAAATGTTAGTGCTGACCATAGCAGGAATATCCATCTTGCTTAGCGTTGCAAGACTATGTGTAGTCTACGAGCCGCCAAGCCGGTATGTCTTAGGCCAGCTTGCGTCTGGAGAAAGTACGCACAGAGGCAGCGGTGACGATAAGAGGGAACAAATCTGGATGAGCTTTCCCTCCGAGTAACGGAATTCGACGTAACATAGAGAACTGACTTGAATAAATCAAAGTGGAAATGCCGGAGAACAACGAATTGTAGTGCAGCCAATCGAGGGGGGAGGGTCTTGCAACAAATGAAGGATTGCCAGAGAGGCGTTTGTTCAGATCCGTTTAATTTCGAAGAGATTCCCCACTGTTATCTTCAACCAAATACCAAAAATGAATTGCCAAGGAACAGCAATTGAAGTTCAGCCACAGAAAGACAGGGTGGAAGATCAGTGAATGACTGTCTAATGCTGATGCCTTCAGATGGTGGAAACTTCCGCTACCAGATAAACAGTCGAGGCACAGCGGCATGCTCTTGTGCGCGTCCCTGGGTTGCAGGTAAGGGAATGGTCACCATCCCTAGTGGTTAGCCGTGAATAAGGTAGATTCAAGCCAACCAAATAAGCGGCTCAGGACAAGCGGTGGCAGTGTCGAGGGTGTGGTGGGTTTTCGCCTGGAAAGCGTCCTCCTTAAAAAATACCACTGGTGGCACTGCAACGTGACGAACGTGATGCGCCAACTAGATGAGGTGACTACCCGTTGTCGTGTTCCATTGACCCGGGAAGGTTTTCCAGAAGAGGCGTATGATCCGACCAACTGCCCGCCGGCACGTCTGGAAGGATTCTGCTGCCTTGCAGAAAGCGCTTAGGCGAAACCGTTTGTGAAGCTAACAGTTCGCCTATCCACAACGTGCAGCGACGTCGTATATGTTGAGAGGAGCAACTTCAGGCACATTTTAGCTGGTCTTCAATGTCAGCGCCTCCCACAGTTAATCTGCATGCGTCCAGTGGCCTTTTACAAGAAATTCGCCCATTGAGTCGAATATTCCCTGGGAAATCCGTGCCTTAGAAAATTAGAAAGCCCGAGGTTACGAAAGCAATTCTTCAGATCTATTTAAAAAGGGAGAAATCAGACTGGTCAGAAAACTTTAATTTATTCTTGACAATATGCTACTCCGAGGAAGTGAACTCGTGGGGAGAGTCAACCGCCGTCCCCATCATCAAAAATGCCTTGCGTAGTGAATGTGAAAACAATAGAGATATTATCCTAAGTCCAGTAGCATTAAAATCGTTTACAGCCGTCATTCTTTCCAGGTTTTACAACACGCGCTAAGCGCAGACCGGTGAGGAACAGACTGGATTCCACTCTGGTCGTGGATGCAACGATCAAATCTTTACCCTTCTACAGCTGTTAGAGGAATGTTTCACTTTCCAAAAGCCAACGATCACCATGTTCACAGAAATTCGTGCAGTCTTCGACTCCGTTGATATGTGTGCACTATGCGCGTTTGTTGAAGAATGTGTTGGTCCTCAGAGAGTTATACAGTCTTAGCTGGAGTATGGTTAGGGCCTATGGCCAGCTTCCTCATCCTTCGTCATCTTCAGTGGAGTAGGACGACGCTGACCTATTTTCTGATTTCTACCCAACTTGGTCATAAGAACGCTCTACAGAATGCTTTATCAGGTCTTTTACAAGGTGGAGTTATACTCCCCCAAGAAAACAGTTTTGACTTAGAGTACGCCGATGTCGCTTTGCTGAATGATGATGCAGAGGTAGTTCGACGCGCGTTGGACCACCTAGCGATTGGGTTCAGTCTAGGTACGGTATGTGCTTTAGATCTTCAAAATGTAAGGTACTTCTTCAAGACTGGCAGGAGCCTGCACTAATCCTTTGTGGTGATCGGTTAGATGTAGTCAATGGCTCGGGAGTCGGACCACACCCGACAGAGGTGTTGGGGAGGAAGTCATACCAGGACTTGCGAAATCCAGAGCAACTTTCGCGAACCTACGACACTTGTGACGCCGTCATGATGTCCGGCTTCCCCTTCGTGCTCTTTTTTACGGTTGTGAAGCCTGGCCTATCCGCCTTGAGAATGCCCGGCGACCTTCTGGACTTGGCTACCGCCCCCTCCGAAAAATTGTTTGAATCTAGTAGGAACATCGGATGAACTACGACGAGGTGCGTCGTCGTGTACTGGGTGTAGACAGTTGACCTTTGACTGAAGTAATTGCTCTACATCGCCTTCGGTGGTCTGGACACGTATTGCGTCTGCCTGCCCGTCGTCTACCTTTTCGTGCTCTTCTTCACGTTGGTGCTCCCCGCTTTCTTGGTTGGACCGAACAGATGAGCACTTTTGTTGGCTGGAGAAACTGAAACATATAGGTCAGAACCAAAGTCAGTAGCTCGAATGTTGTGTGGTCTGTTTGCAGAACTCGTTTCCTTTGAGTAAACATCGAAAACACAACCAGAAAAATCACAAAATGTATACGGTGAAACACAAAAACAATTGATTTGTTGTTGTTTACTGCTATTATTATTACTATTCTCCTCTTCTTATCAACTTTCTGTATAGTCTGATTAAAGTGTTATTGCGCTCACAGCATGTTATGTATATGATATATAATATTATACGATATATATTTATATATGTTAGCTAAAAGAGATAACATTTTGGGGGAACAGTGCGAATAATAAACAACTTACGATATGAGGATTGCTGGAAGTTTGTAATAATGCGCAGCAGGTTGTTCAATCGATTCTCCTTGCTACAACGTCCCCATGAGCCACCATTCTCATGTTGACTAACAGTTGCAGCAGCTACATCGATGAAAGTCAGGTCACTAAGATAGACGCCTACAGCGAACGATAGATTAGGGTTGGAAAAAACAACTGTATTACAAGTCATAAATGAAAACAGAGAAGCAAATAGATTGGGTGAAACGAACAGTAAGAAAATCTCTGAACCTGGGATAAGCAGAAACAAAAGAGGCATCCTACTGATTGTCTGACCAGATACTTATTGCGGTGCAACGTTCAACAGGAGAACATTCGTAAGTTCAAATATATCTGCTGAAATGCAATCCATTGGGACATCACGCAAGGTACTTTGATGGGGAAGGAGCTAAGCAGAAGAGGTTTCGGAAGTGGTTGCGCAAATGATACTACGCGTTTCCCATATCACGGACATGTTTTTTCGTTGGCTAAATCGACTGCGGACTCTGACTCAAAGGTGTGATCCGTAAGCTGGCATGTCGGCATGTCGACTACGACCGAAGCCTTTTGAGGACTGTCGCTCTTTTCGGTTGTCTTTTCTTGGTCCGTAATTCAACGCCCTACTACTATACGCAAAGAAAGAAGAAAGCGGACAACGACGGAGCAGCATAATTTGGGCTGGGAACTATCCAGTCAAGGTGGATAGAAGTTACTCAATGACTCTGATATTTATACCACTGGTGATAAAAACTCATGCTCTGCTCATACACCAATCCAGCAGGGATTTTTTGATCTGCAAACTATTTATCTCTGCCTATGTTCATTGATCTGACTGATTAGTTGGTCGTACAAAATCAGATGGTGCCCAATCAACGGATTCAATGACAATGGAATTTGTTTGGCCTTTACTCCTTGAATTATCAAACAGGAGGAGACCCTTAACTTACCAGAACCATGATGACATGAATTTGAAGTACGTCAAGTAGGACGGTCTCTTTAATAAGCGGAATCATTATAAACGAAACGACCCAAGTTTAGCTGATGAATGGAGACGATGGTTCAAATTTAAAATTTCAGTTTGCAACACTCGTCGCGGATCTTATCAAATCATAAGACGGTAAACAAGTATTTCTCAGTAGATCACTTCGAAATTTCGCCTAATATTATCCGTAATCCCTTATGGTTCAAATCTGAACGAATTTGTGTAAATGATTTCTTTATCCATCGAAAAATTAGAAGGACGTTAAGGAAATTTATTATCACAATCGCTATATTTGAGCTGATGAGGGTGAGCCCGAAATTGTTATGGCATAAGAATTGACGCGCCAGACATTTACGCATACTCGTGGTGATGGTCAGTGGACAACCACGAACAAACGTGCATGGCGACTACACAATCACGCACGCAAGCTTAGGTTTCGAGCTTAACTGTACCTTCACTGTGATTTGTTCTTGGTACACCTCAGACAAACCACTTGGTTCTCGTGATTCCCTCCGTGGACTTTTCATCATGCGCACGTCTGAACTGTAGGTGAGGTAGTCCACATTCAAGCTCCTACTTCCGTACGAATTGTTTGAGTAATCAAGTGTGTTACCTACTGTTTCATTTACAGAAAAATTAACACATACATTCCGATGGCACACGTTCTAAATATAACACTTACTGATAGATACCAGTCCAAGCTTAGGCCGACAGCAACAGTCCAATCGAGTTCGCCACGAGAAGCACTAATCTCGACAATATTTTTCATAGATTACTGGTCCATGTTTATTACGCACCATTACAAACAACATTCAAATTTTAAACCGAATAGACAGACGAAACGTCGATGTGAAAATAACGGTAAGCTAGAGAAATGAGAAAAATCAAAGGGACTCGAAAGAGCAATTCTTTAGTTTATGGGTGGGATTCCTGTACTCCAATTAATTTCCCTTCATCTTCATCTTTCTCTGCTAGATGGCAATCAGATCCGGGGCAAGCTATTCCAGGCTGAACGGTTTCAAAAAAACGGAGTGAACTGAGATAAAGAAAAGATAAACTGTTTCTTGAAATCAACTGCCCAAAATGAAACATGGCGTAACTGAATTCGAGTTAAAAAACCATCTATTTTATTGACCGGCCCGCTATTACTTGGTTTTCGCGAAGTGGTATTTTATAGTCACTAGTCTGGCACTGCCACAACCAACACGTGAAGAGTTGATCTGAGATGTTGGACCAACAGAACTGTTGAAGACATCAGCAGTTCTTCAATGTGGTATCGTTAGCGCTCCTGAGGGTTTAGTGGACTTAAGTTCAAAAACTGCCTGATCCCAGGAATTATCTGTTAGATAGTATCCTTCGAAAAATTTCAATACGACCAACCTAGAATTAGCGGATTTTGAAAGGTTTATTGCACGTTCTCACAGACGATGAATTAACAGTCAGCACTGATTGGCTAGTAAGCCAAGACTCGATTCACTCGTGGTTATTAACTCTTGACCAACTAGCCAAGTTCGCTTCGAGTTCGGTTCACTAACAAGCGTTAAAAAACAAAAGCACGCGGAAAATGAGAGCCAATTAATATGACTTTCTACGACGGGACTCAAACGTTTGAAAATGTGATAGGTAAGACCAAAGTCAGCGGCTCGATTCGAAATTTGGATTGGAAAAAACGCTTTTCCAAAACTGCGCTGTTCTTAGGATTGTCCAGACTCCAACACAACACTGCGTACCTAAGAAGAGTACAAAAATTTCAGCTGTTTCGGGCTTGTTCCGTAAAAAAACTGAAGTAAACATCCAATAAGATACTTAAGCTACTGAACATCATGTCATTAGCATTGAACCGGGGAAGAGTTCACAGAAAACAACAAAGATCACCAAACGGTATTTTTTAAACTAAGAAAAACGAGATCCGAATGTTTACTGTTATATGGTGCATCACAAAAACAGTACATGGCTTTTCAGTACGTTCGATAAGCAAAATTAGGAGGGCTGTGTATCACGACCCAAGAAGACAGAACCAAACGCTAATTAGTCATTACCACGGCCTCCAACTGGTCAGTGTAGAAGAGAGCGGAAACCCCTGGAACCGGTTTTTGTTTATGAACTCCACATAGACCTGAACTGAATGGGTCACACAAACACTGTTTCTTAGACAGAAGTATTCAGAAAAATCGATAGCTCCACTTATTTATAGTTTACTAAAATGTAAAGCATATATGACTTGAATTTCAGGATGCCTGTATTTCTTGAGCATGTTATAGTCAATGTTTCCTCAGGGTATCCGAGGTTCATGTACCCTTGTGTATCTGACGTCCAATGTTGATGTCCTGTGCCGGCACGTAAATTTGTTTGTGAAGTTCGGTGATTAACACGGCAACAAATTTCAGCTGCATCAGAAGTGGAAATGGAACTTACCTAAATAAGGGATACATGGCAGGCGAGCGGTATCCACGGCCGTACGAAGATTAATGAAATTTTGGTCCTGAGAGAATAAGTCGGCCAGTTTACGAAATGATGATCGATCACGTGAGGACAAGGCAGCCCAAGTTGCCGACAACCGGTAGACACTTTGTACAAGTAAGCCGGACACGATAGCCATAGCGGACGAGTAGTTGTTTATTTCCACCAATTTCTACGCCAAGAAAAGGCACAGTGAACAAAATTGGAGATACCCTTTCGAAAGTGCGAATCGACAACACGGACGATTCAAGGTAAACGGAAAAAATACGTTTTGGGAAAAAGGATTTGTGTTCGTTGAAAATGGCGAATTCAATCACTGCTTATTTCAAATCAGAACCATTATCTTAGTAAACTAAGCCCACCATAGTCAAACAGTCGCCATGGAGTCTGAGCATTGACTGCGCTCAAAACGACTAAAGCAAATGGTTGATTCATAAATAACGTGCAAGAAACACGTGGTCGATCTGGTGATTAGCGAACAGGCAAAGTGATTTGCAGGATAAATACGAAAGCGTGGGAGCCCATGCATCCTTTCTATTTTACATATTTGACTGATGAGTACGTGCCTTCTGACCATAGGGCGCAATGTACACAAATGAGGGGACCCAGAAATATGATTCTGAAATTTAAAATTACACGAAACCACGGCCGTATCAAATGCCAGTCTACAGGCTGAGGAACAGGCAAGTAAAGATCTGCAATGTAGAGCAAGCCAATCGCATACAATGAATTTTATTTAAAAAAGTCGAACGTAAGCACGGCTACGATTAGTTGGTATGTGTATTCACTACCAGGCGGATGCCTGTGCGTTCCAAAACGATCATTTGCTCGCCCAGTAAAGCACGCACGTACGTATTTTTAACTAAGTGACTGAGCAAACTGAACACAACGAGAACGAAACAAGAAAGTCAAGAGAATGAACTAGAAAAGCAAAAACTGAAATGACTGCACTCGAACAAAAACCAAGGAATTATCTCGTTTTTCGTATTCACGTTAGTTTAGCATTATATATGAAGCCAGTCTGGAAGCAGGTTTGAAAACGACACAGTGTCGTTTCACCATCAGTGATTACCGAGAAATCGGGCCAGTAAAAATGATTAGAACAAAACAGTCTGGACGTCACTCGAATATTGATTGCAATTCGTGCGGTTTCGCATGATATACAGTCGACACAATTGCCTAGTAAGGAAGGGTGACTGGAACAGCTAGTGCCTATGGCATGAATATTCGATGTTTACTTGGTTCAATTCGCTCAACGACTAACCTCGTCATAACCAGGTTGTTTTTGGCATAATAACCTTCAGTAGCATCATCCGGCTTGAGATAGTGTGAACTGAAGCAACAACGGCGATCATTTGAAAATAAAAATCAATAATGGGAACCACCTCTAAGGAAAACGCGTTAAGAGCCGGACAGATGCAAACATTTGTCAACAAAGGGTGACAAAAGTGCGATCCACAAGACGTTTCGCCGAAGAGCAGCCCCCTCCAGGACACAGTGAAATCTTCCAGTGAAATCAAAACTTTATTGTTAATGAGGTGATTATCTCAAAAGTTCAGTTATTAGTACAAGGTCTAGCGACCTTTGAACTATAGGACTACATTTATACGTTTCACATGCATACGGGAGATGAAGATGATCAAGAGATCAGAGTACGACAAAAACACGATGAGCAGGCGTATTTGGATATACTGTAAATCATTTTAGTGGTCAAGTTTAACATGAGCAAGATGTGTCAAGTAGAGTAAACTGGGTCTCTAAAAACCCGAACAGCTCCTACATTCCCACCAGATGGTGCTACAGATAAGCATCAAATGTTTATTATGTTCCATTGTCTCAGTCATTACGTTTCTTCCACCAGTTGCAAAACGCACACGTGTGCGATTGGAGGGAGCGCTTGAGTGCACATGTCAAGAGACAGAGCGAAGATCAACGAGGCCGACCAGCGATCATCCGACAGCGAAAAGAGAACTAACTAAACTGTTCCGTTCTCAACTACCCGAGTGACGCTCGGGGCGTAACTTTCCAAATTATTCTCAAATATCACCATAAATTTTATCTTTGTAATTCATTCTGGTCATGCTACGACATCCCTTGTAAGCGACACGCCTGATGTTTTCTTAATGTCGGGGGACACTCGATTATTGCTTGTCCATGCAATGTATACCTACCCAATTCTGGCAGTAGACGCATTCAAGCTCGCACATAATTCCAAGTTTCATATTATTGTGATCGCAATGAACAGTAGAACGAATGGCGGGTACTGATCTCATAGGGACCAGTTTCGCTAAAAATCGCCATGGCTTAGTTTATCACCCATCCTTTGAGCGTGACCACAATTGATTACTACCCCAACTTTACATACTGAGTCAATCGCAGAAGACGTGTTCTAATACGAACTCCGGTCAATCGTACTCGAAGGCGTGACATCCTTCTAGTTGCAAGATTGAAAGGCCGGCACATATCAGCAGATGAGCATATCCATCGCATATTGGAGAGACTAGATGTCGGTCAGGGATATGAACATGACGACTGCTTACTCACACTTGTGGATGTCGACCGACTGGTCGTCACCAGTACTCGTTTTCAACGATCGTCCTTCAGTATGTTAGAGATCTCGTCTGCACTGCAGAGTCAACGTATTTAGGGTTACAATGCCGATTACAGTTCAGTTTCTGTCAAAGCGATTACATCTAGATCAACCAAGGTCGACGGAGATAGTAGTGTAGATAAGAATTGTCCATTGTATTCAAAGTAATCATCACCAATACCTCTCTCGAACAAGCAGACAAAACCAAATGACACAGAAAGTATTGCGAGTCTACAGAAACTCTAAGTCGCTGTGCTGAAGCTCTGGACACGATATTGCACAACTCACCCAATTTCCAAAACCTTCATCGCGGAGCTACATGCTCATCAAAAGGTGACCAAATACGAAATCAATCTGGAATCATAGCAACTATTCGACAGCTGGAGCTTCTACTATTCATGCGCTCTCTTCTGGGGAATGCGTAACTTCTTATTTTTACGCTACGAGACGGCAGTGGCTATCTCATATCGGGATGCGAATAGAAACCTCAAAGATGGACCGAACACTTCACTCGTCTGAACAATCGCCTTCCTATTCAGTCCACATGTGCAACGTCACCAGGCAACATAAATCAACGAATAATTGATCTCGGGACTGTTGACAAGTCCGAAATCATCCTCACTATCTAGACAATTAAGAATGAGAAATCATCCAGCGACAATGGCCTCTCACCCAAATTCATAAAATCCGGTTTCCTAAATCCATTGGATACAATAAAAATGCTACCACGTCGTGTCTGCAACATCGGGTCTTTTCCCAGGGAATGAAAAACCTGTTTTGCTCCCGATAACCAAGAAAGTCGATAAGAATGTGTAAGAACCAACCTTATCAATGCAGCGGCAAATTTGTTTGAGCAATTCTGCTAATCCTCTTTGCCGGTGCTGAGGACGGACGGATGTGTTCTTCTCAGTGTGGTCTTGTCAACGGATAGGTTGTGTTGACCACATCCCTAAGCTACGCCGAACTATAGAGCATCGATATAAATGCCAGCAACTCATCGTATCCTGCTTTATGCACTTCCGTGCAACATTCGACGCGGCTGACAGACAGTCGCTCTGGAGCATACATCGAAGTGACAAGATGCTCAGAAATCAGGCTAGATCATTGGGAACACACCAATCGCCAACACAGGCGCGCGTCTGCACCTATGACAAAGAATCTCTAGAGTTCGCACTAAACTCCTTTCTACACCAATGGCGACACTTTGGGACAATTGCATCAATTCAAGTACTTGCGTTCTACCATTCAACCAAACGGTCAAGCAAGAGGCGAGGTTAAGCTTCGTGCAGTGTTACAGGGCAGCTTTCCTACAACCTTGAAAAACTTTACCTTAACACAAAACTACACATTTACCAAACTGTCTTTCGTCCAGCCCTTAAGTATTCCGTTGATACCAGGCGATAAAAAACGAATGGAAAGGATCGGCCACTGATGCCTTTGGTATGGGCTAGCAATGTATGAGCACCGAACGGCTTTACTTGTCTCGCCAAGGGAGGCACCTACAGGATCGCCTTGTCCTCCACCGACGTGAAAGTGAGGAAAAGAAGAGAAGCCTGCCGTCCTCACCTTGCTCAGACTGCAAACATCGCCTTGGCGGTTAAATGAAGACGTGGTTTAGCATTGTTAAGTGGCTTAAGCCTTCAGCCGATTTTCAGAGTTCGCCACTGGTGCACCAACTGGATTTTGCAGTGTGCAGACCCTGCCGCAGATCCCAGCACATTGATGACTGGAGAGGCACTTAAGATGACTTAACCCATCATCATCATAGTTTACTGTTAAACAGCCGAGCTAGTTGCACAGAAGTAGAAGGATCAGTGAAAAGCGAAAAAACCTGATTGAATGAAAATTGGAAGAAACAATATCGATTGAAAAGTGCCAACAGTTAAAGTGTCACATCAGACATTATCCAGAAAAATAAAGCAATACATGGGGTTCGATTCAAGTCCACGTGTCATATGTTCGATCAGTGAGGTCAACTGGGCGAAAATACGAAAAATAACCCAATTTTTTGCGATTCACAGGAAGAGAAAATCCAAAATTCATTTGATTAGATGCACGGCCAACCTGAGGCTACTTACGCTAGTCTCTCAAGTAATATTAATAATTCACTTGGCATGTGCTCAGATTGAGTTCCCTCACACAGTTGCGGAAAAACTGACTTCTACACTACCACATACTGTTTGTAGTCAGATTTTATCATCTCTTTACGAGAGCTCTCTGCACATTATTTCGGAATGATATCAAAATCGTCCGGATGTTATGTGGCATGTTTGTCCATTCGCAGGTTACCGGTAATTGTATTCACAATTTGCGAGCAGACTAACGCTTGCCAGGTCTTGCGAAAGAGAGACATGCTTTTAGACAGTTCCGAATACTTTTGGCAGCGCAGTCAAAGTAGTTCATTTTCACACCAAGTACCTGGTACTAAGTCACAGCCCCGAAATGAAAAAACAAGCAGTGCAAGAACAATTGAAGGTGAACAAATGCATGGAAGAAGAAACATCTTTAATTCAAAGGCGTCACTGATTGCAGTGATTGTCCATGTCGCTTGGTATGTCCAACTGTGGCGTGGAGAACCTTTTGAAACCCAGCGTGGCAATATAATTGACCATACAATGGTCAGTCCAGTCGTTAGGTTTTTCATACCTTTTTGTCACCTTATACACTGACCGCCTCAAATCATCTAACCAAAGCTCCCATCAAAGATTGGCAAGACATCCGTTGTGGGCATGAGCAATACATGGTTCAAACACAATACCCAATTCCAATTAGTGCTACATCTCAAGAATGAACATAATAACCTAGGTTTGGTGTCTGAACTACTAGCAATGTTACGAAAACACCGGTGTGCAACCATCGATAGTCTTTGCACATCCTCTATCCATAATGGCCACTTTCCGAGCTGCAGTTTATACAATGCGTTTGGTCCGTAAGCGGACATCAAGCTTACGGTATACAACTCAAATCGGAGAGAGTTAACCGAGAGTCCATAATAATCCCAAAGGTAAATTTTGCTCACGCATGCAGATACTACTTGCCGCTTCTATATATATGTATATATATATATATATATATATATATATATATATATATATATATATATATATATATATATATTTCCCCCACCCAGGTCACATCCTTCTAACCAGCATATTGTCTTCTGTCTAGATTTTACCAATTTGCGGAGCGGGCGAATTTGTTCGGTTCAGAAGGTGGTTGCACTATGGAGGCAGAAACAATATCAACATGTGAATAGGCTAGAAGTATGTGACTCATTAACGGTGTCTAGGGCAATTTGAAGGACATAATGGCCTGTAAATAAGTGAGTCACGTCTATGGACAATACCGACTCCAACTTTCAAGGCCACATGCAAAAAACATCACGCGGTGCATCACTTATTTATTGAATATAAAACACCGTGTAGCTTAGGTATAAAAATGTATGCAACCTAAGTTCAAATATGCGTAGACTCACTTTGGCTATTCGCACGAAATGTGAAAGCACTTCGGCTCGTCTGGGCAGATTTTCTTCGCGTAATAAATCCTTCTGGACCCAGAAAATAATCTGTCATCAAAAATTCAAACGAACAAGAGGACTGTGGCAATAAGAGACAGTCACAATCCGCAAATCCAATCAACAACAATTCCAAAGCAAACCGAACTATTCGTGTTTGAGACCCCGTTCGATGTATTCGTCCAAAGACGAACAGACAGGAAAAAAGTATATTAATAAAAACAAAAGAGAATACTTCTCTTCCAAAAACTGATTCCGATTCATGAGGTTAAAATTCAAAGGGATGGCTGACAACCAACCGTTAGTACTGAAGCGTTCATCAGGTGCGTGCATTTAATTCTTACTGAAAACAGTTGCTGTCACAATAACTTACACGCTCAACTCCTTCACTACCAGAGGGAATTATGTGATAAGTTGTTTTATCGTATTAACGAGACCTGATTCATTGGTGCTATCGCCTTCAGCTAACTTGGAAGATCCAAATTTCGAAAGCTTTTAACGTTTGCCAGTCCATCCATGTTATTGATATCATCCTTGAGAGTAGTAAATATATTTCGAAATTACACACGATACGTTTTGGTTCTGTACGAAGATCGACAGACGTGAAACTTCATATAACAGCACAGAGACACCGAAGGGAACAATATGGGGTTCTATCGTGCAATTACCACTGTTAGAAATTCGGCAAACTAACAGTTAGCGAAAGGGAACGAACTGAATTTCACATTTCCTACACAAAGGGTGAGTATGTGTAAGAAACATGGGCCGGCACATTCCGAGGTAAATGGCAACACGGATCAGAACCAGCATGCGTCATCACCATGATCATCGTAATATAAGTAGTAGCATTAGTATAAGCAATGTTATCACCGTCATCCATATAACTGCTGTTTTCAAAGAAATTTCAGTCGTCAGAGTTGAGATTTTAAACCGTGAGGGTTATGCTCTACAACGTTTAACAAAGACAAATGAATGACAAACGTCACCAACATAAAAATATACAGTAATTCCAAACATTTACGCACTTGGTTAAACCACCGTGTAGATGCCACTATGTTGGGGGCGTAAGTCATTTTCTCCTTGCTGTTCCACTTCAGGCTGAGAAACTCCTAAGTGAAAAAGATGGACATCGTAAAAACACGCCATTATATGTAGTACATATAAAGACTGCATTCCATCGGTTACCATTATTCGACGAGATGTGAAAAAGTCCGGTTTGCAAGAAAAATAAGACACCATATTCGTTCAGCGGAAGGTTAGATAACTACAACAGCGTTTGCACATCACTTTCCGGGCATCTGCCAAAAAGCAACATTTCGTATTCATCAAAAGTCAACTAGTTGCAGTTTTGGTCCGTTATTGCAAACTAGAAAATGAAATTAATAAACCATGGTAGTCAAACTATTACCTTTTAGCTTCATCGAAAGGTCTGATAGCTGATAAGGCAAAAACCACTGAAAAAGAACTGGCGACCGTGACCTTGGAGCTCGGTATGTCATATAATCAAACAAAAACGCAATGTGATTCGGGCCGATTGCCGAGCTGGGCTAAAGCGAACTGCCATCGTCCGCCAAAGATACAAGGACATGATCTACTTGAACACAATCACCTGTGCCTAAACAGTAATTCATTAGAAACTGCATATAAATCTCAACTTTATGCGTTTTTAAATCGAAAACAAAGGAAACGTGAAGGCCAACATCACGCGATAGATAAACAAAAACAGCGGATAATGAGTACGCGCATTCCTTCAGAAATAAGATATGAATGCAAACGGAATGAGGTCGGGCTATTGTGAAATTAGAAATAGATTTCAACTGGACATACAAATAACGTAGAGCTAGCAAAATTTGGACCTTGGTTCTAAACACAAGCATACAAAATGTCTGTGATATGCAGACAATGCTTTTACAAAATATGACAAACTAGAAACATGATTTTTACGTACTGAGTAATTCACAGTTTGATTGTTTATCTATAGTATGCTTCATGAGCGAGTGCATTTTTAATACACAAGATGTGATATGCAGTAGAAGGAGTAAACCCTTAAGCCATTGAGATAGATGAGAAAACGCACAGAGAAAGCAGTTCGTTGGCCTTATTCTCAACAGAGGGCAAACCGCAAGCCATGGGGAAAACAGAAAAGGGAAGTATGTCAAGGAGTTTAGCGGTACGGGAAAAGAAGATTGAGACACTGAAGCATGATATCAAGGAATGGGAAAGATATGGATGACCAGTAGATTGTGCATGGTACAATCCTTGAAATGTAAAAAGCACGGCAGCAACTGATACGTTCATAGGAACAAAGCCTAAATAGCACTGATAGGAAGGCGATGGCAAAGCAACTGCCCGACGATATGCAAGCGACTGCAAAATGGAAGCTAAGGTAGGGTCACTCATGGGCTGGATAGCCTTGGGCCCGATCGAGAAGAAACACAAAGGACGCAGCTCCAACCTACACATGCCAGAAGCAACATAAGGTACGTATGAACACCCGGATAGAAAAGGGACTAAGGATAGACCCAATAAATGAGGTAAACTCGAGAGGAAATGAAACGAGTTAAACCTTACAGTGGAATAAAAAATGATGTTTCAGGGAAACGGAAAGGAGGGAAGTTGTAAGAGCGTTATAAGAAAACACGATTTGTGTAGCTCCACCCAGAGATTTATCCAGTCAGCATGAAAGAATGTCCGCTACAGCACTGAAAGTGACAGGCGACAATTGCAATAAGAAAGCGAATGGTGTACAGTGGCATCGACGAAAGCACAAATGGGGCGGTGAGTGCCGGAAACAAGGTCACTGGTGAACATCAGATTTAGAGTGAGCGAAAGAGAAGCAGCTTGAGGAATGTAAGCATTTATTGGAAATGGTTGTGATTGGATCCCATCACCTCGGACGATGATCTGGTTGCTAAGAGACGTAGGCAAACCGAACTAAGGTATTGTTGGAAGAAAACAATCGTTCCAGACATAGTAGACAACTTCCTATATGTCGAACCAGATCAAATAAATGTCATTGTAGCTACGGGATGCAGCTCGCCGAAAGAGGGAAACGGAAGAAAACGAATCGCCGGTGGAAAGAAGGAACAAAAAACAGACGGTAGCTGAGTATCCCTTTGCATCCAGTAAGCTAGCGTAGCTGGTCAGCAGTGGCAGATGTCAAAACTTTCGAAATCAGAGAAACAAGGGACGTTGTGGGGAGCATAAGTATTGGAGTACGCGAAGTCGCCGCAGATGGGAATACGAATCACAGCTTCTCGCCACGGCGTGAGAAAAGCTTCCAATTGAACAGGGAGACAGAAAAGACGACCGAATGGGAAATAACACAGAGAAACGAAAAAGGAGAACGATAGATGGAATACCGCCCGATTAACACTCTGTTCTTCTCTTGAAAACAGCATGCCCCATAGTACCAGGTCCCTGTGAACCGAATGCGAAAGTGACTATGAGACCTGCAGTGACAAAGCCACTAAAAGTAATAATAGGTCAGATATGACTATCAGGGCAGATATAAACTTTCCGTTTTACATCCCGTATATTAGTACACCTGCAGTTGCGATGACAATAACATTGTCTTCTAAACTGATTTCAGAACATATTCTCAAGTGGACGTTCACATCGACGTCACGAAACACAGCAAACAATTATCCTAATCGTGACCTCGGGTCACCAATTGCGAAACCCACAGATGACCTCCGTCTTTCAAACTATTGAGTTACACAATACTGACCCGAAGATTTTAGCTTTCAAAGAAGCAGTCCCAATACGACTTCATAACTCAATCACTTGCACACAAAAGCTATTAACACAGACTCTGCATTTGCGATGGAGGTGACATCAATTGGTGGTTGCACAGAATGTAACCACTATGCACGTTCCATGTGGTTGATGACTAAATATAGCTTAATTCTCAGATTGCTTCATAGAAGCGGCTGACAAGCGCTATTTTCAGAAGTGGCACCCAATACCAGATTCCTAACCTCAATATTACTCACCCGGTCACTCCATCCAATCCTAGCCATACTACGTAAACATCGGTTCTCGAAAACCTCCAACCGACGATCATCGCGTACACGCATACTCCATGTCTCGCAACCGTACAACAGAACTGAACGCACTGCAGCACAGTACACACAACCTTTCAACTTCAGTGAAATATCAGACCGATGCCACAAGTGCTTCAATCCAGCGTAAGCTGCACGAGCCTTGGATATACGCAACTTACTCCAATCCCGAGCTTACCATCTTGGACACGCAAGCTACCAGGTAGGTGAAACGGCCACAGTTGTTATTTCCTCTTCCGTCCCAGTATCAAGTTCGGCGCTGTTTGTCGTCCAGTACTGCTAACAGTACTTTGCACTTTGAAGGTGCAAAAGCACATGCCGGAACCGAGCAACCGGATCTCGACAGTCTATCTAGTGCCCGTTGTGCAATGGTCCGCAGACTCGAACAGGCACCACGACGTCGTCTGCGTAATCTAGTCGCATAGCTTCCCTTCATTTCCCAGTTCGACTCCTACATCCTGGACCTTTTCCTAAAGCATCTTCCATCACCTCGTCCATTGACAAAGTTGAACAAGAATGTAGAGGTGGTGACACCCTTGCGAACGCCACTAGTTGTTTCCATTGAACTGACAGTCAAACCGTATACCTAACGCCGACCAAGGCATGCGATACAATGCGGTCGCAACATGTTCACAAAAACTTCCGTCGGCCATAACCCTTCCGGTGGAGGAGCACTGAGTTAGTGCCGGTCGTCCACGGAGTCGAAAGCACTTTCAAGTCGTGGAAATACTATGATCATAGGCGCGGCGGGTTGTGTGTGGCGCGTTTCTAGCGTTCTCGCGAAGTCGGTATCAAACAACGCAGCATATCGAAAAGCTAAACACCTTAGTAAAACTATCGGAATTAAACTAATATCCACGATCATTTGCTATAGTCACTCCGTGTACCCTTCTTTGAAGATGGGGGATAATCAGTTGACTGACCCACGATAGCGGGATACGCCCCTTCGTTCCAAATTAATCAATTGAAAGAAGTGAGGTAAGTTGATTTCACCAGCACTTTCTCCACCCCCAAATTTGAAAAAAGAACTGACGGGAAAGGTCGTCGGGTACGGGCAGCTTTTCCCCTCTTCAGAAGCCGAATATTCTACTGCACTTCCAATTCCGTTGGGGGATCAAGTACCACCTAAGGATTCACAGCTCCAGACGCCAGTCTAAATACGTTAGCATGTGCCCAGCTAAACTGATCCTTAGAGTGCTCAGTCCAACGGTCCAGTCTTTCCTGTCTACCATGGATGAGCTCTCCATTCTTATCGCACACGACTTCACTAAACCGAAAGTTCGCGGTGTCGCCAAACCTCTGCTCGCGTTATAAGCTTAAACAGTCTTTGACTGTTACCTCAAGTGGACGCCACTTCCATCTCTTCGGCTACCATAACCCAAACCAGTTTTCCCGGTCTATCCTAAGGCTTTATGCCGTCAACTGACGCTGCAACTGCCGACGGCATCCTATTTCATTCCTTGCAGTTAGCCGCTCGGCGTTTTGCTCATTAGACTCAGCGGGACGCTTGGCGGAGATCTCCACTGTTTTTTGACGAATGCTAGATCTAGGACCACCAGTGCCGAAATTTGCTGCCCAAATGCATATAGCCTGGCTAATTTGGATCTACTGATCGTCACATTTGCTGGCGTCATCGTCGTAAGTTCTTAGTCCCTCGGATTTTCTGTTTCGTAGCTTGTTGCGAACAGTCGAATCAGACAAATACGTTTCGACAGTCGGATCTCGGAGTTTGTGGCCTGCGTCGAGTGGCCATTCAGCTTGCGCAGACAATCGCATTTAAAACCAAACGCATGGTCCGATTTCGACGTACGTGGTCCAGTACGATCTACAGTTCCTGGACAGAACCGCGCCCAACGGTAGCTAACTGCACTTGGTCAGTTCTGACTCAAATACCTATGTCGAGCTAGAGCGCCATTGTCGCAGTGCGACCGCGAACTGTACTCGGAAATTCCGTACAGATAGGAATAAAATGATTAACCTGCCCCACGAAATTGGAAAGAAGTCTTTTTCTCCGTTGTCTGTTCGCTATCAGCAATGAGCGCATCGCCCACAAGGCAGACTCCGATTCACTAAAGTTTTCCAACTGTGCATTAAAGTCACCTGCTTTACCACTACAAATTCAAAGGCCGTTTGCTCTTCCGAACAAGAGTGACGAGGTATCGTAAAAAGCACGTCTTTCTCCATGTCAGTGCTGCAGTCTGTTGAAGCGCTAAAACTAACATGATAAATAAAACTGCGCTTTAACACGACTATCCTTTCGGACGCCGACTGATCCTGCAGCTCATTGGCACACAAAAGCGACTGTTGACTGGGATCCAGTCTAGAACGGGCTGCTTCAGCCTTCTCACTCAAGACTATTCCTGACACCACGTTGACCCATAGCTTTGAGCTGATTCGCTCTTCTGAAGTGCGAAGGAAAATATCTTGACGAGACGTTTGGCCGGCGCAGTTAGTTGAATTACTTCTTGCTCGAATCCTGAATTCGTGTTTCACTCGCAACAGCGACATCAACTCGGAAAAGTGGAGTCAACTGTCAGAGCCAAATACGCTTGTTGGATCAGGCCTGCGTTAAGGTGCGCACATTGAAGGAACGCAAATGCAGAGGCTGACAAGGCTTGAGAAAATGTGAGCTAACAGACTTGAAAACCACCTACTACCACACTGGCAGAAACCGTGTGCGAATACCGGGTGTGTTATCAACGGAGATACATGGGTAAAGCAGAGTGGGCAAAACAGATTGGGCGTGGAGGACAGAGGGAGGACAGTTGAATAAAGCAGAGGGAACTCTGAGCAGTAGCATTACTTATCACTACCCACCCCACCTGCGCTCGATGCAATGGGCAGCGCAGTCTTGATTATCCTGCGCGACGACCGATGCAGTATAGCAATTATTTGTAGGCGTTGTAACTTAGGGGGCTTGATGGACAGGTACTGCTAGGGAGTCAGCCGCTAAGCAAGAAAAAAGGAACGATTAGGGTCTCAACCAAAGCCTTTGGTTTTGGACAAGTACTTGACCGCCAAGACAGCGGGGTACAGTTGAGTGGGCGCCCATCTACTTGATCAATTATTCTTCCAAATCGTTTTTTCGACTGAGTTGGCTAACTCATATCCAATCCCAACTTGGAGGACCAGGAGGACTACTTCATCAGGCCTCTACCCATTGACCTTCCAGGCTGATTGACTTCGGGCTTGAGATAAGCCACCTTGCACAGCTCGCTGGATCATGGAGGAAGGTAAGGCGTCACACAACGCAAAAATGCACTGTCGTTGTGACAGTCTAGTCTATCAATTTACATTACTACCTACCTACCTACCTACCTACCTACCGACCTACCTACCGACGTATTTATCTATCTATCTTATCTATCTATCTATCTATCTATCTAGCTATCTATCTATCTATCTATCTATCTATCTAACTATCTATCTGTCTATCTATCTATCTATATCTGTATCTATCTATCTATCTATCTATATATGTATATATCAATATATCTATCTATCTATCTATCTATTCACATCTCTCTATCTATATATCTAACTCTCTCTAGGTATATCACTCTATCAATCTAACGATCTATCTATTTATTTATATATCTAAGTATCCATCTATATATCTATCTATCTATCTATCTATCTATCTATCTATCAATCTATCTATTTATCCATCTATTTATCCCTCTATCTATCTAAATATCTATATATTTAAGTATCTGTTTATTTATCTATCTGTATTTTTTCGATCTATCTATCAATCTATTCACATATATCTAACTATCTATCTATCTATCTATTTATCTCTCTATCAATCTATCTATCTATCTATCTATCTATATATCTATTTATCTATCTATCTATCTATCTACCGATCTATCTATATATTTATCGATCTATTAATCTATCTATAAATATAACTATAAATATTTATATATATTCATATCTATCTATCTATCTATCAATCTCTCTATCTATTTTTCATTCTATTTATCTATCCAATTTTCTGTCTATCAATCTATCTATTTATCAATATGTCTATGTATAAATTCATATCTGTCTTTCTATCAATCTATCTATCTATCTAACTAAATATCTACCTAACTATCGAACCATCTGTCTCTATATCTAGCTATATATCTACTTATCTATCTATCTATCTATCTATCTATCTATCATCTATCTATCTATCTATCTATCTATCTATCTATCTATCTATCAATCTATCTATCAATCTATCTATCTATAATTCTATATATCTATCTATCTATCTATCTACCCATCTATATTTCTATATATTCATATATAACTCTCTATCTATCTAACTCTCTATCTATCTATATATCTATCTATCTATCTATCTATCTATCTATCTATCCATCTATCTATCTATCAATCTATCTATCTATCTACCGATCAATCTATATATTTATCGATCTATAAATCTATCTATATATCCACCTATAAATATTTCTATATATTCATATCTCTCTATCTATCTATCTATCTATCAATCTCTCTATCTATCTATCACTCTATCTATCTATATATTTTTCTGTCTATCTATCTATCTATTTATCAATATATCTATGTATAAATTCATATCTATCTTTCTATCTATCTCTCTATCTATCTATCTCTCTATCTATCTATCTATCGATCCATCTGTCTCTATATCTATCTATTTATCTACTTATCTATCTATCTATCTATCTATCTATCTATCCATCTATCTATCTATCTATCTGT